>CM069602.1:600000-1170000 GCA_035771175.1 Paratinospora sagittata | reverse complement strand
TTGTACCACATAATATTGTCCCATCCTAGTACACAGCACACCGTAGCGTCTAGTACCCCCGGGATCATTTGTCCACGCTATTCACTGATGAATAGTGCAGGGTTTCCCCCAGATTCGAACTCACAACCTGATAACTCAGTGGCTACTCAGATTGCGAAATCAAACCTTATCAGGTTGTGAGTTCGAATCTGGGGGAGACCCTGCACTATTCATCAGTGAATAGCGTGGACAAATGATCCCGGGGGTACTAGACGCTGCGGTGTGCTCTGTACTGGGATGAGACAATATTATGTGGTACAATGGCTGGAGTATGCCCTGCGGGGGTACTCATCACCCTGGGTAGGGGGCACTGTGCAACCCAGGCGTGACAAAAAAGGCCTTATGTACTTTGTCACACCCCAGTACACCACACACCGCAATGTCTAGTACTCCCGGGATGTGATGGGTACGCATACCCCAGCCACTATATACCACATAATATTGTCACATCCCAGTACACAGCACACCGCAGCGTCTAGTACCCCCGGGATCATTTGTCCACACTATTCATGAATAGTGCAGGGCCTCCCCCAGATTCGAACTCACAACCTATAGTTTGAATCCGAACTCTAAGTAACCACTGAGCCAAATGGTTCAGTGGCTACTCAGAGTTCGGATTCAAACTATAGGTTGTGAGTTCGAATCTGGGGGAGGCCCTGCACTATTCATGAATAGTGAATAGTGTGGACAAATGATCCCGGGGGTACTAGACGCCCCGGTGTGCTGTGTACTGGGATGTGACAATATTATGTGGTATATAGTGGCGGGGGTATGCGTACCCATCACATCCCGGGAGTACTAGACACTGTGGTGTGCTGTGTACTGGGGTGTGACAAAAGATATAAAACAACCAGTGTGAACTTTGGAAAAAGATTGAAGAAGCAGTCTATCTTTTGGCTTTATCTGCAAAAAGGATTATCTGCTTGGTTTAATCACTCAAACATTTACATCGATTACCTTTCCAATTATCATCAGTTTGGTGTGAGTTTTGATTGAAAATTGTGTTTGTTGCTGATTTTGTTTTGGAATGTCTAAAACATCATGGCAACTGATTCTTGTGGAATCGAAATTAATATTGAATTGTTTGAGATTCAATAGAATCAAACACACATACTCATTCATATTACACCTCTAGTGTAAAGTGGTGAAACTATATAGACAAAAGTTCCATCCATTGACGGGAGTTACATAAGTGGGCCTTGGTGCAACAGTTTCGGTTCTTCCATTGTGACCTGGAGGTCACTGGTTTGAATTTGGAAATGGTCTCTCCAATGTGGAGACAAGATTGCATGTATTTTCCCTTTAAAACCTTATAAAGGTGGGAGCCTCGTGCACTGGATACACTGAAAAAATTCAGATCTTCAGCTTTGCGGCCGGGGAAAATTTAGATCCGAAGACGATTTATCCATAAACACTGAGCCCTTCAATGACAATTTGACAATGAAAACTTGTGAGCTTTAAAGGGGCAGAGAATGGAGTGTTTTTGTTGTGGCGGAGAGAGCTTTTTTTGTCAGAATAAAATATACAACTTACAAGCATATCATATTTGTATGATATAAAGCCAAAAAATGATCAAACAATGAAGTATAAATGATTACAGACAATGAATGAAATTAGAAACTTAATGATTGATCATACAGATTTTCTTTTTTATATAGTGATTTATTAAATGTCAAGATCAATCATTTAAATATAATTAACGGACTCCTTACTTGTCGATCACACCATTAAGCTTGAACAATTAATACAAAAAGCAAAACATAAAGAAGTATTGTAATTGATAACATTTGAACTTTACAATGCTTTCATGTGAGCGCATTAATCTATTCATTTGCAAACTTTATCTTGTTGTTCTAGATGCCTTGCTATTTCCAATATTGTAATCCAAGGCTTTATTTCCTCCTCCCAGCCTTTTTGATGACTTTCTGGTAACATTGTTTCCACTGAAATGTCTATAGTTTGGCGTCACACATGAAATGCATATATCTTTTTCAATTTTACTGATTTGTGTTTATTTCTTATGAATATAGGTTTTTCATATCGCAAGTCTATGCAGGTTGCAGAAGATGTTGCACTTCCTGCGGATTCTAGTGGTTGCAATTGCAAAGGAAGTTGTATAGATCCCAAGATTTGTGCTTGTGCAAAACTCAATGGGTCCAACTTTCCTTATGTTCACAAAGATGGTGGCAGGTGAGAGCTTGATTATTTAACTAACAGCACTTATGGATATATGGTACCATTAATGATATATTAGGGAAGACTTGCCTTTTATACACCTCCTATATATTGTGCATTGATATTTTTGAAAATCTGGTTTGCCAAACTTTGTTAATTGTTGATAACCACTTATTCAAAGAACTTTGGGAATATTTTGGGATTGAATTCCAAGAATCAGGGAATTGGCCAGGATGTCTGAGCTCGTAAAAGTGTTTTCTATGCACTTTCAGTGTATCTTTAGCTACAATGTTCTGATGTGCTCACTGTTGTTGCACTTTCCTTGAAGCTGTTTTCATCCCGAATTTTCCTTTTTCAGATTGATTGAAGCCAAAGCTGTCGTTATTGAATGTGGGCCAAAGTGTGGCTGTGGACCCACATGTGTCAATCGAACTTCTCAGCGTGGACTGAAGTATCGACTTGAGGTGATTGAATCAAGTTCCTGATAGCTTTATTGTCTGAAATAGGTTCATCCTTACTGTTATATGTGACTGCTTTAAAATATATGATGCCTCTTTTTTCAGGTTTTCCGTACACCAAGTAAAGGATGGGCTGTGAGGTCCTGGGATTTCATTCCCTCTGGGGCTCCTGTTTGTGAATATATAGGAAGGCTTATGAAGACCAACGACTTGGAGAATGTTTCCGAAAATAATTTCATTTTTGACATTGACTGTTTGCAAACGATGAAGGGGCTTGATGGAAGAGAGGTGCTTTTTTGTCATTCAAGAATTTACTTTAAGTTGAATTTTCTATATTTTCTTCCATTTCTTGGGCTGGTTAGCTTCGTGTTGCTGTGGCTTCTTTTTAATTCTGCGTAGCTTCCAGCTTCCAAAAAAACTATATTATGTCTTTCATTTATTGTCTGTCTACAGTAAATTGTTTTCTTTGTTACAACCTTTTTTAAAGCCTAATTTGTACCTGCATTGCTTTCTTTGGAAAAAGCCTATGATGAGGTGCCTCAGGAGATCATTATTATTCACATTGATTCTTCGTTATTACCATCTCATGATTCTCATCACCATCCTCGCATTTAGAGGTTGGGCTTAGTAAAGAGATCTTAAGGCGTTATTTTTGTGGATTTTTTGAGTCCTTTTGTTCTAATACTTGAATGAAAATATTATTATTACTAATGAGAGACATAATATGGGGTGGAGAAGAAAGCAAGATTTTTGTTGTGGGATGGCATTGCCCTCAATAGTTATGAACTGTGCTTGTGCTTCTGTTTGTGTTCCAAATTCGAAAATCTTAGAATTTGCTTTTGTTTATAAGTGGAAATCCCATCTTTGGTTCATGTTACACTCTTGGCTTTTAAGATGTCTAGAAATATAGCTTATGCTGAGAAAATGCATTCCTGTCTGACAGAATTTCAATATTTTGTTGTTATAATAGAGACGACCAGGAGACGTGCCTTTGCCCACCAATGATCTTCTAGATAGAATTGATGATCAGAAATTGGAGAGTGTCCCTGAGTTCTGTATTGATGCAAGTAAAATTGGAAATGTAGCAAGGTTTATCAATCATAGTTGCGAACCAAACCTCTTTGTGCAGTGCATTTTGAGCTCACATCACGATATCAAGCTTGCTCGAATAGTACTATTTGCTGCTGATAACATACCTCCTTTGCAGGTGACTCACTGCTTCAATTCTTTCTTCCACTTTTTGCTTTGAAACTTTATTGGTTTATCTAGTTGTTGCTTGTGTTTATAAGAATGTTTTGCACTCTTTATATAACTTTTTTTTTTTTTTTTGCATTAAGAATGTTTACAACAATTGAGCTCAATTAGTATGGTATATGCTATAATTGGTAAAACATATGTGAAAATTTTCTTTATAGTTACTACAAATATCCATTTATTTTGATGTTGTTTTAAAAGACATATCAATGCACCATAGATATGTACATTGGTGTTTCAGCCTACCTATATGGTAGGCTCAATAGTTAAAGCTTGAAAACAGTGTTTAGGCACCAAGCAGGTAAGTCATTGGCGATACCTCACATTTGCGGAGATGATCTATTCATCCTCATGTGAAATTCGAAAATCAATTTGCTAAACTTGTACATTATGCTTCTTTGTGAGAAACCACTGAAATTTTAAGGTCCATCTATATTGTTGTTGTTGTTATTGGCAGTGTTTGCAGATATGGGAATTGGTAAGTTTTTAAGAGGTTTTTTTTTTTTTTTTAAAGTGCCAAATATACCTTCCAATATATAATGTCATTTTATTAAAATGTGAGTATTTATTGTTAGAAGTTTTAAATGTTAATTACACTCTTATTAGGTAAACTGAAATTCTTTTGGAAAGATATAAGAATGGATGGTAATTATGAAATATCATGAATTCTGAAGCATTCACATTATAAGTAGTATAGAAATGAGACATTGTTAGATTTGGCAATAAACTTCAAAATCAAGTTGTATAAAAAGTCATTATTCAAACAGATAGCAGAAACATAAGTAACCTTCCTGCTCAGTGTGTGATTTGAAACAGTCACTTTACGCTGGCATGATACAAAGGCAGCATTGCAATATCTTTCATGCTCCTTAGAATCGGCTATGTATTGTTGATGAGAATACCCCATAGGAGTTCTGATTCCTTTAACACAATCTTATGCTTGCTCACAGGAACACTATTTGTTTTTATCCTCATATATCTTTTGGGTTTGATGCGAAGGTATGTTTGATGATGCCTTCTCAATGATGAATTATGTCACATGTACAACATACAGCTGTTGGGCACCTATTGAATAATATCTTTCTTATTTCTATCATTTGATTAAATATCTTGCATTGCTTGCTTATGCTTATTAGAGTAATTATTTATTGATAGGGGTAGTCATGTAAGATCTATTTTCTTTCATCTTTGCGTTTTTATCTTGTTCTTCGTTCGTATTGTTCACAATGATGATTACATTTTGGAGTAACAAGAAACTAATATTTCATCTCGCTTGCAGGAGCTGACCTATGACTATGGCTATGCTCTTGATAGTGTTGTGGGTCCGGATGGTAAAGTTAAGATAATGCCATGTTATTGTGGCGCTATGGATTGTCGTAAGCGTTTATACTAAGATGGAAGATCTCAACAACCGTGTGATCTAAATTTTTGGACGTATTTGATCACACTTATACTCACCCTTTAGTGATAGAAATATGACAAGGTTTTCAAGACTTTGATGGGAGGGTGACATGAAAAGCAAAAGTCATTGTAATGTTTGTAGGTAATGAAAAGATAAGAGAATTGTGTATGTCAAAAAGGGCTGTGATACAAGCGGAAGAAGAAGAGAGAGAGAGAGAGAGAGAGAGACTTGGAGGAGCAGAATAGCTTATAAAAGCAACATTGAAGGTGATTCTAAAAGGGCCCTCTAAAGGGGACGTCAGATATCATATCTTTTTCTTGGGTTTTTGCTAGAAAATTTCTACAATAGCCCCAAATATTTTTGACTAACTGTAGCTCTTGAATGAATATTGTTTTAACTGTTGTATTAGTACAAGTACGTGCTCTTTTTTTCTTGTTTCAATGCACAGGATGATGTAAAAGAAATTAATTCTCATTAAAGATGCACATACCATAAGAAAATTGTAATAAAAGATGCAAAATCATAATTTAAGTTAAAATAGCACAAGTAGTTCTTAAAAAATTTAGCCAATATTTTATTATTGATGTCTGGCCTTAAGTCTTTATAAAATGCATTCTTTTTTTCTTTTCTTTATTTGAAATTAGACAAATGCATTCTATTCATAAATGAAAATTTATTGGAATTCAAGACAAGGTGAGTTTACCCATGGTTTAGAAGTTTTAGTGTTATATATAACAATATTATCATTAAAAGGATCAGAATGCTATACTTTTATTTATTTATATTCTGGTTTGTTCATATGACTATTATTTAATTTGGGACTTGCTGATTGGAATAAGATACCCTTCTTTCCAGCTTTCAGAACATCAAGCCCTTCCATTCAATGTGGAACTCCGATGTTGAATTTAGGCGCACTATGGACACCAAAGTGGCAATAAATTGGGTTAGCCCCACTTCCATTATTCCCCAAAAAAAAATGATAATAATAATAAAAGAATTACCTTGATTCTACACCAAGCTTGTCACCAATAGGTTGATAGGTTTCAACTTTTCACTGCAAATAAAAAATTAAAAATAATACATAAAAGAAAAACACTAATTTAATTCAATTGTTGTTGGGGAACATCACTCTACATTGACCTACCTTTGAGTAGTGCTTGCCATTATAAAAAAAGGGAAAGCTTCGTCTCCACGGGCAATAAGTATCATGATCATCAACGTTGTGCCCTTAATTGATCTTTTGCTATAAAAGCACGAGCCCTCCTTATTGATATTCTTTTTTTCTTCTTTAGGTCAATATCAGGAATTTAGGTCCCCTTAATGCCTTTACATCAGAGTCACAAACACTCAAAGATATAATTGATCAACAAATGGTGATAGGTATTTCGAACTCTAAGGTGACCTTTTCACATGTCTAACGGTTAAAGATTTTTAGGGCTTTCTTAATTATACATAATTTTAATTAAGTTTTGATTTAAACAACTCTATTTATTTGTTTATTTTCTTCTTCTTTTTTATAATTGTCCAACAACTAGATAACATTCACACTGGATTTCGCGATAAACAAAATATTCATAGGCATAAGAGATTTGTAAAAATAGTAATGTTAAAATTACGTTAGGTGTCAATGCTATTTTTCTATGTTGACACCCAATCTCTGTTAAATATTGAGATGTTGCGCAATATATGTATATTTTTAAAACATACAAAGAAGCTGGATGCTAGTGTCAAAACATAATGTTGACACCCAATGCACATAAAATATTTTTCTTATAAAAAAATTAACCTTATTATCTTTCTTGAGATTTGAGCTTTGAGCTTTGAGCTTTGATAAACAGTAGGGAGAGCAAACCTGTTATCACCGAGGTAAGAATTCTATCCCTTCGGCCTACATAAAGTGTACTTACAGACATAGTTAACTTGTTCTTTTGGAAGTCTTAAGTTTACCTGATAAGTTCAATTGGTTGATAGCTAGGTTATATAATGTTGCCATCAAATCACGTGCCCCACGTTTCCATTTCTAAGTGGTTATCGTCTCAGCGTGCAAGGGATACTGTCTTTTCCCTTACTGTATTAGATGAAAACCACCGCTCCTGGCCTTGTGCACGAATGACACTCAAAGCCACGTAGTGGAGCTCTATTTGGTTATATTATGACACTCAAAGCCACGTACTTCAGGATACTCATTATCTCAAAAAAGATGAGGTTACGAGTTCGACTCTACACTAATATTGGTCACTGGAGCCATCTCCTCCTAAAAAATAAGGCTAAAGATTAGGTAATTCTCGCTTAGTAGTGTCTTGCGTGAGGAAATTACATGTTTGCCACTAGATCAACACTCTCTCACTGAATGCCACGCTCTAAATTACACAGTTGAACTTTCTTTGCCCTGACCTAAATGTTCCCCAATAATAATCAACTTTATTAATTAGAAAACTATGAAAATGTTAAATAAACAAACAAAAACTTATTTTTGATATGCAAATAAACATTAACTAGCTCCAACGGTATCTAAATCTCTTAACTTGAAGTCAGAAGTTCAATTCTCTCAATTCGCCGTTGTGCTCGTTTTTTTATGGCGCTACTGATGGGTCATTTCTTTCCTCTGGCCTCTGTACAGACATTCTCTGACCAATGCTTTACAAAAAAAAAAAAAAACTGATTTTTGATACAACAAATTTATGATATTTATGATATATTTGTTGTTTTGCATATTAAGCTACTTAGCATAACTCTTATTTGGAATTTTTATTTCAAATTGATTTTTATAACTTTTATAATTTTATTATCTTAATAAATAATATATATTCACATGCACACATGCGTGTCTAGTAATAATAGTAATAGTAATTTAATTATTATTATTATTATTATTAAGAGTGATGAAATTTGAATAAATAAAGATAACCAGCTAATAATGAGAGTTAGAGAGAGAGAGAGAGTACGATTCAATTAGAAATACAAAAAATTCTAAAACATATCATAATTAAAAAAATATAGTCTGATGTTGTTTGCTTATTTTAGAATGATAAATCTCATTTTATTACAATAATGTGAAAAGTAATTCATGCCATGCTACAATATTGCAAATGAAGTAAATAAAGTGAAGGCACAAACATTTGATTCTCAAGAAAAAACCACAAGATTATATAATATTAGAGAACTGAGAACTCTAACATACAAACATGTGCTTGTTGTGATAGTAAAAAAAAAAAAAAACTTTGGGAAATGCTATTAAATAATAGATTGATTAAGAAGAATACATATAGACATGTGTTTACTTACTGTGATAATTAAAAATAATAAAAACAAAAAAGTCAATAATAGTAGATTAAGTGAGAAGGTTTAGGTGGCTAAAACAAAGGAGTGAGAAAGAGACAATGAGAGACATTGATTGATAGATGAATAAAGCCATTAGGGCAAGTCCTTCCACAGGAGTGGGAGAGAGAAAAAGAAAGGTTTTGGTGAAAAATCTTACTTATGGCTTAGGGATAGTGGTGGTGCTGCCTTATCAATATATACAATCAATTTTTATTTATTATTATTATTATTTTTAAAATTATGTAAAATTTTTAATTTAAAAAAAATAAAAAATAAACCCCACTCCCTTTTTAAAGTGATAATTCATAAAAAAATTAATAATATATGTATATTTTAAAAAGCATAGAATATTATAAAAACCAAATTAGTCACTAAACAAATAACAACAAGAAACAATTAGAGAAAGAGATTAGTCTCTCTGTCCCCTCTTTCTTTCTCCTCAAGGGCACTGACCCTTCACCGTTTAACCTCTCTTAAAAAAATATAAACGCCGTTACAACAAAACGTCCGGCCGTTAAGTCACGTGCCTCCAAGTCACCTCCCCCTTGTGTCACATGGCCCTCGCCGTTGACGGACAACAAAACGCCGTTACAAACAACGTCTCACAGACGTCAGTTGACGGTACCGATGACGGCAACAGAGCTCCGAGACTCCCTCGTTGGACGCGGCAAGAGATACTAGTCTTAATTCAGGGCAAGAAGGTCGCAGAGAACCGGGTTCGGCGGGGCCGGAACGTCGGCGGTTCGGCTTTCGGCGGTTCGAACCAGCTCGAACCGAAATGGGTATCGGTTTCTTCGTACTGTAAACGGCACGGGGTGAACCGGGGACCGGTTCAGTGCCGGAAACGGTGGAGCAATCTCGCCGGAGACTTCAAGAAGATCAAAGAATGGGAATCGCAGATGAGAGGTGGTGAAGCAGATTCGTTCTGGGTCATGAGGACTGATTCCAGAAGAGAGAGGAAGTTGCCGGGCTTTTTTGATAGAGAGGTTTACGAGATGTTGGACGGAGGGACGGTGAGAGAGACGGCGCCGGTGATCGAGACGACTCCGGAGGGAATTATTCCGGTGGTGGCCGGCGAGGAGGAGGAGGGGGAGACGGTGTTTGATAGTGGTCGGACGGCCGGTGGCGATGATGGGTTGTTTTCGGATTTTGAGCAGTCCGTTCATGAGGAGGTCGACGGTAGCCCGGAGAAGGATCCGGCGGTGGCCGGAAGTCCGGCGATGGCGGTACCGGGTCCATATCCAGTTTCAGGTAAATGGGTTTTTAGATTTTTTTATTATTTTTTTATTATTTTTTATTTTTATTTATTTTTTCTTCTGTTTTTACTTTGAAGGGTCTTTGAATTTGGTATGAATTTGATATGTGTTTTTGGAATTCAGGGTTGGAATGGAACCTTTTGTATGTTAGTATTACTATATGTTGATATGGATGTAGTATTCTGTTAATTTTATAGGTTTTATTTTTTTTAAAGAGTTTTTTTTTTGTTACTTTTGGCTGCAGAACAGCATTGCCAAACAATTTCTGGTGGGGATTCAGATCAAGGTACTGTCAATATACAACTTGAATTTTACTGGTTTATAATTCTGGGTCGTTTGGTGATGTAAAGCTTCTTTTTCCTGTTTGAAGAATTATGATTAAGATTATGCAGATTTGTTTTGGGGATGGTTGAGCTTGAATCATAGATTAAAAACATAATTCTATAAAAGTTGCCCAGTTTGGTTTGTGATTTGTAAATAAGGATACAGTCCATAAATATAGTTCAAAAAATGACTTTTTTTATCATTTTCCGAAGACAGGTTCTTTTCTGAGTAAAATCTTAAATAACTATTTTCAAATTTGACCACCAAATATGTTTTTCGTGTTTTCAAAATTTTAGATACAGAAAAACTGTATCTAAAACACAAATCAAACGGGGTTACTTCTGTATCAGAAGAGTCAACTAGATTCTTTATCCCTTGTTTAGCTCACTGTATTGTGCTATTCTTCTATCAAAAAACATTTGATGAAACCTAATCTCTAATGAGGGAAAGGGCTTGAAAAATGTCAGGGAACTATAATTTATGCTGATGATTAGTTTTAACTTTTTTAGGTATGGTGAATGAAAAGCACCATGCTTTGAATCCGGAAAAGGGGTCTAAATTTCATGAGGGACAAAAGAGGAGGAGGTTATCAATGGAAGAAAATCAACACACAAGCATACAGGATAAGCTGATAAAAGTGCTTGATAGGAACAGTAGAATGCTGATGGCCCAACTTGAAGCTCAGAATATAAATTGCGAATTGGATAGGGACCAGAGGAAGGACCAAGCCAATAACTTAGTTGCAGTACTTGGCAAGCTAGCTGATGCTGTTGGACGAATTGCTGATAAGTTGTAGCGAAGAGCCGGTGAAATTCTCTGTACAGCTATCTAGATGTGACTCTGTGGTGGCAATGGAAGCATTTGGCAAAATTATGATAATTTTCGGCTTTATCTCTTACTATTATTATCAGGCAGGGTTGGCTTATATTCTAGGGAACAACGTTGTAAAGTTCCTTTTACTCTTTCTTTGTTTCTGTCTCTCATTTTTCTCTTTTCCATTTTTCATTACAAGTTTCATACTGCTATTACAGGTTTCATACATAGGTATGTCAAAGGCAGCTGGTGAGGATTTGCAGCAATGTTGTTGCTTATTTGTATGTATTTTACACATATTGGTGGAATCTTATATAGTTTCTAAGATTGTATATTTGATTAAGTCAGGTATAAAATAAACATATGTGATAGATACAAAGTATTATCTCCTTTTATGATTTTTTTTTTTCATTCTGATGGTATAGCCATCACTTCTTCTTCTTTTATCAGTGATAAAATTCTGACCATTTCTTATGTGAGCTAGGGTTCTGATTTATACTTTGCCAAACAAAACCAGGCAGCAGAAGCTAGATTTTGAGACTAGATGTTGTAATGAATTATACAGGCTACTAGTGCATGTGCGTAAAGAATGAAGGGCCCTTTGGATGATAGGTCTTAGACATCTTCTATGACATTTTGTCGTTTAGAATTCTATTTCTCACAAGCATATAAAAATAAGGTGTGCATATTGTACAAGGCTCTCACCATTATAAGGTTTGGAGAAGGGATGATATACTCAGCCTTATTTCCACAATGGAGAGGCTTTTTAAGATTCAAGTTTATGAATTGCGCCAAGGCCTGCCCTTCTCTTTTAAGTCTATATACCCCTCATTCACATTTTCTTCGGTGTTGAAGCTCTGTGGACCAATATAGTTGGTGGCATAAACAAACAACAATGGTTCAATTTTCATATGCAAATATCTGTGTAAACAATGCTAAAAAAATAGCTCTGAAACCCAACACAGAGAAAATTTGAAACATACCATTTTAAGAGACCAGAAAAAAAAAATCTACTAGAGATGAATGTAAAAAAGTTAATTTATGATTGGAACTTGTAGCCATGCTGTTAAGTAAGAATTTCACCTTGACAGATTAATCTCCTAGTTCTCATTTCCCATCTTGTCATTTTACAGAATCACATCTAAAACTGTCAGGTTTGTACAACAAGATCATACTTTCAGATACAATGACGAATGCAACAAAGTCAAGAAGACACAGTTATAAAATAAAACTCACTAGAGCAAAAAAAAAATGCATACACCACAACATACAAAAGGGCAAGATATTAAAGCTCTAAAAAACTGAAATATCATTGCTAAATTCTCTACCAGAGAGGAAAAGAAACAGGGAAAAAAAAATTCAACCTCTCACAAATCTATGCAGGCACAGCTTCCACCAGCTTAGCAAAATAGAACTGTGTTGTGACAAGGCCTCTTTTCCTTATCCTCCATCCCACCTTCTCCAATGCCCTCTCAACATCCACCTCGGCGTGAAGATAAGCTCTCGTCGCCTTAGACGGCCCTGGAAACAACTCTCCTATCCTCTTCAGAACATCATAATAAAATGTCTTTGGTGCAAAGCTCAATATCAGCCGCTTTTCTGCAAGTGAAGCTAAATGTGCAATCATCCCATCCGCTTTGCTCTGTGGATAATGTATCAAAACATCAAGACAAACCACCGTATCGTACTTCCCATCCAAGCTCTCCAAATCCTTCACTTCAAACTTCGGCATCACTGCTTCACTACTGTTATCCTTCTCAAGTTCTTCCCTTGCCTGCAAATGTGCTTTATAACTGTCATCATAGCTAACTTAACTGCCAAAATCAGCATTATAACCGCCGTCATAACTAACTTAACTGCCATTCGTTAATTCGTTGTTAATTACCTGTTTCTCGGCCTCGGCCACCATTGCAGCGGAGATATCGCTAGCGGAGACGACGGCGCCTTGCTTGGCGAGCGGAATCGAGAGGCTTCCCGTGCCGCAACCGGCGTCGCAGACGGTGACACCCCGGAGAGATCCTTCTTCGGTGAGCATCTTCATGACGTTCTCGACCGTCTTCGAGTGGCCGAGCCGGATATCGAGCTGTACCTTGTTAACATCGTCGGTTTCGCCGTAAATCTTCTTCCATCTCTGAAATCCAGACTTGTTGAAGTAGTCCTTCACTACTTCCTTGTCTCCGCCGCCAACTTCTTCAGCTTGGAGCTTACGACGCTTCTCGGGATCTGCGAGAGAGATAACGGCGGCGAGAGCAGCGATGGAACCACCGCCGAGCACGGCGAGAGTTGTGCCGTCGACGGCGGCGGAGACATCGGTGGCGGTGGAGAGTGGCGGGAGGGATTTGGGAATTAGGGTTTTGGTTCTGAATTTGTTAGTGAAGAATGTAAGAGGAGAGTAGCTAGGGTTAGTGTTCGAGTTGTTGTGAAAGCAAACCGGAGAAGGGAAAGCTGTGGAGAGCGCCATTGGAAGCGTTCACGAAAGCTCGCAGAACACAGTTGATAAAACGTAATCCAGGATAGGATGGGAAGATTACGTGTGGGTCCCCCCTTATGTGTTTGGGTGCAATGACTCTGCTATCGGGATTCCGGTATTAAGCTATTCTGAATTCAAGTCAGATTTTAACTATTGGGCTGGGCTTGGGTTTGGGTCTCTACTGGCCCAGTCTTGTACTAGCCTGCCGCCCCTCCGCCCGTGATTAAAGGAATAATTTTGTATTAGTGCATTATCTTTCAGAATCAATATTTCTTATTAATATCGAGATTTGAAATGATATTTGACAGGTATAATGAGTATTTGGTTGGATTATTATAAAACACACGATTACATATACTCTAATCATTCCAAGCCTGCTAAGATCCCACAGAAGATACAGCGGCATTGCGTCAAATCTGATAAAAAACTTCAGGTGATCCTGTACTCCCGATTTCATCTAGTTACTACTACTACTGTCGATTGTGGATCGTGGCTTTTTAGCTTGTAGATGCCACGTATCATGTTATTTAACCGGCAAATGGTAATAATTGTAACGTTGCAATCAATCAAGTTAAATTAATTGATGTATCATTTGATCGTACTTGAAAGTTGAAATAGCGACTTTGACAGAAAGAGACGCATCAAGGTTACGAAATTCTAGCTGAAATTCCTCGTTTAAGAACAAAACGAAACGAAGCAGTAGAAGACAAGATGAAGTTATGGCTTCTTCATTGAATTTGCCGCTTTCATTGTTGGCTCTTCAACTCCTTCTTTAAGTTAATTTTTGTTACTTGCGAGCTCGAGTTGCTGCTACTCCAATGGCGGTCGTGGTGATTTTGCTGATCTTTTTCGCGAGTTTTCTTGGTGGTGAATCGAAGTACTTCGCTTACAACACCTCACAAGGGATCGTTCCAGGGAAACTTAATGTTCATTTGGTTCCTCACACGCATGATGATGTTGGATGGTTGAAGACAGTGGATCAGTACTATGTTGGTTCCAACAATTCAATTCAGGTTTTAATCTCCTTTTTTTTTGGTCTCTTGCCTTGAAATTTCAATCTGTTCTGTTCATCTGCTCCTTTTTTTTGTTGATTTGATTTGTGTGTGGTTGCAGGGAGCTTGTGTTCAAAATGTATTGGATTCTTTAGTGCCAGCATTGTTGGCTGATAAGAATCGGAAATTTATTTACGTTGAACAGGTAAGAACTGGAATCTCTTTAACATCCTGATTAGTTTTTCAGCTTTAAATTCCTCTATCTTCTTAATGTAAATGATCTTTCTTTCTTTTTTGCGTGATTTGGTACAGGCGTTTTTTCAACGTTGGTGGAGAGAACAGACAGAGGAAGTCCAAGAAAAAGTCAAGAAGCTCGTCAACTCTGGTCAACTAGAGTTAATGTAGTATCTCATTCAATATAAATATGTTTCAATAAATTGATTAGATGAATTTGTTTGATTTTTTATCAGTCTATTTCTGGTTAGGATTGATAATGGTAGTAGAAAATGGATGTTTTTGGGAGGATATTTGGTGTGGGAATGACACCTTCCACACACTTTTCCCTGTGGATCTTCCTTCCATAATAAACCTATAATTGACTTTGTGAGGAACTTGGAAGAAGTTTCACCGTCATGGGATATACATTTAGGTAGGCATATCTCCCTTAGAGAGGAAAGGGATGTTTTGTCCTTAGTTTGCTTGAGGGGTGTCATCTTTCTGAGGATGATGACAAGGTTGTTTGTCCATGGGAATCTTCGGGAACTTTCACCACCAAATCATTCCATGAATCTATTCTGAATGCGTCAAATATTCCTCTATTTTCTTATCACAACTTTATTTGGAAAGCACAAGTGCCATC
Source organism: Paratinospora sagittata (assembly GCA_035771175.1). Lineage (NCBI taxonomy): Eukaryota > Viridiplantae > Streptophyta > Magnoliopsida > Ranunculales > Menispermaceae > Paratinospora > Paratinospora sagittata. The sequence continues at coordinate 1,154,637 of CM069602.1, read as the reverse complement.
AAAGGTTAAATTCTTGGGGTGGGTTGCTTCTCATGGGAAGATGAATACAGGTGATATGTTGCAAAAAAAATGTCATATATGCATTTATCCCATACTGGTGTTATCTTTGCGATCAGGATCTGGAGTCTGTGGGACATGTGTGTTGGCGGTGCCCTTTTGCAAGGGAGGTTTGGAGTAGACGGTGCTACCATTTTCCAGTTATGAATGCAATGGATGTGGATGACGAGAATATAAACATATTTCCTTTTATGAACAATGTTCAGACATCGTGGAAAGAACATTGGAAAGTGGTTTGTTTGGCAGTACTATGGTCTCTATGGAAGGAGCGTAATAAAAGCGTGTTCCATGACGAGATGAGTTTGGCAGTTAAAGTGTGGGAGAACTCCCACCTTTTTTAGCTTCCATTTGAGTGGCCAATAGTAGCTTGTCAAAAGGCTATACTTTACGGGATTGGATTAGAGGGTGGGGGAATTTTGTATCGGATTAAGATTTGGTTGTTTTGATGTATGTATCTTGGTGTACTGCATTGTATCTCTTTTTACCCATATTTATATATATATTATCTTTTAGTTTCTTTTTAAAAATAATAGTAATAATGGTTGTAGAAAAACTGTGATTTTTTTTTTCCTGACGTGGGATTTGTTTCACATCTGCTTATGGTAGAAATGGAGGAATGTGTATGCATGATGAGGCGGCAACGCATTATATTGATATGATTGATCAAACAACTCTTGGTCACCGGTTTATCAAACAGGAGTTTGGTCAGACACCTAGAATTGGTTGGCAAATTGATCCCTTTGGACATTCTGCTGTTCAAGCTTACTTGTTAGGGGCAGAGGTGTGCCTTCTCTTTATTATTAGTTCCAATTGGATCTTCTTCTGATTCTTCTTCTTTTACTTGTTTCCTTGTTTCAATTATAGAAGCTTCGAGAAATTTATCGTGCTATCTAAAAATAATTGAAGTTCGATCAACTGAAGGAATGCATCAGAATGCTTCTCTGATCTGTCTAGTGCAATGTTATACTGGTCGTAGGTTGGATTTGATTCACTCTTTTTTGGTCGAATTGATTACCAAGATAGAGCAAAGCGGAAAGACAAGAAGAGTCTTGAGTTTGTGTGGCAGGGTTCTAAGACCCTAGGTTCATCAGCGCAGGTGAAGCCTTAAATTCAATTTTTAATTGGTCTCTATGTGATTGGACTCAAGAGATGGATATTGACACTTATCCGGTTATCATGTGTGATAAGCTTAGCATACTTTCCTTTTTTAATAATTTTTTTTTTTGGATTTTTTCCTTGGTCTGTTTTTCAACTGCTACAGATTTTTGCTGGTGCATTCCCTGAAAATTATGAACCTCCTACAGATGAATTCTACTTTGAAGTTAATGATCAGTCACCTATTATTCAGGTAAGGTCTGAAAATAAAAGAACGGAGATAGAAAAAATCAATAAAATGAAAAGAATCAAATGTACTTTTATTAAACTATCAATTGAAGAATATTACCAGCAGGATCTGCTTACTAAACTTGTTTAATTTTTTTTTTTTTAAATTACTGATAGAATCTTAAGATGTTTTTTTTCCACACACTCATTTTTATCTTCTGATCTGTGTTGAAGGATGACATAAATTTGTTTGATTACAATGTGCAAGAGCGAGTTGATGCCTTTGTAGCTGCTGCTAGGTTACAGGTAAGCTAATACGGTTGGCCTCAGGTTTAAGCCAGCTGAGATTCAATCATTGATCTCTTCTCTTTCTCCAGGCTAATATAACTCGCACAAATCATATAATGTGGACAATGGGAGCAGACTTTAAGTATCAATATGCACATACATGGTTCCGGCAAATGGACAAGTTCATTCATTACGTAAATAAGGTAATGTTTCTTTGCAATCGTGGTCAGACAAGTATTGTGGAAGTTCTATTTCATCAACAGCAGATTTTGATAATCTCTGCGTTTTTCTCTTTTGTTGTTTTCTTCTTATTAAAATACTAAAATATAAAATTAAATATGAATGTATTCAAGAAGGGGTATGAGTAGCCTCTGATGGAGATAGAATGAGAGTAAACCAGTTAAGGTAGTTTGGACACATGAACCGAAGACCGTTAAATCCAACCAGTTAAGAAAAGTGACATATTGAGTGTTGACGGCAATGATAATAAAGAAGGATTTAATATGAATAGAGATAATTAAGAAATATTTAAATACTTGCAACATAACTGTAGACATAGCTCTTAATAGAGCAGAATGGAAGAAGCAAATTCATGTAGCTCATTCCATGTAGTTGGAAAAAAAAAGCTTTGTTGAGTGTAAAAGTATGTTTTTTTAACTCATAACTGCTCTACAGTTCACATATTAAATGAGGAGCATTATAATTTTGGCTGTTAGGTAATCATCTATCTTTGTATGTGGATATGAAGTTTGCACACGAATCTATAGACTAGCAAGGTTCTCTAAGAGGCTCAAATATCCTTAGTTGTCAAAAATAATAGAAGTAATTTTTTTGAGAGGAAAAAATGATAGTAATAATAAAAAAACGTATCTTGCATCTAGTGGATCTTCCAAAGTCAAGCTTTTATTGTTCTTTACTTTTGTCTAAATCATTTCTTTTGTCATGCTTATAGGATGGGCGTGTCAACGCCCTTTATTCAACCCCATCTATCTATACAGATGCGAAATTTGCAACAAATGAATCCTGGCCTTTGAAGACTGATGACTTCTTCCCGTAAGTCTAATATTTTAAGAGTTGGAACCGATATTATATTTTTTTACAGATCTTAAGAATCAAAACATGCATTTTCAGCTATGCAGATAGGGGAAATGCATACTGGACAGGGTATTTCACAAGCAGGCCAGCCATCAAGCGTTATGTCCGAATAATGAGTGCTTACTATTTGGTAAAAAATTTCTGTATTGTTTAGCTCACCTCAAAAGAACACTGCACTTTGAAGCATGTTTCTCACGTGTTTCTGATTCATAATCAGGGAGCAAGGCAACTGGAATTTTTCCAAGGGAGAAATAAATTGAATTCAAAAACTGACACTTTAGCCGATGCTTTGGCAATTGCTCAACATCATGATGCAGTTAGTGGAACAGAGAAGCAACATGTAGCTAATGATTATGCAAAACGCCTGTCAATAGGTTACACCGAGGTGAAGAATTATTTGTAGTATCATGATTTTCTTATTTTATTTTATTTTATTTTATTTAAATTTTTTCTCTATTTTATTCAAGCTGAAATTGGTCACATTTACCTCACTTTTTCTCTTGTAGGCTGAGGAGTTGGTTTCATCTTCACTTGCCTGCTTAGCAGAATCAACCAAAAATCAAAGTTGTGGGAAGCCAATAACTAAATTTGAACAGGCAAGAAATAGTATAACTTATCAATACATTTGCTGCAAACATCACACTGTTCCATGTCACTTTGCAGTAATCTAACATGTAAACTTCTAGGAAGTATAGATGGAACTCTAGCATGAAATTTTCATTCAAATTGACCAATATGAATGTGGTCGGTCCTTCAATTTAATAATTTATGTGATCTAAGCATGTGTTGCCAGTGACATTAGCTTAAATAAGCTAAAATTATTAATTTTTTATGCCCTTTTTACTTTTATTACAACTTTCATGTGTTCAATCATCATTTTGTTAGTCTATATATATAATTTCTTATGTTTCTCCTTTTTGTTGTACATTGTAGAAGCTGTAGGCTCATGCTGCTAAGTGAAACAGCAGAGGGGTGCAAGTTGGCACCATAAATTTAGAGTACTGCAACATGTCACCATTCTAATAGCATGCAACACTTGTAGGAAAGCTAGTGTCTCAGTCATGGATGAATCTCAAGGAAAATGTTCTAAGCATGATAAGTAAACAAATCCTAACATAGTGCAAAAGGAAATGATACAGAAGATGCAGTAAAATGATTTATGCAAATCATTAACTATGCCTGAGGAAATATTTCTTTAAACATTAGGACCAGAAATGCCCTGTGGAGGTCTACTTTTTGCCATCCCTTCTAATTTTGTCAGCTGACTCTTTTCAATCTACAAATAACATTTAATGGAACACCCTTCTCCTCCTGGATAAATGACAAGTAGTAATGTTTCTAACTCATCGATAATGTGTTACTTTTCTTGGTTCATGTAAAAACTTATATTCCCACCTTACTTCTTACACTTTTTAATGTTTTAATTTCTTATCAGCATTAGTTAAATGTATTCAAAGTGAACTCTGCAAATGAGTAATAAATCAATAATTTTCTTTGAGATGTAGACCAAAGCAGCACAGCTCTTTTGTTCTTCTAAATTTGAAATTTTTTTAGGATTCAGGACTTTGACAGTCAACTAACGTTGTGATTTTCCTCCAGCAGTAGGAATGAATGTTGGATCTTGCTTCCTTGAGATGTATAGATAAAGGGAAATTTGATTTGGTTTTTCCGAATGTTGAAATTAGTTGATTGTATCCAAAAGTTTTGCCACCAAGTGCTCTAACATGTGACTTCTTTTTTTCAGTGTCCACTTTTGAATATAAGTTACTGTCCTCCATCAGAAGTGAATTTGACTCCTGGGAAAAGCTTGGTAAGGTTAATATTCTACTTCTTATTTGCTTTAAATTGATCTGTAAAGTGAGTGTATTTTCTCCTTTTCTAGGTTGTTGTTGTGTACAATCCTCTTGGATGGAAGAGGGAGGACATAGTCCGCATTCCTGTAAGTACTACCATTCTGCTTTCTCTATGACAACATGGCGCCTATAATGTTTGCATTTGATGTACCTATTAATATCTGTATACCCAGTCCCTTCTGTTATATCTTGCACAAAAACATATGGAACACGTTTAAATTGAGTCTTTTTTACAATTAATCTTCAGTTCTGTACTCACATCAGAATGTGTATTAAGGGAAGCTATCATATTATTTTACATCACAAACTGAAATTGTAAGTAAAGGTATGCGTGTATTTGGCATCAAGTTGACACTCACAACAGAATAATATACAAATAAACTACATGCATATCAAATTTTAGCTTGAGGAATAAAAAAAGTTTGAAGTTAAAATTTCAGGACAACCTCTGTAAAGCAAGTTTTGAGAAAAAAAGTACACTATTAGGGACAAAATAATACATAACTGCTTGTAAATGTCCAGTTTCCAAATAGATAAACTAATAACTAATGCATGAAAAACCTTTGCCGGATTGTGATCATGCATTAATATCTTCACAACAAGTGGAAAAAAAAAAAACTCTATGCTATCCTAAATATAAGTTGAAGCTTAAACACATAAACCATTTTGAAGTATTGTAAGCTTTATTTTTTAATTGTATTTTAACTTTGTGTTCAATGAGAAGATAGGATACAAACTTGAGGAAATTATGTTACTAATTAGCTTTTCTCACTATAAACAGCTCTTTACATAAGATTTACTATGGTATGTTTTCTTGAGAATCAAAAATAATATTTGAGCTGGCTTTAGATGGCTTCTAGACTTTCTTGATGGTATGCACAATCACCATCGTAGTAAATCAGGCTTGGAGAAACATTTTTTAAGGTGCCTTTGTTTCTGATCATGATTAATGCTTTACTGCTTTTCATGTGAAGATATTCGTACTGGAACATTGATCTGTTTATTTTGCATGTCTTTATTTTCTTGCTCAAACTTGGTACAGGTTAGCAGTGCATCTGTTACTGTTCGGGATTCCAATGGAAAAGAAATTGAATCACAGATCTTACCTATTGATGGTACCTCTGTGGGAATAAGAAAAAGTTATGTCAGAGCATACTTGGGTAAATCCCCAGGTGACCCACCCAAATATTGGCTCGCATTTTTGGCATCTGTACCACCTCTTGGTTTCAGCACTTACTTCGTGTCCAGTGTGAAAGCACCAGGTTTGTACATCCGGTTTTCATATCCAATGTTTATGCTAAGGCCAAGTCAATAAAATCATTAAACCCAATTCTTTAAGTCACTAACTTTGAATTAAGGGGGTTTATTGGTTCCTTTTAAAACTGCAGTTGCGGGTCCAGCCATATCAACAGTACAAACATCACAAAGAAATGCGAGTGGCACCATAGAAGTCGGGCAAGGAAATTTAAGGCTTATTTATGATGCTGGAAAAGGAAAACTTAGTCGCTATATTAATGAACAAAGTTCGGTAGGTTATCAGATTGATGTTTTGTATGCATTTTTACAATAAACAAGTACATGATCCCCGTGTGTGTGTGTGCGTATGTTCTAGTTACGTTCTTTATCCTGATTGAAATGTTCTCTAATTGTGATAAGAATAGAAGACTTTGTTGCTATTCACTTTCTTGTTATCTCAGTTTTGTCTATAATATATTATTTTCTTCTTCTCTATTGTTTTTCTGGAGTTCCATGAACACTATGTTTTCTTCATACAGATCAAAGCATTTGTTGAACAATCATACAGCTTTTATTCAGGGAATGATGGAAGTGATAAAGATCCTCAGGTTATCAAACCTTTCTTTTCCAAATTCTGTATATTGCATCTCTTTAATTATGCTTCAATAGCTTTTGTTGGATTCTTTAGTTTTTGACTCATCACATTATACACTGCTTTACATTGAAGGCCTCTGGAGCATATGTCTTCCGTCCGAATGGCACATATCCCATTAATTCTGATGGACAGGTATGCAACATAATTTTAAATAATTGGACTAAGCAATTCAAAATATGTTTATCTTCCATGACGAAGGTGACGAATGAAGCCACCTCCCAGTGGGAAGATGAAGTAGCTTTTGTTGCATTCAGGAGAAACAGTGGTTACTAAAAAAGTTGCAAGCATGAGAGGGAAAATCATTCTTTCATTTTCCTTAATTGGGTTCATTGATATCAAAATTAAGATGGATTGAATCATGCATCACTGTCCATTTCATTTTACTTTATGTATAATTATTTTTTGTCACAGATTCCTTTGACTGTTATGCGAGGGCCAGTACTGGATGAAGTACATCAACAGATCAATCCTTGGATACATCAGGTATTTTACATTGTTACAAGAGTCTTGCACCTTTATCAGCTCTTTTTACCATGATGCTTTCTTTGTTTTCTTTTTTTGTTTGGAGATTTAATTACCGTGTCCATGAGATAAGGACTGCATAAAGAACTTCTTGTGAAGAAAAACTATTCCTGAACCAAACTTTTACCAATGCAGGGAATAGGTTGAATTCATTCAAAAAGAGCCAGTAATACCTATTATTGAATTGTAATTTAACTTTTTACTTAGCTAGACAGTAGAAATTCTGATTATACAATTGAATATGACCAAATTTTCCAAGTATATTTCTCTTCCATATTGAATTAGTTGTCGTGAAAAGTCCCATAAAAGAACCTGAGAGTAAAAATTTTCACATCTGAAGGAGCTGGAAAAGAATTAAAGAAGGACATTGCAAGAATGGACGGATCATAGTAAACCCAGAGATATTTTATGAACTTGACTAACAAAATTTACCTAAATTGGCTAAAAGAATTAATCAGATAGAACACAAGATGGAGATGATTATAGGGATGCAGGAATCTTGTCAAAAAATAATTCATAAATAAACTATCTTTTGAATTCTGAATAATCTGTTGAATTTTAAACCTTTCAATTGCTGTAATCTTCTACAATGTCAGCGTTCAGAAGAAGATACACCTGGTTATTCTTTAGCAAAGATAATTAGATAGGCCCGACGAACAACTGTCTTCCCAAAATTTGGTAAATGATAATAGAAATTCTTGGTGTATCTGTTTGGTTTTCATTATCTTGCACTATGTTTGCTCTTTCCAATAATATAATACTGCAAACTTCAACAGATCACAAGAGTGTACAAGGTTAAGGAGCACGCTGAAGTTGAGTTCACTGTAAGCTTCACCTTCTTGTTCCTTTATGAACATAGTAGCTTCTGTTCTCCTTTATTTCCTTTGTCAGCACACCTAGATGATATCTATCTTGCAGAACTTGGTTTTCAGTCCTTGGTCCTTCAGTGATTTTAACTTCGCATCTCCTGCAGTCAAGCCTTTGACTCATGACTAGTTGATGGGACACTTGGTGTCAAAATGGCTGAAGGAACTGGATTGAAACTATGGTCCGAGGACCAGATTGTCTGAATTCATTAAATGCTCATAATTGATATTGCAGTGCTCTCATTGATGATATCCTCAATTTCAGGTTGGACCTATACCTGTCGATGATGGAATTGGGAAGGAAATCATAACTCAGTTTACAACTAATATGAAGACTAATAAGACATTCTTTACGGATTCTAATGGACGGGACTTCATTAGAAGAGTATGTCACAATGTTTTCATCATGTTCCATATCTACGCCAATAGCATGAGTTACGGGTTAATATTAAATATATTGGCAACATAAGAGCATGTTGAGTAAATGTTTGGTTACAATGTTGATTTAGCCCTTAATAGAGCAGAGTGGAGCAAGCGGATTCATATAGTCGACCCCATGTAGTTAGAAACGGCTTTCTTGGGTTAAGTTGAGTTGAGTTGAGTTCCCCTTAAAATGAATTTATTATTGATTGAAGTTGACGTTCTACTTCAAGTCCTTTTTAGACTCACAAAATCAGTGTAGATGAATAGAGGGAAATTTGATATACTTGATTTTTTTTTCTACGACTTCTATATTCAATCTGTGCCCTAAAATGTTTAATTTTCAAGTTTTACTTTATTTGCAGATTCGAGATTATAGATCAGACTGGGACCTGCAAGTGAACCAACCAGTGGCTGGAAATTATTATCCGGTATGTTTAAATTACAAGTTTTTTTTTTTTTTTTGCCAAAATTAAATAATAAATTGAAGTTTCCTCTTTTTATATATGCTTTTTAGTGAGCTTCTGAAATGTGGAGTTCAAATTCATGTATTTTATGGTAAACATTATATTTGGTGAATGTCTTGGTATCTAATGGAAAAGGAATCCAATCGTGGGGTTGAAAGAGGTGTCTATGGTGTGGCTTGCTTGTTGTAACTGCATGAAAACACACACGTCAATATTAATTCAAAAACTGATGCATATTTGTAGTTCCAATGTAGTATTTCAACCAAATATTCTTAAGGGCTCAAGCTTGGAATAGTGCAAGTGAATTGAATCAGTAACCCTACCAGGTTCATAAGTAACATACTCATTGCATGTATGAGTTCTTATATGTAACTTTGGCTTCAAACATGGCTTGGGTCCACATGTCATTTTGAACATACTCACTTTCTTGTAGTGTTGTACATTGTATCCACTAGTATGATTAGCGGAAAATATTTATTGCTAAATGTGCTGTTGGGTAGTCTCTCTCGAATATGTAACAAAGTTTCTTTATGCCAGATAAATCTTGGTATATATATGAAAGATAACAGCACAGAGCTCTCAGTTTTGGTGGACCGATCTGTGGGCGGATCCAGCATAGTGGATGGGCAAATTGAGCTGATGCCCCACAGGTTTGTTCCTTTTCCTGATGCTTAATTTTTATTATTTGAGGCAGTGAGTACCTTCCAGAAGAGAATTCATGACAATTTATTTTCTTAATTCACTAACTGCAGTTATGTTTCATTTCTTTAATATTATGGATGCTTTCTGACTAGGCTGTCCTTTTATGACATAGGAGGTTGCTCTATGATGATTCTAGAGGTGTTGTAGGAGCACTAAATGAGGAAGTCTGTGTCTCTGATGAATGCAAAGGACTAACTGTAAGCACATTGCATATATTTACAAAGGCCATTAGCCCGTAGCCATTTCTTCATTTGCAATTAAATTTGGAAGCGTCCACTAAAGCCCCAGTTCAATTCGCAGCTCAATTTATCTTATTCTTTATAAATATAAAGAGCAGTTCTATGTGTTTAATGAACCAGTATTCGACCATTCGTTTAAACGGTCTCCAACATACGGGTATTTACTGCAGCAGCTATGTTTTACTAGTTCAAACTCATGTTTTGTTTTCCAGATCCGAGGAAATTTCTATCTGAGAATTGATCCTCTGGGAGAGGGTGCTAATTGGCGTCGTTTATTTGGACAAGAAATCTATTCACCTTTTCTTTTAGCCTTCACAGAACAGGTGAAAGAAAGAGCCTTTAGTGGTTGTCTATTTTTCAAGTGATGGTGGATCTGTGACCTTTGGAGGTGATTGCTTTCCATTTTTTTTTTTCAGGACAGTGGCAACTGGATTAGTTCTCATGTGACTACTTTTTCTGGGATGGATTCCTCCTACAGTTTACCTGATAATGTCGCAATGATAACCCTCCAGGTAAGGAGCTCTTTTTGCGTATCAGTGAACCATGTTCATGTTATCATTTGATTGGCTCATGAACCATGTCTTGAACCAGTGCTATTGAACACTTAATGGAAACTTTGAATTTGAGAGTTTATTGATATTTTCCTCTCCATAACATCATAAGAGTGTTGGATGGAATTGTAATTCTTTGTCACTTTTGTTTCTTCCTCTAATATTTTGTATACTTTAACCATGTAGGAGCTTGAAGATGGAAACGTTCTGCTTCGGTTGGCACACCTTTTTGAGGTTAATTTCTTGCTTTGCTGTCTAAAGATCAGAAATTTTGTTGGGCTTTTAAGTAGTTTTTTTTAGGTTCAAATCACACCTCAATGTAGCTTCAATTTGTTTTTGGTTGATAATATAGTAAGAAGAATACTTGTGATACTAGTTGTGGAGTCAAAATCTGTCTCATTTACTCCAACTGAAAAAAAAATAAAAAAAGTTTAAAACCTAACATTGGTTGAAGAGAACCAAAATAAGGGAAATTAAGTTTTGATAATGCAAGTTTTTTTCATTTGTGACAGTGGATTCTGCATTTTATGGTGCTGAAGCCATTGAAATAATTAACTACATCTTCTAAATCTCTTTTTTTTTTTTGGTGCCATCTGAAATTGTTAGGTGGGAGAGGACAAGAACCTTTCAACAAAAGCCACTGTGGAACTCAAAAAGTTGTTCCCAAACAAGAAGGTAAAAGAGCAAAGGGTTCACTGCATCATGGCATTAACTGCTGTATTTACCACATTGCATATGAGATTATATACTCAAAATTTTCAATTATTTCATTATTTTCAGATCAACAAGGTCACTGAAATGAACTTATCAGCTAATCAAGAACGAGACGAAATGGAGAAGAAAAGACTGGTTTGGAAAGTAGAAGGGGCTCCGGGTGAAGAAAAAACCAAGGTGGTGAGGGGAGGGCCTGTTGATCCTTCAAAGCTGGTGGTGGAGCTGTTCCCAATGGAAATCCGCACCTTCATTATTGAGTTTTGATAATTTCTTCTTTCAACAAGGTTCACATCCATATAACTATTTAAAAAAAAAAGCTTCATAGCTTCATTACTTTGTAAGACAATTTTTTTATTTTTTTATTTCCACTTTGGCTTCCACGGTGTGAAACAATTGTGAAGAACACGCATCCGTATTTATTCTTGTGTTAAGCAGAATTTCACGAGGTGGGAAAAATGCAGGCTGATTAGTTTAACTGACAACTGAATTAATAACTGTACATACTTCCAAAACCTATAAAGTCTAGTAGTTATTTAACTTAGACTTATAGTTAATTAAAATTAGTAATAATTAAGTAGAAAATTAAGTTTTGATGGAAAATAATAGTCAACAAATTCCATTTCAAAGTGCTATCAACAGTTACATGAAAGTCAATGTGACTTACCAACAAGTGGTTGGCTCAGTGAAAGCGAAAAGTTTAAGGGTTCGCTTTCAATTCGAACGACCGGGTGAAGGGTGCTGGGATACTAGTGGAAAGCCCAAAAAAAAAAAAAAAGTCAATGTGACTTAAATGCCATCCTGTTTTAAGAAGATAATGAATGTGAAACCATAGTCTTAATTATATTATATTGTTTGTTTTAATTTAAAGTAACAACTTCCAATTATTTTTCATTTTATTATAACGGTAAGCACCAACGACCAGTCTAACTAATGACAAAATAAAAAATAAAAAATAAATAAAAATAAAAAAGATCCGTCTACCGGATGGGTTTTTTTACTTGATTAATATAATTAATTAATATCATAACCTTAATACCAAGTTTTTCAAAATTATGACCCATATACCCAACATTCAACAGTATTTTTTCCAAGTAGACGTGGATTGAAATTTTTTTTTTTTTTTTTGCCACATAGAAGACGTTTTTTAAGAAGACGCCTTCAGCTCACATATATATTTAAAGTAAGAATTTTTTAGGCCACAGCCAATCCATCTGGTTTTTTCCCGACCGACACTTAGAACAAGTCTCAATATCCTTCCACGGACCCCCGGAACCGACGGAACCCAGCTCTCATGCCCCAGTGAATTTTTCACCCTCCAACCGGAACATTTAGTTCAAATTAACTAAATTGACTTAGAAAATACTTTTGACTCAACTGGGACCAATCCGCCGGGTTTTATTTCGTCCAACACTTGGAGCGAGTCCTAATACCTTCCTAGGGTCCCCCGGAACCAACGGAACCCCGCTCCCATTCCCCGGTGAATTTTTTACCCCCCAACCAGAATTTTTAATTCAAATTATCTAAATTGACTTAGAAAACACTTTTGACTAAACCGAGACCAATTCGCCGGGTTCTTTTTTCGTCCATCACTTTGAGAAAGTCCCAATACCCTCCTAGGGACCCCCGCAACCGAAGGAACCCTGCTCTCATGCTCCGGTGAATTTTTCACCCCCCAACCGAAACTTTTAGTTCAAATGAACTAAATCGACTTAGAAAATACTTTTAAGTCAACCGCGACCAATCCACCTGGTTTTTTTCTCTACCGACACTTGGAGTGAGTCCCAATACCTTCCCAGGAACCCCCGGAACCGACGAAACCCCGCTCCCATTCCCCGGTGAATTTTTTTTACCCCCTAACCAGAACTTTTAATTCAAATGAACTAAATCGACTTAAAAAACACTTTTGACTACACCGCGGCCAATCCATCTGGTTTTTTTCCCGATTGACACTTGAAGCGATTTCCAATATCTTCTGACGGACCCCCGTAGCTGACGGAACCCCGCTCCCTTGCCCTAATGAATTTTTCACCCCCCAACCGGAACTTTTAGTTCAAATGAACTAAATCGACTTAAAAAATACTTTTCAGTCAACAACGGCCAATCCATCGGGTTTTTTTCCCGACCGACACTTGGTGTAGCATCCATACCTTTGGATGACGTCATTTTTTACCCATAGAGTACTCATATATGTATGCGTATACGTATTTGATGCTCGACACGTGTTGGTTCGAGTGTAGTTACATGCTTTTAAGTTGTTTAATGTGTGCGTAAAGTTTCAGAATGATCGGAGACCCATTCGACGTCGAAACATGTCGAGAACGGTGTTTTGGATCAGTGGAGCTCGCTCCATGAAGGACAAAATTTCTGTCACCGATTGTAACACCCCGTAAATTTAATTAAATACATACGTTGACGTACACGTATATCGAGATGTATAATACATGTATGTTATACGTAGGAGCTAAATATACGTTGTGCCGGTCATGACGTCAGCCTATGTCAGGGGCGTCGTGACACCGATTACATCAATTACTTGATCTCCTAGATCCGTGGTCCGATTGAGCTAAAATTTTGTCATCTTATTCTCCTCTTATGGATCTTCATTATTAACAGTGAAGATCTTGATCGGAGTTGTCTACTTTGAGATATAAGACTCCAAACACTGTTTCTCGAATTTGAGGATTTTCTTGCGCAATTTTGATCAAATGGCTGGATCTCGCAATCCCACCGTTGGATTGAGCTAACATTTTACCATAAGGTTGGTAACTTACTCATAAAAATTTTGAACGGTTAGATATTAAGTTGGTGAGCAGTTTGTAAGAAATTGATTATCTAAGTGCAAGTAATTGCAACAGGAAAATTTATTTTTTGATAGTTTTTCATGTGGGCCCAAACTTGTCTATTTAAGCAACCAGCACCTAATTTTTGGCTCATTTGCTCATTTTTCACTTAGAAAAGAGAGAAAAGAGCTGAAGAAAAGGAGAGGAAGGGAAACGTTAGGGTTTTGGTGATTTTGGCTCAAAAATCCCTAAGGCTTGCATGTCTACCCTTCTTTCTTTCTTTAATCTCTTTAGTTCATGCTTGAGAGTTGTATTTTGACCTAAGCAATGTTATGGGTTTTCAGTTGAGGTGTTCCAGACCTAGGGTTCCTTTGCATGTATGTTTTTATGAACCCTAGTGTTGATTGGAGGCCATTGACGCCATTTTCCCAAATTTCTCACTTGGATTTGGTGGAACCCTTTGTAAATGGACTTATACTTGGTTCATGACTTTAGACTTTTTCAAATGGCTTGCATGTCATCTATGTTAGGCTTGTGGACACTAGAAACTGATCCATGTATTTTGTTAGAGATTTCCATGATGAAATCATAGGGTTTAGTACAAATGACCCTTGTTTGGTTCATTTTCCTAGAGTTATGAACAAGCCTTGCATGTCAACTATGTTGACCTAGGGGGCATTGTTGATGAATCAATGATGCAAGATCAGTATTTTACTGAGCTGAACATGGTGACTTAGTGTAATTTTAGCCTAGGCCATGTAATTAAGGAATTTGCAATAAATTTGGGGATTTGCTCAAATTTGGGGATTTTGACCAAATATATGTCAATTGATGAAATTGACATGAAATTAGTCTAATTAACCCTATTTATGATTGAATGTCTTGTAGTATAATGGTTGGATAAACCTATTACATTCAATTGGGTTAAATGTGGTTAATTTAGTATTAATTGGTTGAATTGAGTAATATGAAATTGGCTCATGGGTTTAATTATTTTAGAATCTTAATTAGTTATGTAGTTAAGTTTAAACATGGTTGTTTAGCACACTTTGAACTAATTTTCAGTATTGTGTAAACCATGTTATTTTCAGGATTTTGTGAAAGATCTAAGTAACTCATATAGGCCAATTGGAGGTTGTAGTGCTTAAGAGTGTGTTGGTGCATCCTAATGTTTTCTTTGGTCGGATTAAATTGGCTAAGCCTAGCCAATCGAGTCATGAGTGTCCCTTTACATTTGGATTTCTATATGTGGCATTGTATTTCATAAATTGATTTGAATTGATATATATATATAGTGTTATGCATGTTTTAATGTTTCTATGAAATGAATTTGAGCATAGTATATAGGGTTAGCAATTTGGTTGAGTCTCCTAGTTGTGAATTCCTTTGGGAAGTCTCGTAAGTCTAGTGGTGATCCCCAATTGTGGATCTGACAGAGGGTTATGGCTTGTGTATAGGTAGAATAGCTTAGGCTGATCCTACGGGCTGCACAACCCTAGAAATCCTACTAGAATACGAGTATTGTTTGGTCGGATCGGGCGTAGTATGTCGCACACCAGGCCTTTGATCGCCCTTGCTCATGAGGTGTTAAGATTGCATTGGCATGATTAGAAAATGATATGCATTGTCTTGGTTATGACATGATGCATTATATTGGCATGTATGTAATCTTGTTTCACCACCATGTTATTTCAAATGCTTTTATGATCTTGCCATGTTTTATATAAATGCATGTATATTGCCACTTGTAAAATATATTCACAGAGCTTCTTGTAGCTCACACCTCATCCTTATCATTTTAGGTTCTGATAGGAAGAGGAAAGGGAAGGCTTGACTGTGAAGCACTCCCTTGGTATTTTGTTGATGTAGGTGTTGTACATTTTTGTATTTTGATATTATGTGCATGATAACACCTAGTATATGTATATTTAACACATAGATGGGATGTGTTTGGTTTTTTGTTAATTGAGGACTTATGGAATTTTATTCTTGGTAATTTTGGAAATGTAACATTTTTTATTTATTGTTGTTGATTATGTTTAGATGGATGCAATTATTGTATCGTGTTATATTAGGCTGACGAGATGCCAGGTGTACAAAGAGAGGATATACCCGGGGGTTCTGTGCCGGTCATAACGTCACAGATAATGGGTCGTGACACTTGGAGCAAGTCCCAACACCTTCCCAGGGACCCCCGGAACCGACAGAACCCCGCTCTTATGCCCTGGTGATTTTTTCACCCCCCAATCGGAACTTTTAGTTCAAATGAACTAAATCGACTTAGAAAATGCTTTTGAGTCAACCGTGACCAATCCACCGGATTTTTTTCCTGACCGACACTTGGAGTGAGTCCCAATACCTTCCCAAGGTCCCTCAGAACCCCGCTCTCATTCCCAGATGAATTTTTCACCTCCCAAACGAAACTTTTAGTTCAAATGAACTAAATTGACTTAGAAAATACTTTTGACTCAACCGCGGCCAATCCACCAGATTTTTTTCCCGACCGAAACTTTGAGCGAGTCTCAATACCTTCCCAGGGACCCCCGAAACCGACTGAACCCCGCTCCCATTCCCTAGTAAATCTTTCACCCCCAACCGAAACTTTTAGTTCAAATTAACTAAATTGACTTAGAAAACACTTTTGACTCAATGGCTATCAATCCATCAGGTTTTTTTCCCGACCGACACTTGGAGCGAGTTCCAATACCTTCCCAGGGACCCCCAAAACTGACAGAACCCTGCTCCAATGCCCCGGTGAATTTTTCACCCCCAACTGAAACTTTTAGTTCAAATGAACTAAATCGACTTAGAAAATACTTTTGAGTCAACCACGGCCAATCCACCTGGTTTTTTTCCCTGCCGACACTTGGAGCGAGTCCAAATATCTTTTCAGGGTCCTCCGAAATCGACGGAACCCCGCTCCCATTCCCTGGTGAATTTTTTACCCCCCAACTGGAACTTTTAGTTCAAATGAACTAAATTGACTTAGAAAACATTTTTGGCTCAAGCGCGACCAATCCAGCTGGTTTTTATCCCAACCGATACTTAGAGTGAGTCCCAATACCTTCCCAGGGACCTCGGGAACAGATGGAACCCCGCTCCCATTCCCCGGTAAATGTTTCACCACCCAACTGGAACTTTTAGTTTAAATTAACTAAATTGACTTAGAAAATACTTTTGACTCAACCGAAATGGTTAAAGACAAATATAAATATGACGTGCATTATAGGAAAGTGTGGCGTGCAAAACGGAAGGTAATGGAGAAGATTTTTGGTGTTGGGAGGGATCATACAACGTGCTTCCTAAGTGAATAGATGCATTGAATGCAACCAATCCAGACACTATTACAAGAGTTATGCACTATCCGGAAGATCTAAAATATCCTGGTGCATTAGTTTTTTGACGTTGTTTTTGGGCATTTGGTGCTTCAATCGAGGGCTTCAAGCATTGTATGCCCATAATACAAATTGATGGTACGCACTTATATGGAAAATACCGCTGTAAGATGCTCATTGCCATTGATATTGATGCAACCAGTCATATATTTCCTATCACATTTTTCATTGTTGAGAAAGAAAATACAGATAATTAGGCATGGTTCCTCAAAGTCCTTCGATATCAAGTGACGAATAGAGTTGACATTTATTTAATCAGTGATCGCCATGCTGGTATTTTGACAGCCGTTAGAGACCCTGAAAATGGTTGGACAGAGTCCAATGCATATCATAGATGTTGTTTGCGACATGTGGGCAATAATTTCAATGATAAAGTACATAGCCATGAGTTGCAAGGTTTGGCTAAGAAAGTAGGTTCACAATACCAACCACGAAAATTTGAGGTAGTAATTGAAAAACTTGAACATAAACAAGAAGGTTGCACAAGGTGGCTCAATGTCATTAACAAAAAGTTGTGGACAATGGTGCAGTATGGTTGGATGACTTCCAATGTAGCTGGTAAGTGTGTCTTATTTTTTTTCATTTCATTGTTTATGACTATATCAATATGATTATATATATATATATATGTGTGTGCTGATCTTTTTATGTTTATTATATTTTTTTTTATAAAAAGCTTTAATGGAGTTTAAAAAGGGGCCCGAATGTACCCGATCACAGCACTAGTGCAATTGACGTTCTAAAAAACAATAAAATAGTTTAATGTTAGACGGGATGAAATAGAAGAAGCAATTCGTCAAGGACAATGTTACACCACGTACGCTGTTGAGAAGATGATGAAATGGGCAACTAAGACAGCGGGCCACACGGTTATATTGATTGATCGACCGGCCGAGACGTTCGAGGTTGTTACTGGGATATAAAGTGCGCATTTGAAGAAAGGCGGAAACAAACAAGTTGTCAATCTACATGAGCGTTTTTGTAGTTGTGGAAAATGACAATGCTATGGAATCCCATGTTACCGCATACAGGCAATATGTCGTTATGCTGCCGTCGATTGTGATGCGTACATTGAAGATTGGTATCACCTCGATAGGTACCTCAAGTGTTATGAGCCACAGTTTCATCCAATTCCACATGAATCATAGTGGCCACCGTGTACGATCAATTTAAAAGTGATCCCTAATTCATATTTTGTTCGTAAATCTAGTCTGCCGAGGACATCACGCATAACAAATGAGATAGATATAAGAGAACCGTCCTCAAGGTTTTGATGTGGGCATTGTGGACATCAGGGTCACAATTGGCGTTGTTGTCCAACTTGTCGTGGAAGGGCCACCTAAAATTTATTGGCGGCATAACCTTCATGTGTTTTTAGATTTCGATAATGATGTAACTTTGTTATTGTAATATGACACTACTTGATACTTTTGTTGATAAATCAAACTTATGTACATCTTGATTTATATGACAGTGTGTGCACATGGAGACGTGCATCTTATATTATCTCAAATGCATTTCATTTTACATTTAATTATATAATTTTTGGTGTTGTTTGAATTTAAAATTTCTCTTAATGCGCATGTTCATAATTTTGGGTTTTCTAAGTGTTTTTAATTAATTTAAACTAAAAGTTTCGGTTGGGGAGCAAAAAATTTACCGGGGCATGGGAGCGGGGTTCTGTCAGTTCTAGGGGTCTCTGGGAAGGTATTGGGGCTCGCTCCAAGTGTCGGTCAGGATAAAAAACTAGTGGATTGGCCGCGATTAACTTAAAAGTATTTTCTAAGTTGATTTAGTTTATTTGAACTAAAAGTTATGGTTGGGGGTGAAAAATTTACCGGGGCATGAGAGCGGGGTTCCATCGGTTCTGGGGGTCCCTGGGAGGGTATTAGGATTCGTTCAAAGTGTTGGACAAAAAAAAAACCCAGCATATTGGTCCTGGTTGAGTCAAAAGTTTTTTTTTAAGTCAATTTAGTTAATTTGAACTAAAAGTTCCAGTTAGGGGGTGAAAAATTCACCGAGAAATGAGAGCGGGGTTCCATCGATTCCGGGGGACCCTGGGAAGGTATTGGGACTCGCTCCAAATGTCGGTCGAAAAAAAAACTCCGTGGATTAGCCATAGTTGACTGAAAAGTATTTTCTAAGTCGATTTAATTCATTTGAACTAAAAGTTTCGGTTCGGGGGTGAAAAATTTACGGGGACATGGGAGAGGGGTTTCATCGGTTCTAGAGGTCCTTGGGAGGGTATTGAGACTCGCTCAAAGTGTTGGACGAAAAAAAAACCTGGCGAATTAGTCTCGGTTGAGTCAAAAGTGTTTTTTAAGTTAATTTAGTTAATTTGAACTAAATGTTCTGGTTAGGTGGTGAAAAATTCACCGAAATATGAGAGCGAGATTTCGTCGGTTCCGGGGGTCCGTGAAAAGATATTGAGACTCGCTCTAAGTGTCAATTGGAAAAAAAACTCGATGAATTGACCATAGCTTAAAAATTTCTTACTTTAAAATATATATATATGAGATGAAGACGTTTTTTTAGGAAGACGCCTAGCAAAAAAAAAAATTAACTTTACCCTTACCTAAAAAAAAATACTGTTAAATGTTAGGTATACCAGTCATAATTTTAAAAAAATTAATATTAGAATCATTATTTTAATTAATTATATTAATCAAGTAAAAAAACCACTACCCCATTGTAAATGGCCCGCTGACTTGGAAAGCTTGTAAGCCAAGGAAGGAAGCGTCATAAATCAAGTGATTATACGGAGTGGTCCACCCGTAACTCATACGTGCAAGTGATCAAGTAGTCCCGCCCCTATCACATCCCATCTCAGATTCTCACTACAGTCATTGATCCCTTGATCCACACTGATCTAGAACGCTTTTTTAAGAGGGTTAATTATGGATAATTCATTAAATAAAGAAAGCGATCCAGTGATAGCTCTGTCGGAGTCAGATATTAGAACAGCTGGAGAAGCTCTCAACTGACGCTCTCGAGAATTTTAAATTTTTTTAGTTGTTCTATTAAATTCTTCGGTTCATTTCTAATTTACGGTTTTATCGACCGATTTCTCAGCTTAGATGCCGCATATTTTGAATTCATCGGTTTTGGTTTGATTTATTTGAAGTCAAGAAAGTTCAATCTTGGTGTCCGATGGCGATGATCGGAGTGTTATTTCTGGTTTTATTCGCTGTTGTTCTTAGTGCGGAATCGAAGTATATAGCTTACAATACTTCGCAGGGAATCGTTCCTGGAAAGCTGAATGTTCATTTAGTTCCTCACACTCATGACGATGTAGGATGGTTGAAAACGGTTGATCAGTACTATGTTGGTGCAAACAACTCCATTAGGGTATCTCGATCAGTCTCATTTCTTGCATTTTTGTTACTTTTTAGTTCTTTACTGTTTAGTTCGGATTGTTTTATATTTGTTTGATTGTGTGATTAGGGAGCTTGTGTACAAAACGTGTTAGATTCTGTGATTTCGGCATTGTTGGCTGATAAGAATCGGAAATTTATCTACGTTGAGCAGGTAAGGTTTTTGTGAGGTTTTAAGCCCGTTCTTCAGAAAATGTGGTTTGGTTGTAATTTTGTAATGTTTCGATTTTGCAGGCATTTTTCCAGCGATGGTGGACGCAGCAGAGCCAGACGGTCCAGGGTTTAGTCAAGCAGCTGGTCAAATCTGGTCAATTAGAGTTCATGTAATAATTCATTGTTATTTCTTTTAGTTTTGAATGTGGATTTTTATTTTCCTCAAAGGGCATTTCGTGGTAATTAGTAAGCAAGTTTTAATGAATGCAAGAATTTCACTTTATATCTATCATGTATCTCTTAGCTTATAAACTGGAAATTGGTTTTGTAGAAATGGGGGAATGTGCATGCATGATGAAGCAACACCGCATTACATTGACATGGTTGATCAGACAACTCTGGGGCATCGGTTCATTAAACAGGTGTTTGGTCAGATTCCGAGAGTTGGTTGGCAGATTGATCCATTTGGACATTCTGCAGTTCAAGCTTACTTGCTTGGTTCAGAGGTAAATCTTTTCTACATTTGCTGAAAACCTGTAATTATTTTAGAAAATAGAATGCAAATGCTATGGCAAAAACATCTTGATGTTCTGCTCCACATTGTGTAAGCTGGAGATTTATTTTCCAAATATTGCAGTATTGGTGAAATAAAACAAAAAATGCAACCTGGAATTCAGAATAATTTATGTCAGTTGCATGAATGGTCATCAAGTAAATATCCCAAACTAATTGAGACTTGTTGATTCTTTTTTTGTTTAAGTAAAATTTGCAGTGGTGACACAAGGTCTCCGTGTTATCCCACAATGCTGCCCCACATACATCTCTGATTCCACTTGATCCATCCTTTTCCCCACCTGAGAGGAGTGAAATTCCTGGATTTTGCCTAAAATATTTGTCCCTAAAAACCTGCATTTGTTTACAGTGTCTTAATCTTTGAGCAGAAACCTCCACATCTATCTTATTGGTCATGAAAGAGAATACGAGCTTATATAAATTTATGGGAAATGATAAATACAGGTGCCATATTAAATGCTTCCATCAATTTGCAGTTAGGTTTCGATTCACTTTTCTTTGCTCGAATTGATTACCAAGATAGAGCAAAGCGGAAGGATGAGAAAAAACTTGAGGTTGTGTGGCAGGGATCGAAGTCCCTTGGTTCATCGTCACAGGTAGATATGTTTCATGGCCTTTAAATTACTTAATTGAAGTGAATGGTATGCTGCCTTTTTGTTTCTGATTCATTTTTACAGCTATATATTTTCAAGTTTTCATTTCTAGTCACCTTTTTCACAATGCATCCTTTTACAGATATTTACCAGTATATTCCCCAGGCATTATGACCCTCCTGATGGTTTCACATTTGAAGTTAACGATGTATCGCCACCTGTTCAGGTAAATGATCATGGTATTCAAAATGCTTTATAGAATTCGCTACGGTTTTGATCCTTACTAGTCGTTTAGTTTTCACAGGGATTAATTTTTATGTTTCTTCTGTATTGAAGGATGATGTTTCTCTGTTTGATTATAACGTTCAAGAGAGAGTGAATGACTTTGTGGCTGCAGCTGTGGCACAGGTAAGTAGGAAATGATTATATATTCTCAGTCTACAAATCTATAATTATATAATGGTAATGGTACTTGAATTTCTATAGGTTGATTAGCATGATTTAATTATAGTGTTCTCTTTTTCATACCAATAGATTGGTATATTTTCAGCTTTATTTATTTATTTATATGTATTCGGACCATCCTTTAGGTTTTTTCATCAAAAAGTTGAAAAGTAACATTAGAGTATTAGAAACTCTGGGATCACAAAGAAAGGTCTTAAAGCTTCTTCATTTCAGCCTTGAATCATAAACCCTAAACAATACTCCTACTCCTCTCCAATGGTTAGTTTATGCTTTACAAGGCCCAAATTGGCCTTGATTTTTAAAATCAAATATTTAATGTCTCAACTACCATATGTAGTTGGGAAAATGCTTTATTGAGTTGAGTTGAGTATTCAATGTCTCAACTGATTTTTTTTTTTTTTAATTTTCTTTTTATTTTTTGGCAAGCAGTTGGAGTAAGCTAGTCACTTTTTTCAGGCTAATGTAACCCGGACAAACCATATAATGTGGACCATGGGTACAGATTTCAGATATCAATATGCAAATGCATGGTTCAGGCAGATGGACAAGCTCATTCACTATGTCAACCAGGTATTTATTCTTTGAAAAACCTTTAAAAAATACATAAAATTTAAATCAACTGATTACTGAAGTTGTGATGGACACTACATAATTGATTTTGCCCTGACTTCTGATGGCAACCATTACTGTTTATCTATATAGCTTATATTTATTTCACTGTCGATGTGATGGTTCAGTTTCTACTTTTTGCTAATTAGAAACCATTAGACCTAAAAACTATAGTTGATAGGTGGAGACTCAATAATAAATATGAAGCCATCATTAACACTCTTCCTCACTTGTTACTTCATTTTACACATGGAAGAATAAAAGAGAGATAGAAGAACAAACAAATACCAAATATGTAAATGAGAGTTGTAAGTGCCAACAAAGAGACTTCAACTCAAGACCTCTCACATACCTAAAGCTCCAAATACCATGTTAGAAATCATTGGATCAAAAAGCCATGGCTGATGAGTAGAGGCCCAACAATGTATGTCAAATTATCACTAGCATTGTAGCTTTGCCTATTGCAGCACACATTTCTTTTGATGATGTACAGCCAACTAAGGGTGTCATTGTTCATTTGAACTAATATCATGGTGGCATCAGCCCCTACTATGCTGTCCAAGCAGCCTTGTCGGCTTTGTTGTTTCTTTCTGATGTCATTTTGGGTTGAAACAATGCTAGGATGGGCGAGTAAATGCTCTATATTCAACTCCTTCCATTTACACTGATGCGAAATATGCAACAAACGAGTCCTGGGAAATCAAGAGTGGCGACTTCTTCCCGTGAGTTGAATGTTGAAAATTTAGTTGGAGGCATCTGTTCCTTTTCTTTAACTTTTCCAGTTCATCCTGTCCCTAAGAATTATAATACGTGTTTTTCAGATATGCAGATAAACCAAATGCGTATTGGACTGGATACTTCACCAGTAGGCCAGCCTTCAAAGGCTATGTCAGGATGATGAGTAGCTACTATTTGGTCTGAATTTTATGGATTTTTTTTGGGAGGTATGTTCTTTGCATTCTTCTAGTTGTTTTAAACCTGTATTGCTTGTGTGCTTCTGATTTTTATTCAGGCAGCAAGGCAGTTAGAATTTTTTAAAGGGAGAAGTAGCTCGGGGCCCAACACAGATGCATTTGCTGATGCTTTGGCAATTGCTCAACATCATGATGCAGTGACTGGTACAGAAAGGCAGCATGTAGCAGATGATTATGCGAAGCGGCTGTCGATTGGATATATGGAGGTGAAAATTTAGATTGAGCTCTTCTACTTCACTGCTCTGCCTTGATGTTTGGTCTCAACCTCTGCTCCATTTTGTCATTGCAGGCTGAAGAAGTTGTTGCATCTTCTCTTGCATGCATAGCAAGATCACCTTCAAGAACTGGGTGTGAGAACCTAGGGATAAAACTGAAACAGGCAAGAAACTTTGATTTTCTTATTATTATTCAATACTGATTCATGCAACATATTTGAGTTTTGAATGGAGTAACAAGATTCGCACCTTCAACCATCGCAGCAATGGTCATGACTCATGATTAATTGAAAAGTTAAAATCCATTCCTTTCTTGCAAACTTTTGTCTGAAGACAATAGAACTAATGAAATGTTGTTGAAGTATGCTCATGCCATGTAAAATTTATATCAAGAGACATTTGAAACTAAAAGATCACCCGAATTCTCACATGTGATTTTTTTTTCTTTTTCTTTCAGTGTCCTCTTTTGAATATGAGTTATTGCCCTGCATCAGAAGTTGATTTGTCAACAGGGAACAGCTTGGTAGGTTCTCTCTCCCGGGGTAAGGGATGGTTACAAAATATCCTTCAACTTGAAGCATGTAATCCTATTTCATCCTACCTTTTGCAGGCTGTTCTTGTCTATAATCCTTTAGGATGGAAGAGAGTGGATGTAATTCGAATTCCTGTAAGTACTTAATTCTGCGCCAAATGGTCATGTCTATTGCAACTAGTGGTTGATTGTAAAGAGCTTCCATTTCTACCAAAATCCTCATATTCTGGTTCCCACCACCATCAAAGAAAGATACTGAATTAAGGAGATGATGAGTTTGCCACCTATGTATGACTGCTAGAAAGGCTATGTTCAGGAGGGTACTAAATTTATTGTGTGGCAGTAATGTGAAGTTTAGAGAAGGCTGGGGTTTGTACAGTGCTAGGAATTTCTTTACTGGTTTTTGAACTCACCTTCAGAAAAGAAGGGACAGTTTTGCCACTAGGTATAGCACGAGGGAAACTGATAAGAAGTAACATCACCTGCCCTGGTATGAGAAATGAAGTTTACAAAGAGGGCTAAAATGCACAGTGCAAGCCTATGGAGCTGTCTAAGAGGGCTGATGAGAACTTAACGAAGACTCCTAATCCATTCCCTCATGTTCTTCTCTCTATTCACTCTTGGTCTACTATCCATTAATTTTAACTGTTTAAAATGCATATTAATGCTACCATCCTTTTCCATGGTAAAGGTCTTGAATGTGCTTTAGATATTGTTGCTGCTATTCATGATTATCTACTTTGGTCTATGGGCAGTGTACTATTCGAGGGAACAGGGCGACCTCCATATCTGCTACCTTTTTGCTGAGAAATAACCTTACTGAAACTTTTAGCTATAACTTTTTCATGCTTTTTTACTTCCACCATCTTCATACATTGCTGCAGGTGATTAGTGATTCAGTTATTGTTCAAGATAACACTGGTAGCGAAATCGAATCACAGCTTTTACCAATATCCAATACCTCTCTGAACAGAAGCAACTTCTATGTCAAGGCATATTTGGGAATATCTCCAAGTGTTACTCCAAAGTATTGGCTTGTGTTTTCAGCGTCTGCACCACCACTTGGTTTCAGTACTTACTTTGTCTTAAGTACAAGAAAAGCAGGTTAATGAATCTGGTTTTGCAAATGCTCCTGCAGAGTGAAAAAATGGAAATATTGTTTCCAAGATACTGACAGAGCAACTGTATGTTCAATGTTTCTTGTTTGTAATTTAGGTGCCGGTTCTACCATGTCAACTGTTCATACATCACTAGGAACTGAAAGTGGTACCATAGAAGTTGGGCAAGGAAATCTAAAGCTTATTTATTCTTTAGATGAAGGCAAATTGATTCATTATATTAATAACAGAAGCTTGGTAAGTGAGGGTTCACTCTTAATTCATTGTTGATGCATTTTTTCTTTTCTCACTGTCAAATTTCCCCACTGATGTTATTGGATTGTATATGTGATTGTTATATATGGAGTTTCTTCTTCTACGTTTAATATTTCTTCTGTTTTATTGTTGAAGGTCAAGGAAAATGTAGAACAATCTTATAGTTATTATTCTGCATATGGTGGTAGCGACGAGGATCCTCAGGTATTCAGTTTTCCTCTGATGGAAGCTTTCTTACTCTAATAAGGAAATTTTTGACACTTGACCGAAGCCTTGAAATGCCTACTGCAAAACTAGTACATTCAGAAAAATATCAATGTTAGCTTTACATCTGTTACTATTAGATGGAGAAGATCTATTTGTTTGTATTGTGATAAAAGTATCCAATTTGGATGAGTGCATGTGAAAATTTTGTCAAGAACTTTCAAACAGTTTTACCTTTTGCAAATTTAGGGCTGAAAGTTTTGGTGTTCAAATAACAAACAAGAAAGGCTACTTCTATGGAAGGGGACGGGAATGCATGACTGGGTGGAATAAAAAATGCCATTTTTTGTTCTTTTTTTGGTTCAAGGATTCTTGCCAACAATGACAAGTACTCTGCAATACCCAAAAAAAGGTCAAGTGGTTGACAAAGCTGCAATGTCGCCCTTGATGGTAGTTTCACTGCTTTATACATTGTTGCTAAAAGATGGGTATCTTTGCAGAAGTCAATGAACCACCATCAGGACTCACTCCTGCTAGATTTTTTTTTCTCAAAGCATGGTGTGTGTGCATTTCATGGTTATGTCTTGATTTAAGATTGATTATCATTTAATGTTTTTGCACTTGTTGAAGGCTTCTGGAGCTTACATCTTCCGCCCAAATGGTACATTTCCTATCAAATATGACAGTCAGGTATTTAGTCCTTTTTAAATAATTCAATCACCTGAGCAGCAAGACAATTTCAATGATCTGATGATTATTGGTGAAAAGTGTTCTTGAAATTTAAGAGATTTTCAAAAATTGTGACAGGTTCCTTTGACTGTTCTTCAAGGACCAATATTGGATGAAGTACATCAGCAGATCAATCCTTGGGTTTCTCAGGTGCTTCACATGTTCACAAGGACATCAAATATTTGTGCGTCAGTTATTGAGTGCACTTTGTTAACCTCTTTTTCAACCTAGGGAACATTACAATTATATCAAGCAAATTGAGTAAAAAAGAAGCTGGAAAAAAATAGAAAATCAGTACCCAAACAAGCATCAGCCTAACTGTATAAAATAGGGATAAAACTCATTGCAAGAGTCACTTAAAGGGCAACTGGTGCACACGAAGCTCCCACCTATGTGGGGTCTAGGGAAGGGACAAAACACTTTGGGTATCCATTCAACCAGACTGACGGCCCACCATCATAAGATATTCTGTAAGATAAGGTTCAAGAATTCTGTTTACTGCTTGGGAAACAAATTATCTTTCCAATGGAACTTGTTAACGAGGAGCTTCCAATCCTATACATCTTTAAATAAACAAACGAAACTGGTTATGAAAATAATTGATTCTATAAGTTGCTGATGGTGGATGTGAGAGTGTTAGATGCACATCTTTATAAACATGGTACATAAACATTGTGTAAAGTGCCTATGCACATGGTTGATTCATGTGTAAAAGCAGTCTCCAAAGTAGAAAGAAAATTCTTGGAAAATGAAGTGCCTTGCTAAATGGGGATTCATTTTTTTAGAAAATAACTAAACTCAAAAACCATAGTTGATAGATGAAAACACCCAACAATATCAAGCGATCACTAACCATTCCTCTTTATGTGCGCTTCATCTTCTAGTTGGAGAATAAAAAGGGAGATGGAATGATAGAGAAATGCCAAACATGCCAATGGGGAATTGGCAAATGCTAATAAAGGGACTTGAACTCAAGAACCTCTTGCAAACCTAAGCTCTGATACCTTATTAGATTTTATTATTTATTATTATTATTATTATTATTATTTTGAGAAGCATTGATACCCGTATTAGATATCCATTGGATATAGTTGATAGGTAGAGGACCAACTATGTATATTAATCTATAATTGATACATTCCACCTTTGTGTGTTTTACATTGTGTCTTTGGCCCTAATCTAAAAATGTTCCTAAATCCTAAGCCCTAAACTTCAAACTTCTTGTCATCATAGACCTAGCTAGTTGATAATTTTACAAGTGTCGATTCCTATCAACTATAAATAGTTTCGCCATAGGACTGAATCTGTTGCTAATTGAATTGTTTGAAAATATTTAACTATATTAATCGGGTCAAATGGAATTTTCAAGCTTTGGTTAAACACTTAAACTTTATGCCCAGTGATCATGTATATCAACAACAATTGTAATCTTGGTAGCTTTTTCAGCTACTTTTTCCCTTTTCAGGTTGTTGTAGTATTTGCTTGAGAGATGATCATTCTAGAAATATATAATCTGCTAGATATGATTACCATTACTTGGTAGGAGGCAGATTATTAGTTAGTCATGACTCATTACAAATTGTCCGGTTCTAGAGAAACTTGCATGATTCACATTTCCAATCTTCATGCATATAAGTTTGTTGTAGTTAAGAAGCCAATTCTTCATCTTTATTTTCCCTCTTTCTGTCTGAGAAATCATGCTGTAAAAAAAAAGGGATTAGTCTCCCCTGCCAATTTCTAGAAGCTCTTACAAACTTGACTAGAAAAAGCTCTGGAAAAATATGCCAGGTTTTGGACTTCAGCCTGGGATTGGAAGTGGTTGATCGGTCAGGAAGGTGGTCTAGTGTTAGATTTTAGACTCTTGAATGTAGACAATCAGATAAGAATGTGTAAATTTCCATCCTTAATTTCTAGTTTGTTGTTCTTGTAAGTGATGAGCATCTGCAGCATTCATGCTGTATTTCAAGTTTCTCCTACATTTTATAATTGTTTGAGATTCTACAATCATGTGTAGATCACCAGAGTTTACAAGGGAAAGGACCATGCTGAAGTTGAGTTCACTGTAAGTTTACCTCCTTGAACTCTTAACCTTCTATTATTAGCAAATATTATTCTTAACGATATCATATTACAATGGTTCTTCATTTCTTCTCCAAGTGTTGGTAAGTCAAAATGGTATAATATCTAATTATGATAGCTGAAATTTAGGTTGGTCCCATACCAGTTGACGATGGAATAGGGAAAGAAATTGCAACTCAAATCACAACTACTATGAAAACCAACAAAACATTCTATTCAGATTCCAACGGACGTGATTTTATTGAAAGGGTATGTGCATGAAGTGATGAAAGATTTTGTGTACATTATTTCATTCACAGATTCAGTTGAAGTTTTAGGTTCTGATGGTAAGCATATTGAACAATTAGTTACTTTTCAGATGTATTGCTCTTTAATGATGTGATTGATTGTGTTGTGGCAAAGCTATAAGTTCTTGGAATGGTGGATAATTTTATAGTCGAATTTATCAATTTAGAGGAAAAGAAATTGACAAAAAATTGGATATCTCAAATTATTATGTTGGTGAGTTCTTTGAAGTTATCCTTGTTTTGTTTGTAGTTCCAATTTATCATTTGATATGCAGGTTCGAGACTATAGAACAGACTGGGACTTGCAAAGCAACCAACCAGTTGCTGGAAATTATTACCCGGTTTGTTTTCCTTAATTGGTTTATCATAATAACTTCCTTCTTCAAAAATTTCTTGTGGTTATAAATTTTTCAGTAAAATCTTGTATCCCTGATCGATATCAGCTTCTTAAGTTCTGATCTTGGTATGCGCATGGGTTATGCTCGTTCACCATAATGTATGTTGAACCGAAATTTGAGGCCTTGGACTCATAGTTTCATATTTGATTTGCTAACTTAAAGGCCTTGTGTTTTCATATTTATGGAAATGATATTTTGCAATCATACCATCCGTTTAACTTGATGAGCTTATCCAAAAAACATTTTGCTACTTCAGGATCCTGAAAAACATTCTACTCAACTCAACTAAGCCTTTTCCCAACTACATGGGGTTGGCTACATGAATCCGCTTCCTCCACTTCGTTCTATCGTGGGCTAAGTCGGTATTCAAATTAAAAGAAATTAAATCTTTCTCAATTATCTCTGACCATGTTATTTTAGGTCTACATGGTGTCGGTTACATGAGCCCGCTTCCTCCACTTTTCTCTATCGAGGGCTAAGTCGGTATTCAAATTACAAGAAGTTAAATCTTTCTTAATTATCTCTATCCATGTTATTTTAGGTTTACCTCTACCTCTATTGTTACCATGTAGGGTTAATAGGTCACTCACTCTTCCTAACTAGTGCTTCTAAAGGCCTAGGTTGTATGTGTCCAAACCACCTATCCTGCAAAACATTCTTTACAATTTTTTTTTCTTTCTATTTTTTTATATTCAAGTGTATCTGGAATTTTCTTTACAATTTTTTGCTTCAGATCTTCTATTATCCCTTTGTTGTTGCTTCCTATCAACTTTCACTCTCTGATTCAAAAAGACCAACCTTTCTGATTGTTTGCAAGTATATTTGGAGTGTGATTTTGTATTCCATTTTGACTGCATTTACAATCTTTTCTCTTATCAGATTAACCTTGGAATTTACATCAAAGATGGCACGCAAGAACTCTCAGTTTTAGTGGATAGATCAATTGGTGGATCTAGCTTAATGGATGGACAAATAGAATTGATGCTACATAGGTTATTTTCTCCCCCTTCTCTATTGCATAATTGTGTTAATGAATTACTTTTTTTTTCTCCTTTGTCAATGCTGAGAATTCTAGGTAATTAGCATTTTCTTGCACCATTCCCTCATGGTTCTGATTTATAATGCTTTCTTTGCATCATATAGGAGGTTTCTACATGATGATTCTAGAGGTGTTGGAGAGGTTCTAAATGAAACAGTATGCGTTCTTGATGAATGCACAGGATTAACTGTAAGCACAACATCTTACCCAACTTCTATGGTTTAATTGTGGGAGAAAAATTTAATATGGTCTGGTCAAATATCATTTCCATGGACAATGCAATTTGCATTTTGCAATTTGCCAGAGTGCAAAGTTGGAAACCAACAGGCGCATTTCATTAAGAAGCTGATGCCCCTCTGTTGTGATGAACATGGAGTTAAACTTCACCATTCATTTTTCTGGCTTAACTTAAGGACATGGAATCATGTATTTATATCTTGGGGGAGATATCATTATCTTTGGTGATAGGGAAGCTTTGCCTGGAGTTCATAAGCTTCAGCTTCATTTCATTGTCCTTTCCCATTCTTCCACCAGTAGGCCACAATTGTCTCTACTTGTTTGATATATTTCGGTGTCTTAACCTAGCATTTGATCCATAGTTCATTAATATATTGAGGCTTCAAAGTAGACATCTCCTATTTGCATAAATATCTTTTATGTTTCTGCAGATCCAAGGAAAACTCTATTTCAGAATTGATCCTCTTGGAGAGGGTGCCAAGTGGCGGCGTACAACTGGCCAAGAGATATATTCTCCATTGCTCTTAGCTTTTGATGTATTGGTGAGAAAATACTTGAAGTTCATTCTTGTTCCAATGTCTTTGACCTTCTGATGCTTGAGTGATGCTATCCATTGCGCAGGTGGGAGATAGTTGGACAGGTTCACATGTGCCAACTTTTTCAGCCATTGATCATTCATACAGTTTGCCTGATAACGTCGCCATGATAACCCTCCAGGTATGTTTGGAGTGATCCCTTGTTGCGTTGCATTTATTTGACATTTTAAGCTCAAATTGGTTGCATGCTTGGAATTCATGCAAATGGTGGAACTTCTTGTCAATGAATCTTGTTATAAGGATCTCCTAGATCCCCAAACATTTAAAGTGGATCTTCCTACCCGTGGGAGTCTGACCTAAAGCTATTTCCTTTATATACGCCTTGGATATAACATCAATGCCTTTTCCCAAATACTTTGGCTGATTACATATATTTTGTTATTCAATTTCATTTCATCCGGGGTATTTTTTCTTTAAATGCAAAGCACCTTGTCCTTCCTTATCCCTCCACTGCTCTCTAGGCACCTTGAATTTTCACCATCTCACTCCTTAGAGGTAAAATTATTATTCACTGCATATTTGCTTATTGCCAAACCAACCTACTACTTATCTTGTCACAAATAGGTGCTACATCAAAGTCTAAGGAATGGATACTTTTTTATTCTTTCTTTACCAGTCTTGAGTTCTTGGAGAAAGTCCTGATAATGGTTAAAACGAGTCTTGTGCATATAACTCACAAACTTTTTCCTCTTTGGATGATTTGGGGTATCACAACTGCTGCTTTCTTTTAATACTTCCTCTCATGGTTGCCGGTATCTGCAGGAGCTTGAAGATGGGAAGGTTCTACTTCGGCTGGCGCACCTATATGAGGTACTCCTTTCCCATCAATTGAACTCAATACTGATTATCAACATCACTTGCATTTAAGACTTATACATAAATCTTGTGAAGAAAACAGTGATAAAAAAAAAAATTCATTGATCCTGACACCCTACAATGCCAAATCATTATATCAAGTATTGGTTGGTGGAAAGTGAAATCTTCCATGGCCATCTCTTAAGATTAAACAAGCTGATAGGTATCACTATGGTGTATTTCTTCTGTTTGAGTGCTATTACAAGCAATGTTCCCACTTCAAAAGCATGTACTCAGAGTTTTCTATTTAATTTTCTATTTATGTAGACTGGAGAGGACAAGGATCTCTCAGCAATGGCAAGTGTGGAGTTGAAAAAGCTGTTCGCAGATAAGAAGGTAAGTAATAAAGGGCCATCCACCTACATATGTGAAACCAGCTTCTTCAATTTTCATCATCAACCATTGAAATTTTATAAGCTTGTGCATTCAACTACCTTATTATTATTATTATCTTCAGATGAACAAAGTAACGGAGACAAGCTTATCTGCTAATCAAGAAAGATCAGAAATGGAGAAGAAGAGACTGAATTGGAAAGTAGAAGGCTCTACAGGGGATGAGCCCAAAGTGGTGAGAGGAGGACCTGTTGATCCTGCGAAATTAGTGGTGGAATTGGGCCCTATGGAAATCCGCACCTTCCTTCTTGATTTCCAACACACTTCCTTCCCCCAAATGGCAGATATCTGAAAAGGTAGAAAACTTCACGGGTAATATCCATTTTAAAAGTTTAAGGCACTGTAAAATAAAAGCTCTGTGATGTCTTGTTCTTCCTTCTGATTCACTCCATACGCAAATATGATGTAACATTAATTAATCTATTTTTTTGCCTAGGATTTATGGCGTACTTGTTTTTTTTGGAATAATTTCCTGATATATTTTTATTTTTTATAAACCAAAACCAAAGTATCACATGTGCTCTTCGCAAGTCACCTTTTTATAGGCTTTCAAACAAAAACAAACAAAAAAAAACTGCACTTTGCACATGAATATAATTATATAGCAGCCAATCACTAGGGCAATATTGTTTTAAAATAAAAATGTAGGTAATAAATATAAAATGGCATAATTAAAGAGCTAACTAAATTGGATAATCTTAGTTTGTTGGAAACTTAAGAAGTAAAAAGAGAAAAAGGTGTTTTCTTAATTTATTATAGTATCTCTAAAAATTATTAAAATAATATTTTATTTAAAAAGATAAATAAATTATGAATATTTTTCTCAAACTTTTGGCTTTTAAATTATGAATATTTTTCTGCTGCCTGTAAATTGTAGAGGCTTTAGGGCTCATTTGGTGCACAGGTTATGGTATGTATGGTATTAAATTAGATTAGATAGGATTGAATAAAATTAAATAATTAAAAAATATATATAAAACTTATTATAATAAAATAAAAATTATTCCTCTTTAAAAAAAAAAAAAGATTATTTTTTATCCTAGCTAAATATGTAGGACTAAAAAATTTCTTATTCCATGTGGTCTGCGCGCTAAACAACCACATAATTAATTATGAATAATTCTACTTTTTTGTTTTCTCCTCCACCGTTTCCTACCTCTTCGACTGCGACACTCTGGCGTACAAAAGAAATCCATGTTTGGCGTACATAAGCGAGCGATTCTCATTCGTGTCGATCGGCAGTGGCTGAAACTTAGGTCTCCACCCCTTCTCCTTGCAAACTTTCATGTCCATCTTGCCCACTGACGCCCAAACGACCGCTTCATCTTCTTCTCGAGCTCTCCCTCGAAACCCTAACGTCCTCCACCATGGATTCCTCCAATCTTCTTCTTCTTCTTCTTCCTCAGAAGAACAAACACTCCTTTCTCAGATCGCCGTCTCAGCCGAACCTCAGATCTCTCGATCGTTTCCGATCCCCGGCGCTGAACTCGTCGCCGACGATCTCTCGAATGGCAGTCCTGGTATAATTTCATCAACTTTTTAGGTTTTGTTTTCCATATTATTTGCGGATTTAGGTTTTCTTGAAGAGATCTTCGATATGTTTGTTGTGAGTTTCGTAGATTTTGTTTGTGGCTTCTTCTCCTCCTCCTTTTCTTTGAAATTGTGCCTTTTGTTTTCGGGAGATTTTTCTGGATTTGGCCTTTTAGTTCAGTTGAGTTCGTTTTTCTTTTATTTCAATTATATTGATGAATTTCACGAGGTTCTTTTTTCTTTTTTTTCTTAAAAAAAATTCTGATGAACTTTGAAAGTTGTGGCAATCACACTCCCAAACTTTGGGAAATTGTCTTCTTTGGATGGAAATTTTGTACAGAAAAAGGCAAAAATGGGAAACTTGAAGATATTGAATATTTATTGAGAAATAATCGAGGAAGCACGTTTAGAATGTGTACCTGAAGGTTATAACGAGAGAAATTGACAATAGTTGTTTCATCTGAAGATGCTGTAGACACATTCATTCTTTTCTCCCCCACGTTTGCTGGCTTAGTTGCAGATTCGTGCTTTACGTTTGGTTTTTGGTGTTTGTTAACTTTATTATGTGCGATGTTCCTTTGCAGGCTTGGTGGCTTCAGCTGCCACAGACACTGGTCGATCTTCGAAGAAGGTAATTTATTTAACCTGTAAATCATTCAATCTTTTATCTCCCAATGCTTTTTACCTGCACGGTTCATGTCACTAAAATAGAAAGGATGTCCACCATTGAGATCGTAATTGATAGTTTATGTGACCATGCTGTGCAATCTATTGCCATGAACCTATAAAATAATGTTTTGATGGTAATACCAAAATAATTGCCTACTGTTAGGCGTGTAGTTACTGGCCTACTAATAGCCCTAATAGGTCTTAGTGTTATCAACATGTACAGCTGATTTGACCTATGTCAGCAAGGCTTGCACGACAAGAAATAGTTATTTACATGCCCCTAAGTTTGTACATTTGAAGTGTTAATGACCTTAACACCATTTTTTTCTACAAAACTACTGTACTGTTTATGTGACAAGAATTGTTTGTCTGTAAAGAGCCTTATATATTAATATTATTTTATTTTCTTGTCAATGTTATGTTTATCTTCTTGTCAAAAAAAGCACCATTTCCCTGTCTAGAAAAATTTTAGAAAAAGTTTTGGAGAACATATTAATATCCATCTAGGTAGCTGTAAACCATTATCATATTCTTCTTTATGTTAGCATTTGATTAAACCAACTAAAGAACATTCATTCTCCTTTCAGATAGCTGAGATCAGAACCATAGATGGTAATTTAAGCTTGCATAGCAAAAAACGGGATACTTCATCTCAGGGTCATCCAGCTGGTCAAACTGCTCACCCCAGTGAAGAACAATCTAGAGCTGTTGGTTCTCCCCAAAGACATTCATCATCTGCATCAGTCAGTTTCAACAGTATCTCTGCAAATTCTTCGGCAAGGAAAAATCAAATGACAAATGCTAATCACTTACTGAATTTTCATTATGATCGTATTTCTCGTCCTCAACCAAGGATGCCTCCTCCAAGAAGACAGCATAAGTTAAGGCCCTACGACAAAAATCTATTTCTTCAGGCAAATTTCAAATTTGTGGTGCTAGATTCTGGAAATTATGCAGTTGAGTCAGCAGATCCAGATAAAATGTTACAGTGGGAAAATATCATTTGTGTAAGGTACTCCACCCCATTTCCTGTGCAATGTCCAATTTGCTTGGAGAGTCCTCTGTGTCCCCAGATAACATCATGTGGTCATATATTTTGTTTTCCCTGTATTCTTCGCCACTTGATGGGTGAGGAGGATGGCAAAGGTTCGTACTGGAAAAAGTGTCCTCTGTGCTTTATGATGATATCTTCAAAGGATTTGTGCACTATCTACATTGAAAATGTGAAGCACTATAATGTTGGTGATGTCATTCAGTTCACGCTTCTAACTCGAGCAAAAGATTCATTGATTCCTTCTGAGAAAAATCAAAATCAAGAAGGAATTGATTATATAACAAATGGCTGCGATGGTCTGTGTGATTCCTTTTCCAAGTTCACTTTGACATCAGATGTGGAGTTGTCAGTCAGAGAAGCATACTCAGAGCTGAATGACTGGCTAGCCAGAGCTGATTCTGGGCTTGTGGATGATTTGGAAAAGCTTCCTTATGTGTGTGCAGCAATGGAACAACTGGACCAGAGGAAGAAGTGTTGGACCGAGCACCAGGCCCGTAGCATAAGTCCACCATTAAGAAGTCCTCCATATTCAAGCACTTGTAATTACCCTTGTAAAACAGAATCCCATCAGTCTTCTTTAGTTGCAAATAGTATGG
This sequence comes from Paratinospora sagittata, assembly GCA_035771175.1. NCBI lineage: Eukaryota > Viridiplantae > Streptophyta > Magnoliopsida > Ranunculales > Menispermaceae > Paratinospora > Paratinospora sagittata. The sequence goes on along the minus strand of CM069602.1, from coordinate 1,117,947 downwards.
CTGACACTGGACTTTCTGAATCTGCACGGTCAATATCATGCTCTCACAAGAATGAATTAAAGTGGAAAATTAAGTCAACTCCATTGAACCTGGAAGGAGAGGAATGTACTATTCAAACTGGTGATGTCCCTCTAACAGCAGAAGGGGAAGTAGTAGTATCATCATCATACGACAAGGAAAAGAGTCTCCATAGGCATTCATATGGTTTTGAACATGTAAAGGAGAAGGATTCATACATATTCTACCAGGTACTTATTGCTGATATTGTAGCCAATGTTTTAGCTTCTTCAGTTTTGGAAAATGCTGTTTGTGCAAGATGAGATTTATTCACATCAATATGTCTGACCGGCTGCTTTAAAACAATAAAGCAGTAGTTTTTCTGGACTTGATATGGTACAATTTCTGAGCAATGGGTTAGCAGCCGATTTATCCAATACCTCAGGCAATGTCATATGTTTATATCTCGGGTTGGATCCAAGGTAGTTGTGAAACATTTAACTATGAACTGACTCCTGGGATAATATCGTCAATGGTTCATTATCAAGGCGCTTCTTTTCTCTAGTCAAAGCTGCTACTTACATTTCAGATCTGTTGCATCAAGACTAAATTTACCCCCCTTCACCCCCTAAAAATTGGAAAAGACTTCTCCAAGCACTCATGGTTAGCTTTTGTATTTGTTGCAGGCAGTTGATGGTCAGCACCTCATTCTTCATCCGTTAAACATGAAGTGTCTTCTGAACTACTATGGCAGCTACGACATGCTTCCTCCAAGGTGTGTGAGAGTGATAGAAATTTCATGATTTCTTGCCTAAGTTTATCATCTTATATCTCCTGCATAACATTACCCTATTTCTATTGGATTTCAAAGCCATTCTGTATCTTTTCTTGAATACATTCATTTCTATTGACAATGAAGTCATTGAACCATTCTGATAAACTGATTTAATTGCAGAATTAGTGGAGAAATTATAGAGTTAGAGACAGTGACCCAGTCCGAGGCCATGCGACGACGCTATCGCTTTTTAAGTCATTTGTCCCTGACAACAGCGTTTCAGGTATCTTTTCATTAGTAGCTCGTTGGAGATTTAAGTCTGCTAAGGTTCTTATATTTCATCTTTCTTTCTGAACTATTGCAGCTTTGTGAAATAGATCTAGGAAAGTTGTTACCTCCTGATGCACTTTCACCATTCATGGATGAAATTAAGAAACGAGAAAATCAGCGGAAACGGTTAGCAAAGAAGGTCTCGACTAAGCACTTTCTTTAGCTGCACTGCATGTTTTTCATTTTGGTTTTTTGGTTTTTTGGCCTTTTGGTCATTGTCTTTTCTCTTTTTACGACCAATACATGACATTTTTATTTTGTCTAGTGCTGCTGCTGGTTTTTACTGTACGGAGAAAAATCATCCTTTGTTTAATTCCTTTTAGGGCCTATTTGATAGCTGAGAAAATTTTTCTCAAGAAAAAAGAGTTTTCTTAAGAACTTCACATTTATATGATATAAAGAGAAGAAAATAAGGAGTTTCATCGAATATAAACATGAATATTATCAATAATGTTAAAAATAAAGGAGTTGAGAAAATATAAAAGACCTTGCCAGTGACTTCATAATCTGACTTCTTTTATTTATTATCTCAGGACTTTCAAGAGAAGGCCAAGGCTGAAGCTGCTGCATTTCCTTCTATACCCATACCATCCAACCCTGGACGCTCCTCTTACACTGATGCTGTATTCTCAATGGATGACTTTGGAGGTAATGATTTTTTGGTACCTGTCCAGTAGTGATGGTAGTGGTGTTTATACAGATGTCAAGCTAATATAAGCCAGAGACATAATTGATATTACTGAGTAAATATAGGATGATAGTTTACTGTTACATGCGAGGGTCCAGGGACATGCCGGTCTCCAACATTTTTAGGTTTATAAAACCATTTAAGGTAACAGAAGAAATGGATTTATTATGAAAACTGGCAAAATCTGTTTGGCTACTAGTTGTAATTGTAGAGTTGATGTGCAATTTTACTAGTTCTAACAGGTTCTTCGATTTCTTCACATAAATTAAGGCCATTCAATATTTGGGGTAAAGGGAAATCTGATTCTTCAACTCATAATAATGGCCATTTTTATTCTTTTAAAATTCATTTCCTGATTAATGCTACTTAGGTGGATACTAAATTTGCTGATATCCTGAAATAACTGGTGTAAAATATCTTCCATGGATGATTACAGTATTACTATCGACCACTTTGAAGGTTGCTACAATTTATATCATGCACATGATGGCATGAAGATATAGTAAACTTGTGGACATGAAGATCTTGATTAGTGTGCTCTTTGTGGAACTCACAACTTTTGCACATCCATGTTTTTACAGCTTGACCACCCAACACGTTGCCCAAGAAGCAAAGTAGAACCTAGATGAGTAAATTTAGGAAGTCATATGCTTAAAATATAACTTCCACAAAAGCCATAAAACTGTTTGCTGTTAGGGCCGTCCCTAGAGCTGGATATGGTCCTACATCAACCAATACATGTGGGACAGTGAGACTTCTTTTGCCTAATTGAGATTTAGTCCGATGTGTTTAAAGTTATAACCTCGGCTATTAAAGAAATTCTATAGCATGCATCTATGGGTCATGCTCACTTGTCAATCTGGTACTCTTTCTGCATCTGACTTTATATGTCTCTATGTTAAGCTTTAGGAACGGCTCCATTGTCATCAACAAGTCCTCCGGTACCTGGTGAGCGGAAGTTGTTCTCAGATGTGACCCGGCTTGGTTTTGCTGCTGCACATGATTCACCATCATTGAAAGTTGAGGAACCTGCAGCCAGTGTCTCCCATATTGCAGAAGAGGGTGGCCAAGCGTCTGGTTTAGCTGGTATTGTGTCTATGCTACCACTTTGTTATAGATAAGCAGTTACCTAATTGTTTGTGATGCTTTAGGTGGTTTCTCAAAGTGTGGTTTTCATAGCGCTACTCTTTTTTTTAAACCCCCCCATTGGCAGAATAGGGAAAGCATTGTGAAGTAATGTTGTTTTGTTAATGATCTTCACAGTCGTATGGAAATAAGTGGCTAGGAGGGTTGAGTAACTAAGGGCATTTTATTTTGTTGTGCAGGTCAAAGGAACATGGTGACATTGTCATTTGCCAGTATCATATCCACGGCTAAGTCTCCAGAGAGTGTGGAAGACCCTAATAAGGTGGTGCATGGGCTTGGTGGAAAGAAAGGGAAGAAACCGAATCGAGTTCTAATGTCAACTGCAGGTGGTCGTAGTTACCGAAAGATATAGGTCAGACAGTCTACCCCCTTGTTTCTTGCCAAAGCTTTTTGTGTGTAAAAGATTAAAAAAAATAATCAGTCAATGCTCTACAGCGTACGTTTGGAAAATAAATGATGCTTTGTTTTCACTGCCACTGCGAAATAGAATCATGTTCCTTTGCGTTTGGTAGTGTATATCTATACTATTTATATTTAATTTCCTACGATAGTGTGCGGTAATTATATTTAATTTCCACTTTTGTTTTAAAACCGACTTGTAATTGTAGCAATCGTTTTTAAGTTCTGCTAAAATAAATCATTTTTTTTTTTTCAAATATGGAGGGTATACTCTGAAACCTTCTCTCTCTCTCTTATCTTCTCCTCTCAGCAAACCCCGCTCCCACTCTCCCACCCTAATCTCTCTCTCTTCTCTTCTCTTCTCTTCTCTCGACCCAATACTTGATCAGTCGGATGGCCCTCTCCTTCTACATGAAGTTAGGTTTTAAGGTTTAGATGATTCTCTCTTGTACAAAGATTTAGAGTTTAAACCTAAACCCTCCCTCTCCCGCCCGCATCTCACTCTCTCCTCGCTTTCCTCTTCAGTTCTCTCTACGCCCCAACCACCCAGCCGACTTGACCTAATACCTGTTCAGCCGGGATGCCCCTCTCTTTCCACGTAGATTTAAGGTTAAGGAATGGGGGTTTGGACAAAATTTGATCGGACTTGATCAGCTTACACCATACTTCTACTTATTCATTAAGCAATACCCACACATACAGAAAGTTTTACCCTCATCTATAACATATACTTAATAACACATTCAAAGCAGGTTATTCCGTACACCACGTCAGCCTATTTGGACAAGGACTCTTTTCATTTTCAGCCCCCAACCCTCCCTTTTTTCTCAACTCCTTACCTCTGCCTTTATTTATTGTTGTCTATTTTTTTTACCCTCTACTCCCATTCATTTATGGTTGGCCAACTTTTTAAAACTCGTAGCTAAGGGGTGGGTTTGAAAAAATAAAGGTGGGGTAAAGAGTTAATAAAAAAGAAGGTTTGGATTATAAAAAAAGTGAGGCTGAAAAAAATAAATGAAGAGGGGGGGAGTAGTGAAAAAGTCATTACTCAAAAGGGCTGATATGGTGCCATCAGGAGCTTGCTATGCTTTGGTTAGCTTTGCTACTACATAACACATGTCATCATCCTTTTCTATTTTTTTTATTTTTATTATTATTTTTATGGTCCTTTCCTCTGTTCCTCCCGGCTTCTCAATCGATTACAATTTTGTTTCTCTATTATCTCCTTCTTAAATTGTTTAGAATAATTAAGCATTACAATAATTAATAACGTAGCTTATATGATGCAAGATATACATGAGTTTGAATCTGAATTTTATTTTTATTTTTATTTTATCTGCTGTTGTTATTTATTTTAGAGTTATAGTTTGATTAGTATTTTAGATAAAATTTAAATTTACTTAAGAGTTATAGTTGGAGTTAAATTAGTTATATTCGGAGTTGTTTGGCAAGAGGAATTCGATGAGTTTAGACTATTTTTAATTTTAATTTTGAAGGTGAGATAGAATAAGATAAAAATAATTTTACTTTACTACTTTATCTTTTTTCAGCAGGATAAAACAATCTTACCAACCCGATCCAATCTAACCATTTCAGGTTGGGTGGGTCGGGGTTCAATGTTTTTGATCTACTTGTCACGTCATATTTCAAGCTACTCAATCAAGTCGGGCGGCTTCAGGTTCTAAGTGACCCAATCCGCAATACCCGACCCAACCGCAAAACCCCACTATTTATGTCGTCCCCCTCTCCCCTTCACACTTTCCCCCCTGTCCCTCTCTCTCTCTCTCTCTCTTATAGTCTCTCTCCAACCCTACATCTCACTCTCGCTCTCTCTTCTCTTCTCCTCTCCCTCTCTGCAACCAGCCAGCCCCCCCTCTCTCCCGCCCCCATCTCTCTCTCTCTCTCTCTCTCTCTCACCCTCCCTCTTCCGCCCCCATCTCCTTCCTCTTCTGTTCTTTCTAAGCCCCTCCCCCCCGACCGACCCAATAACTCATCGGTCGTCGGCCGGGATACTTGACCGGGTCGGTGGGTATTTAGGCCAAAATCCGACCGTACTTTTACTTTATTTAGAGGTCATTAAGAAATACCTACGCATATAGGATTTTTTTAATTTTTAAATACATGAGAGTTTACTCAATGTTTTACTCAATAAATAAAATAATAATTTTATTAATTCTTTTAATACTATATTTAAATATATATCAACAATTAACAAGTCTAATTTTTTAGTGTAAAAAAATATTATTTTATTTATTAAATGATATGTTAAGTAAACTTTCTTATAATGCTACATGTCAACCTCTCTTTTTTTGTTTATCCTCCTTGCCTCTTCTTCCCGTCTTCCCTTGTCAATCGATTACAATTTTGTTTCGTTGTTTCTCCTTTGTCTCCTTCTCATCTCCCCCTTCTTAAATTGTAAATAATTATAAGGGGGTCCGGTTATATAAAAATTGAAAATCAATTATTTTCTTTCTCGTCTATTTAAATTCTCATTCTATCATTCTCACTCTAATACCTTAAACTTTTTTCTTCTCTCTTGTTTCTTCTTTTTTCTTCACAACTTTTTCATGTTTTTCAACCATTTAAAGGGTTAGAACACCGCTAAAAATATTTGTGAGTAATGTCACAAAATTTTACAAAAAAATCAGTTTATTTTAGATTTTGGAGGCTTCAAACTTAAAGTAATTCAAGTGCAATCTTGATTACAAATCGATAAGTAAATTATGATTTTTACATATTTTTAAGTTGATTTTAATGTTACATTGTTAAATTTGAATGTTTTTTTTTAAAAAAAATAGGTCTAAATGGTCGAATGAGGCGGCAGAAATAGCTTTTAGAAACTCATTTCACGTCCCAGAATAGCAAACGTCCGACATCGGACTGACATAAAGAGGTTGTTGTGCGGAATCGGGGTAAAGTATGAAAGAAAAACAAGACAACAGATTTAACGTGGTTCGGCAAATTGCCTACGTCCACGGGAGACAGCAAACTTGTATTAAAAGAGAATACAAAGTACACCCTTAGGTGAAACTTACAGATTAGATCTCTTAAGTAGATCTCACAGAATAGAACTCTCTAACTCTCAGGAATGAATTTTGAATACTGAAGTTGAGTCCTATTTATAGGTGTATTCGGGGTTAAAATCGTAATTTATAAATATATTATTAATATAATATATTTATGTTTTTAAAATAAAACATTCGGCGCATGCGCCGAAAGAGGCGCATGCGCCGTTCATTCCCTTGAGGCGCATGCGCCTCTTTCGGCGCATGCGCCATTCATCACACGGGGAGCCCACATGGGTGGTCCCCAATAATCTCCACCTCATGTGGAACGGGGCTCCTCTACACCTTCAATCTCTCTACATATAGCAAGCTTCATTCAAAAGACTGTTGCTGCCTCCATTAGTGCCCTTAGGCACTCCGAGCTCGTGAGATGTTGATCAAGTCCAAACAATGTTGGAACTTGATCCCTGTAACCACTTTTGTAAGCATATCTGCGGGGTTATCTGCAGTCTTGATCTTTTGCAGAAGAATACTCCCTTCTTCTACTATTTCTCGAACAAAATGAAAACGAACATCAATATGCTTCGTTCGACTGTGATGGACTTGGTTCTTTGCCAAACAAATGGCACTCTGGCTGTCGTAGAAAACTTCAATATTCTTCTGCACAATTTCCAAGTCTTTAGTCAATCCATGAAGCCAGATTGCTTCCTTGAAAGCTTCTGTTACTGCCATGTACTCTGCCTCTGTAGTAGACAAAGCAACTATTGACTGTAGTGTTGATCTCCAACTCACTGGTCCTCCTGCCATAGTGAAAACATAACCAGTAGTAGATCTGCGCTTGTCAAGATCTCCAGCATAGTCCGAATCCACATATCCGACTAGATGCTTACAACTATTCGAATCTCTCTCGAACTTTAAACCAATATCCACAGTACCATGAATATACCGTAGAATCCACTTCACTGCTTGCCAGTGGCCTTTACCAGGGTTGTGCATGTAACGACTTACCATACTTACAGCATGTGAAATGTCAGGTCTGGTACACACCATAGCATACATCAAGGCACCAACAACATTTGCATATGGAATCTTCTCCATTTGCTTCTTCTGATCCTCGGAATTTGGTGACATTGATGAACTTAGCTTAAAATGTGGTGCCAATGGTGTGCTCACTGGTTTTGTGTCATTGCCGATGTCAAAAGTTTGAAGAACTTTCTTCAAGTACTGAGTCTGAGTCAAATAGATTTTGCCTTTGACTCTGTCTCGAGTTATCTCCATCCCGAGAATTTTTCTGGCCTCTCCAAGATCCTTCATTTCAAACTCTGAGCTCAATTGAGCCTTGAGCTTGTTGATCTCCACCTTGCTTTTAGATGCGATTAACATATCATCTACATATAAAAGCAAGTAGATAAATGTACCATCTTGAAGTTTGCGATAGTAGACACAATGATCAAACTGACTCCGAGTATATTTTTGCCCTTGGATGAAGCTGTCAAATCGCTTGTACCACTGTCTCGGTGACTGCTTCAGGCCATACAGTGACTTGCTCAACTTGCAAGCCCAATTCTCTCTTCCTGGTACTTTGAATCCATCTGGTTGAGACATATATATCTCCTCGTCCAAATTACCATGCAGAAAAGCAGTTTTGACATCGAGTTGGGCTAACTCGAGATCAAACTGTGCAACCAAAGCCAATAATATTCGAATTGACGAATGCTTAACAACAGGTGAGAATACCTCATTGTAGTCAATTCCTTCCCTCTGAGCGTAGCCTTTTGCTACCAGTCTGGCTTTGTATCGGATATCATCTGTGCTGGGAGAGCCTTCCTTCTTAGCGAAAATCCATTTGCAGCCAATTGATTTCTTTCCTTTTGGAAGTGGAACCAACTTCCAAGTCTGATTCTGATGGAGTGATGTCATCTCCTCATTCATTGCCATTTTCCACTTATCACTTTTCATACTCTGAATAACATCTTTGTAATTGTATGGAATATCGTCTCCGGTGACTGGAAATGCATATGCAACCATGTCAGTGTACCGAGCAGGTTTGCGAATTTCTCTTCTTGGTCGACTGGTGGCAATTGAATCTGGTTCTTCACTGATGTCTGGTCCTGGAGCCTCCACCTCAACTGAGATTTCCTCATCTTCTTCAGGATGGTTGGTTATCTCTACTGACTTGCAAGGAGTTACTGGAATATCTAACTCCACCTGCTGAGGCAAATCTGGATCGCGAATTTCTTTATCAGAAACTGTATGCTTTAACATCACAGATTCATCAAAAGTTACATCTCGACTTTTGACAATTGTCTTTGTATCAGGGTTCCATAGTCGGAAAGCCTTAACTCCTTCACTAAAGCCCATGAAAATCGCTTTCTTGGACCTAGGATCCAGTTTGGATTCCTTCACATGAAAATATGCAGTGCATCCAAAAATGCGCAGAGAATCATAATCTCAAACGGGGTGTCCAGACCATACCTCCTTGGGAGTTTTGCCATCTAGTGCCGTTGCAGGAAGTCGATTGATGATATGAGAGGCATATGACAAAGCTTCAGCCCAAAATGCCTTGCTCAGTCCAGAATGAGATAACATGCAGCGAACTTTATCTACCAAAGTACGATTCATGCGTTCAGCAACACCGTTTTGTTGTGGCGTGCCTGGGACTGTGAAATGTCTGACAATCCCTTCATTCTCACAAAATTTCTGAAATGGGTCCGACTTGTATTCTCCTCCATTATCAGATCTGAGCCTCTTAATCTTCCTTCCCGTTTGGGTTTCTACCATTTTCTTCCATATAAGAAAGGTATCGAGCACTTCATCTTTGTGTTTCATGGTATAAACCCAAACATAACGAGAGAAATCATCAATAAAAGTAACAAACCAACGTTTACCTCCCAATGAAGCATTTTGAGAGGGTCCCCAAACGTCGGTATGAACATAATCCAATGTTCCTTTTGTGCGGTGGATGGCAGTTCCAAACTTAACTCTCGTCTGCTTGCCTAAGATACAGTGCTCGCAGAAGTCAAGTTTCCCAGTTTTTGCACCTTTCAGAGAACCTTGCTTAATCAAGGTTTGAAGAGCTTTCTCTCTAACATGTCCGAGCCGCATGTGCCAAAGTCGGGAAGTATCTGATGAAACATCATTAGAACTGGTGCAAGCTGAGACACTTCCGATTACTGTGTGTCCGTCAAGGAAATAAAGATTTCCTTTCTGAGTACCCTTCATGGCCAAGAGTGCTCCACGTACAACCTTCAGGACTCCACCTTCAATGGTTACCTTGTAACCGCTGGAATCAAGGACTCCTAGGGATATCAGATTTTTTTTCAGATCTGGAACATATCTGACGTCCGTGAGCCGTCTTGTTGTACCGTCATGCATCTTAAGGCGTATAGTTCCAATACCTTTTGTGTGGCAGGTATTGTTGTTGCCCATGACCACGACCCCTCCATCGAACTCATCCAATTTTGAGAACCAATGGCGATTCGGACACATATGATAAGAACATCCAGAATCTAATATCCATCTATCAGACTGAATGTCTATAGATGAAACTGAGAATGCAGAATCTTCTTCAGCTTTCTGGGCTACATTTGCATCTGTCTTACCCTTATTTGGACAATCTTTCTTCCAGTGCCCCTTTTGGTGACAATAGGCACATTCATCCTTTCCAAGACGTTGACGTGATGAAGGTCCTTTTGACTTTGAGCGAGATCGGCCTCGCCCACTGGATTTATCAGATCTGTTGTTAGCCCTGCCTCTGGATACCGTCAAGGCTGCTGGTGATGCTTCCTTGTGATCGCGTTGGTCCTTCTTTCGATACTCGTTGTTCACCAAAGCATTTGAAACATCACTGAATTTAACCTCATCTTTACCATATAGCAAAGTTGTTGTTAAATGTTCATAACTTTCAGGCAAAGAGCTTAACAACAATAGTGCCTTATCCTCATCAAGAGGGTCAACATCAAGATTCAGTAGATCAGCGAGAATCTTGTTGAAATTATCAAGATGTTGAATCATGGGAGTACCTTGCTTGTACTGAAAACAAAAGAGCTTCTTCTTCAGGTAGAGGCGGTTCTCTACGCTTTTAGTCATGTACTTGTCCTCCAGTTTCTTCCAAAGACTTTTTGCCATAGTCATGTACGGGCCGACCAGGTTTGGGCCTTGAACAGTGTCGGACCTCGGACTGGTGAACAGGGTCGGACCGGTGAACATGGGGCCGGACCGGTGAACAGGGTCGGACCGGTGAACAGTGTCGGACCTCGGACTGGTGAACAGTATCGGACCGGTGAACAGTGACTGCGGGCCGGTGTGAACAGCGCGTGCAGTGTCGGTATGAACAGTGCTTCCAAATGCGGTACAGAGATCAAACTTTGATCGGCTCCTGGGGACTCGTTTCTTGTCCGTTTTTCTCGCCGTTTGTTGCGTTGGACTCCTGAGAACAAGAGCTACCTCCTCGGGTGATCAGAACACAGTTTTGATCACGTTTACAAAATTTCGAAATTTCGACGTTGTCTCAAAAAATTTCGACAGAGAGTCTGTTTTTCTTCCAAAACCTCACCTTGGCTCTGATACCAATTTGTTGTGCGGAATCGGGGTAAAGTATGAAAGAAAAACAAGAAAACAGATTTAACGTGGTTCGGCAAATTGCCTACGTCCACGGGAGACAGCAAACTTGTATTAAAAGAGAATACAAAGTACACCCTTAGGTGAAACTTACAGATTAGATCTCTTAAGTAGATCTCACAGAATAGAACTCTCTAACTCTCAGGAATGAATTTTGAATACTGAAGTTGAGTCCTATTTATAGGTGTATTCGGGGTTAAAATCGTAATTTATAAATATATTATTAATATAATATATTTATGTTTTTAAAATAAAACATTCGGCGCATGCGCCGAAAGAGGCGCATGCGCCGTTCATTCCCTTGAGGCGCATGCGCCTCTTTCGGCGCATGCGCCATTCATCACACGGGGAGCCCACATGGGTGGTCCCCAATAGAGGTGTGTCTGACCTAATAGGGTCGGACAATGTATTTTTTTATTTTTATTTTATTTTTTATTTTTGGTCGACCTGTTAAGGTCTGACAGATTTCATTCTGACCGTCCACGTAGGGTCAGACATACCTAATTTAAGGGTCTTTTTTTTTATTTCAAAATTCATTTTCGCCCTTTTTCGCTTTAATTTTGAATAAATTTTTAGAAAAAAAAAATACTTCAAAAGGATGAAAATATATACTTTTAATTAAAAATATATAAAAAAATAATAAAATTAGATATTAAGATGAGCTAGAGAAAAGAGTTTAGGATAAATAGAGATACAAGAAAGTTTAAAGAGTTTAATAATTGTCTTTTTTTTGTAATTTGACGTGAGATTCTTTTTGTCTTTTTAATTTTTAAATGAGGTGGACGAAAAAATGAAAAAAAATTAGATAAAAATAGTCGGACCCTTATAAATATACTACGTTTACTATAATTAATAACGCAGCAGCCCGTACAATGCAAGATATACATGAGTTCGAATCCAATTTCAATTGGGATTTTGTTTTTATTATATCTGGGCTGTTATTTATTTTAGAGTTATAGTTCGATTAATATTTTAGATGGAATTTGAATTTGTTGAAGAGTTATAGTTCGAGAGAGATTAGAAGTTATATTAGTGTATAAATATCTTAGAATCTAATTTAAGAATTACCGGTTAATGAATTCAAGAATTGATTGATTCTTCTCTTAGTCTCTCTCCAACCCTCCATCTCACTCTCTCTCTCTCTCTCTTTCTCTTTCTCTCTTCTCTTCTCCTCTCCCTCTCTGCAACCAGCCAGCCCCCCCTCTCTCCCGCCCCCATCTCTCTCTCCCTTTTCTCTTCTCTTCGAGTCTGTCTTCTTCTCTGCTCTCACTCTCTCTCGCCCTCCCTCTCCCGCCCCCATCTCACTCTCTCTCCTCTCCTTCCTCTTCTGTTGTTTCTAAGCCCCTGCCACCCGACCGACCCAATAACTCATCGGTCGTCGGCCGGGCTACTTGACCGGTCGGTGGGTATTTAGGCCAAAATCCGACCGTACTTTTTTGTTTATTGTCCTTTCCCCTTCTTCCCGTCTTCGCTTGTCAATCGATTCCAATTTTGTTTCGTTGTTTCTCCTTTATCTCCTTCTCATCTCCCCCTTCTTCAATAGGACGGCTATTTTCATCTACTCTTTCTTATCTTTTTATATATTTACTTTTTTTTATCTATATAAAAATTAAAAATTAATTATTTTTTTTTTCACCTATTTAAATTTTTATTTTACCCTTCTTACCCCAACACTTTAAACCTTTTTTTTTCTCTTCGCAATTTCTTCATGTTTTTCAATTATTTAAAGGGTTAGAACACCGTTAAAAAGATTTGTGAGTAACATTACAAAATTTTACAAAAAAATTAATTTATTTTAGATTTTGGAGGTCTTAAACTCAAAGTGATTCAAGTGCAATTTTAATTACAAATCGATAAAGTAAATAATAATTTTTACATATTTTAAAATTAATTTTAATGTTACATTGTTAGATTTGAATATTTTTTTTCAAAAAAAAAATGTCAAAATAGTCGAATGAGGCGGCGAAAATAGCTTTTAAAAACCCATTTCACGCCTCAAAATCGTAAACGTCCGACCTATCGGTCAGACATAAAGAGGTGTGTTCCACGTAATAAGGTCGGACAATATATTTTTTGGTTTTTATTTTATTTTTTATTTTTGTTCGATCTGTTAAGGTCTGACAGATTTCATTCTGGTCGTCCACACAGGGTCGGACACACTCAATTCGAGGGTCATTTTTTCTTGGTTTAGAAATTCATTTTCGCCCCCTTTTCGCTTTAATTTTGAATATGTTTTTGTAAAAAAAATACTTCAAAAGGTAAAAATATATGATTTTAATTAAAAAAAATGACAAAATTAGATATTGAGATGAGTTAGAGAGTTGAAGGATTGAAGAGTTTAGGGTAAAGAGTGGGTAGGTGAAGAGAGATGTGAAAAGGTTTAAAGAGTTTAATACTTGTCCTTTTTTGTAACTTCAAATGAGACTTTTTTTGTCTTTTTTAATTTTTAGATGAGGTAGACGAAGAGATAGAAAAAAATTAGGTAAAAATAGCGTACCCTTATAAATATACTAGGTTTAGTATAATTAAGCATTATAATGCAGCCCGTATAATGCAAGATATACATGAGTTCAAAGTCAATTTCAATTGGGATTTTGTTTTAGAGTTATAGTTCGATTAATATTTTAGATGGAATTTGAATTTGTTTAAGAGTTATAGTTCGAGAGAGATTAGAAGTTATATTAGTGTATAAATATCTTAGAATGTAATTTAAGAATTACCCGTTAATGAATTCAAGAATTGATTGATTCTTCTCTTGTTCTTTCTCCACTCGCCATAACCATAAATTTTGATTCCCATAATTAGTGTAGGGTTGTTATTTTTTTTTGAAAGGAGTAAGGTTATTAGTTTTATTACATTAGTTAAAAAGAATTAATAAATAAGGTATGAAACAGAAAACCCTGGGTAACATCTATTAGATAAAAAATATATTAGTTTGATAGCATATTAAATATATTTGCGCTTCATCAATATGATTAGTCCAATAATATAGGTATTTATATTTTATTTATTTTATTTCATTTTAATCCTTAAATTCTCAAAAAAAAAATCTTTTTTTCCATATTACCAGTGTGTTGCAAGACTTGTATAAATAACAAGTTCAACAAACTTAAAGTTATAGCTGTTGGAAAAATATTAAATGAAAATTGATTTTGTAAGGACCAAATATTTTTTTGCGAGTTCAAAAAACCGTTATATGTTTTAATTGAATTTAAATTCATAAGGTTTGTAACGTTAATAGAGGTCATTTAGTGCTTTTAATAAGGATATTAAGAGCACCACTCTTTTTACTAGTAAAAAAAGGATGCCTCCTCCACTCACTTTTTTTTCACACCAATTTTTAGAGTTTACATTTGCTTTTGAAATTCTTTTTTTTCTTTCTAGATTTTCTTTTTAGTTTTGAAGTGTGTTCTATAGTAATAGTTTTCTGCTAAGTTCAATTCGCTTGAGTAGTGACGAGGTGAATCTATTTTAAAAAATTGTGTTACAAAAACCTCGGTTCCATCTTGTTAGACCTCTATTCTAATGTAAAAAATATAACAGAAGTTTGGTTTTTCCTAAAGGAGAGTTAATAAGCGAAGATATAAAAGTGAATGATCTATCCTAGAAAGGAGAGTAAATAACATCTCAACAAAAGGACAATAGACAGCAAAGATAAACATTAAGAATTTGTTTTGTGTGCCAAATAAGATTATATTATTTTTATAGAATTAGATTAAATTGGATAGAATATGATAGGATTAGACTAATTTTAATGTTATCTTACGTTTAGAAAACGCCATAAAATACTCGAATCTATTACAGAAAAAATACCCAAAAATTAACTTGTAATTACTCTAAAAGAGAAAAAAGAAGAAGAAGAAGAATACTTGAGAACGTGCAGAGAGACGAAAAAGATTAATCTCAAGCTTTAAGTTGTCACTATTTTATTCCGTTAGAACAAGATAAAAAAGTTAAATGAGATTATTTTTTATCCCAGACCTGACAATCAAACATAAAAATTGGACTAAAAATAGTTTTATCCTATCATATTCCGCGCCAAACGTTCAAGTATTTAAATACATAACACCATTTCCTTTCTAGAAAATTTTCGGATAGAAAACATAGTAATATCCATGTAGATAACTGTAAACCATTGTTATATTCCTTTTTATGTCCAGTTAGCATTTGATTTAACCAACTTCCATGGAATGTGTTGATTACGAGGTCATTTACTTATCAAAAGTTGATAATGTGTTTAACTCTCATTACATCAATCAGTTTGTTATTTTAACTCTCTACCACTTGAAAGATGTTGGATAATCAACTTTAGATTACCCCCCACCCAAAAATGTGTATTTGTGTTATTATGTTGGTTAATGCCTATTTCTATTTCTCTCTTTCTTTCGGATTGATACTTTTTTTAACTGTAGAATTCTCTATTTTCTCTAAAAAAACAAATTCTTTCTCCTTTAGAGGTAGCTGAGATCAGAACCATAGGTGGTCATAGAAGCTTGCATGGTGAAAGCTAAGATAGTTCGTCTCAGGAAACTGCTCACCTCAATGAAGAATGTCAATATCTATCCATCTTCACTTGATATTCGCAGCTATAACTTTTAAGTCAAGTGGTTTCTAATAAGGTATCAGAACAATTTTATTCTAAAGGTCTCGTTTTCAAACCTCCTTGCAAGCATATATATTTGCTTGTTTATCTCATTTATTAATTATATCTTTTCTCTTTATTATAAATTAAACCCACTTGTCATCGTGCACGTGAAGGAGAGTGTTAATATCTATCTATCTTCACGTAATATACATAGTTGGGCCATTATCTTGCAACTATATCTTTTAGGTCAAGTTGTTACTAATAAATAACAATCTAGAGCAGGGGCTTTTGACTTGATTGCCCTTAAAAAATAAAAAAAATTCACAAATGCAATTAAAATCTAAATAATGATTGCTTTGCCATAATTTTATTATTCAAAGCCCAATCAGCCGACACACTGGCGCCACGTGGACGGGGAGCTGAAGCAGTTAAGAAAGCGTCTTTTGAAAAAACACCTTCCATAAAAAAAAAATTGTATGGAAGACGTTTTTTCAAAAGACGCCTTCCATACATTTTTTTTTTTGAAAGAGAAGAAGAGAGCGAAGAAGCTCACCGAGAAAGAGAAGGTTGAAGTAGCGGAAGAAGCTCCTGCTGCTGGTGGCGCGGTGATAAGAATGTTAAGGTTTCGAAGACAATCGTCATCGAGCATTGGTAACGAATCTATCGTCTCTGTTCAAACAATATTCTTGCAGTTTCAAAAGAGTAGCGAGGGGAATGCCATCCCCTATTCCAATCCATTTTTGGCTATTTCTTGCGCCGGGGATCTGTTCTTAGTATCTCCATCGTATGCTAGATTTATTTTTTCTCTGCCAATACTGTTTATATTTGACCCATTTTAATATAGGCTAAATCTCGTATTTGATTGATGATATGGAATGTTTTGTAAGGTTAAAATTGTGAAAAAAAATATAGTTATTAAAGAAACTGCAAGAATATTGTTTGAACAAAGACAATAGATTCGTTACCAATGCTCGATGACGATTGTCTGCGAAACCTTAACATTCTTATCACCAGCGCCACCAGCAGCAGGAGATTCTTCTCTTACTTCAACCTTCTCTTTCTCGGTGAGCTTCTTCGCTCTCTTCTTCTCTTTCAAAAAAAAAAATTTATGCAAGGCGTCTTTCAAAAAGACGGCTTCTATACAATTTTTTTTATAGGGAATGCGTCTTTTAAAAAGACGTATTCCATTCAAAAAAGAAAAAAATTTTGAATAGAAGGCGTCTTTTGAAAAAACGTCTTCCATACAAATTCTTTTTTTATGGAAAGACGCCTTCTTAACTGCTCCAGCTCCACCGTCCACGTGGTGCTAGTATGTCGGCTGACTGAGCTTTAAATAGTCAAACTATGGCAAAGCAGTCATTATTTAGATTTTGATGGCATTTGTGAAATTTTTTTATTTTTTAAGGGCAATCAAGTCAAAAGCCTTCTAGAAATGTTAGTCCTCCCCAAAGTCATTCATCATCTGGATCAGTCAGTTTCAACAGTAGCTCTGCTCATTTATCAAGGAGGAAAAATCAAATGACAAATGCTAATCACTCGTTGAATTTTCATTATGATCATATTTCTAGTCCTCAACCAAGGATGCCTTCTCTGGGAAGACAACAAACGCTAACGCCTTACAACAAAGATCTATTTCTTCTGGCAAATTTTAAATTTGTGGTGCTAGATTCTAGAAACTATGCAGCTGAGTCAACAGATCCATATAAAATGTTACAGTGGGAAAATATTGTTTGTGTTATAAGTACTCAAACCCATTTCTTGTGCCATGTCCAATTTGTTTGGAGAGTACTTTTGTGTCCACAGATAATATCATGTGGTCATAGAGTTTGTTTTCTCTATATTCTTCAGCACTTCGTGAGGAGGATAACGGAGGTTCCTATTGGAAAAAATGTCCTATGCATTTTATGATGACATCTTCAAAGGATTTGTACAATATCCACATTGAAAATGTGAAGCACTATGATGTTGGCGATGTCATTCAGTTCACGCTTCTAACTCGAGCAAAAGATTCATTAATTCCTTCCGAAAAAAATTAAAATCAACAAGGACTTGACTATATAACAAATGGATGTGATGGTCTATGTGATTCTTCCATCACATAGACCATCACAACCATTTGTTATATAATCAATTCCTCGTTGATTATTATTTTTTTCGGTAGGAATTAATGAATCTTTTGCTCGAGTTAGAAGCGTGAACTGAATGACATCCCCAACATTATAGTGCTCCACATTTTCAATATAGATAGTGTACAAATCCTTTGAAGATATCATCATAAAACACACAACATTTTTTCCAGTAGGAACCTCTGCTATCCTCCTTACGAAGTGCTGAAGAATACAGAGAAAACAAACTATATGACCACATGATGTTATATGTGGATACAAAGTAGTCTCCAAATAAATTGGACATTGCACAAGAAATGGGGTTGAGTACCTATAACACAAACAATATTTTCCCACTGTAACATTTTATCTAGATCTACTGACTCAGTTGCATAGTTTCCAGAAATTAGCACCACAAATTTGAAATTTGCCAGAAGAAATAGATCTTTGTTGTAAGGCGTTAGCGTTTGTTGTCTTCCCAGAGAAGGCATCCTTGGTTGAGGACTAGAAATATGATCATAATGAAAATTCAACGAGTGATTAGCATTTGTCATTTGATTTTTCCTCCCCGATAAATGAGCAGAGCTACTGTTGAAACTGACTGATCCAGATGATGAATGACTTTGGGGAGAACTAAGAGCTCTACAGGGCTTTTGACTTGATTGCCGTTAAAAAATAAAAAAATTTCACAAACGCCATCAAAATCTAAATAATGACTGCTTTGTCATAGTTGACTATTCAAAGCCCAGTCAATCGACACACTGGCACCACGTGGAAGGGGGAGCTGGAGCAGTTAAGAAGGCGTCTTTTGAAAAGACGTCTTCCATACAAATTTTTTTTTAAAGAGAAGAAGAGAGCGAAGAAGCTCACCGAAAAAGAGAATGTTGAAGTAGCGGAAGAAGCTCCTGCTGCTGGTGGCGCGGTGATTAGAATGTTGTGGTTTCGAAGACAATCGTCATCGAGCATTGGTAACGAATCTATCGTTTCTGTTCGAACAATATTATTACAGTTTCAAAAGAGTAGCGAGGGGGATGCCATCCCCTGTTCCAATCCATTTTTGGCCATTTCCTGAGCCGGTGATTTGTTCTTACTATCTCCATCGTATGTTAGATTTGTTTTTGCTCTGCCAATACTGTTTATATTTGACCCATTTTAATATAGGCTAAATTTCGTATTTGATTGATGATATGGAATGTTTTGTAAGGTTAAAATTGTGAAAAAAAAATTATAGTTATTAAAGAAGCTGCAAGAATATTGTTCGAAGAGAGACGATAGATTCGTTACCAATGCTCGATGACGATTGTGTTCGAAACCTTAACATTCTTATCACCAGTGCCACCAGCAACAGGAACTTCTTCCGCTACTTCAACCTTCTCTTTCTCGGTGAGCTTCTTCGCTCTCTTCTTCTCTTTCAAAAAAAATTTTATATGCAAGGCGCCTTTCAAAAAGACGCCTTCTATACAAAAAAATCTTTTTTTTTAGGGAATGCGTCTTTTAAAAAAACGCTTTCCATTCAAAAAAAAAAAATTTGTATAAAAGGCATCTTTTGAAAAAACGCCTTCCATACAATTTTTTTTATGGAAGGCGTCTTTTCAAAAGATGCCTTCTTAACTGCTCCAGCCCCACCGTCCACGTGGTGCCAGTGTGTCGGCTGACTGGGCTTTGAATAGTCAAACCATGGCAAAGCAGTCATTATTTAGATTTTGATGGCATTTGTGAAATTTTTTTATTTTTTAAGGGCAATCAAGTTAAAAGCCCTCTAGAGCTCTTAGTTCTCCCCAAAGTCATTCATCATCTGGATCAGTCAGTTTCAACAGTAGCTCTGCTCATTTATCAAGGAGGAAAAATCAAATGACAAATGTTAATCACTCGTTGAATTTTCATTATGATCATATTTCTAGTCCTCAACCAAGGATGCCTTCTCTAGGAAGACAACAAACGCTAACACCTTACAACAAAGATCTATTTCTTCTGGCAAATTTTAAATTTGTGGTGCTAGATTTTGGAAACTATGCAGCTGAGTCAACAGATCCATATAAAATGTTACAGTGGGAAAATATTGTTTGTGTTATAAGTACTCAATCCCATTTCTTGTGCCATGTCCAATTTGTTTGGATAGTACTTTTTGTCCACAAATAATATCATGTGGTCATATAGTTTGTTTTCTCTGTATTCTTCAGCACCTCGTGACGAGGATAGCAGAGGTTCCTATTGGAAAAAATGTCCTCTGTATTTTATGATGACATCTTCAAAGGATTTGTACAATATCTACATTGAAAATGTGAAGCCCTATGATGTTGGCGATGTCATTCAGTTCATGCTTCTAACTCGAGCAAAAGATTCATTAATTCCTTTTGAGAAAAATTAAAATCAACAAGGACTTGATTATATAACAAATGGATGTGATGGTCTATGTGATTCTTCCATCACATAGACCATCACAACCATTTGTTATATAATCAATTCCTCGTTGATTATTATTCTTTTCGGTAGGAATTAATGAATCTTTTGCTCGAGTTAGAAGCGTGAACTCAATGACATCCCCAACATTATAGTGCTTCACATTTTCAATATAGATAGTGTACAAATCCTTTGAAGATATCATCATAAAACACAAAACATTTTTTCTAGTAGGAACCTCTTCTATCCTCCTTACGAAGTGCTGAAGAATACAGAGAAAACAAACCTGTATGACCACATGATGTTATTTGTGGATACAAAGTAGTCTCCAAACAAATTGGACATTGCACAAGAAATGGGGTTGAGTACCTATAACACAAACAATATTTTCCCACTGTAACATTTTATCTGGATCTGTTAACTCAGCTGCATAGTTTCCAGAATCTAGCACCACAAATTTGAAATTTTCCATAAGAAATAGATCTTTGTTGTAAGGCATTAGCGTTTGTTGTCTTCCCAGAGAAGGCATCCTTGGTTGAGGACTAGAAATATGATCATAATGAAAATTCAACGAGTGATTAGCATTTGTCATTTGATTTTTCCTCCCCGATAAATGAGCAGAGCTACTGTTGAAACTGACTGATCCAGATGATGAATGACTTTGGGGAGAACTAAGAGCTCTACAGGGCTTTTGACTTGATTGCCGTTAAAAAATAAAAAAATTTCACAAACGCCATCAAAATCTAAATAATGACTGTTTTGTCATAGTTTGACTATTCAAAGCCCAGTCAGCCGACACGCTGGCGCCAAGTGGACGAGGGAGCTGGAGCAGTTAAGAAGACATCTTTTGAAAAGACGCATTTCATAAAAAAAAAATTGTAGGGAAGGCGTTTTTTCAAAAGACGCCTTCCATACAAATTTTTTTTTGAAATAGAAGAAGAGGCCGAAGAAGCTC
Organism: Paratinospora sagittata; assembly: GCA_035771175.1. Classification (NCBI taxonomy): domain Eukaryota; kingdom Viridiplantae; phylum Streptophyta; class Magnoliopsida; order Ranunculales; family Menispermaceae; genus Paratinospora; species Paratinospora sagittata. The sequence goes on along the minus strand of CM069602.1, from coordinate 1,096,942 downwards.
ACCGAAAAAGAGAAGGTTGAAATAGCGGAAGAAGCTCCTGCTGCTGGTGGCGCGGTGATTAGAATGTTAAGGTTTTGAAGACAATCGTCATCGAGCATTGGTAACGAATCTATCGTCTTTGTTCAAACAATATTCTTACAGTTTCAAAAGAGTAGTGAGGGGGATGCCATCCCCTGTTCCAATCCATTTTTGGCCATTTCCTGCACCGGTGATCTGTTCTTAGTATCTCCATCGTATGCTAGATTTGTTTTTGCTCTGCCAATACTGTTTATATTTGACCCATTTTGATATACGCTAAATTTCGTATTTGATTGATGATATGGAATGTTTTGTAAGGTTAAAATTGTGAAAAAAAATTATAGTTATTAAAGAAATTGCAAGAATATTGTTCGAATAGAGACAATAGATTCGTTACTAATGCTCGATGACGATTGTCTTCGTAACCTTAACATTCTTATCATCAGCGCCACCAGCAGCAGGAGCTTCTTCCGCTTCTTCAACCTTTTCTTTCTCGCTGAGCTTCTTCGCTCTCTTCTTCTCTTTCAAAAATTTTTTTGTATGCAAGGCGTCTTGTATACAAAAAAAAAATTGTATGGAAGGCGTATATTCAAAAGACGCCTTCTTAACTGCTCCAGCTCCCCCGTCCACGTGGCGCCAGTGTGTCGGCTGACTGGGCTTTGAATAGTCAAACTATGGCAAAACAGTCATTATTTAAATTTTGATGACATTTGTGAATTTTTTTTATTTTTTAAGGGCAATCAAGTCAAAAGCCCTCTAGAGCTGTTAGTTCTCCCCAAAGTCATTCATCATCTAGATCAGTCAGTTTCAACAATAGCTCTGCTCATTTATCGGGGAGGAAAAATCAAATGACAAATGCTAATCACTCGTTGAATTTTCATTATGATCATATTTCTAGTCCTCAACCAAGGATGCCTTCTCTGGGAAGACAACAAATGCTACCACCTTACAACAAAGATCTATTTCTACTGGCAAATTTCAAATTTGTGGTGCTAGATTCTGGAAACTATGCAGCTGAGTCAACAGATCCAGATAAAATGTTACAGTGGGAAAATATTGTTTGTGTTATAGGTACTCAACCCCATTTCTTGCGCAATGTCCAATTTGTTTGGAGAGTACTTTGTGTCCACAGATAGCATCATGTGGTCATATAGTTTGTTTTCTCTGTATTCTTCAGCACTTCGTAAGGAGGATAACAGAGGTTCCTACTAGAAAAAAATGTCCTATATGTGTTTTATGATGATATCTTCAAAGAATTTGTACACTATCTACATTGAAAATGTGAAGCACTATGATGTTGGCGATGTCATTGAGTTCACGCTTCTAACTCGAGCAAAAGATTCATTAATTCCTACCGAAAAAAATAATAATCAACGAGGACTTGATTATATAACAAATGGATGTGATGGTCTATGTGATTTGGTTGTGATGGTCTATGTGATGGAAGAATCACATAGACCATCACATCCATTTGTTATATAATCAAGTCCTTGTTGATTTTAATTTTTCTCAAAAGGAATTAATGAATCTTTTGCTCGAGTTAGAAGCATGAATTGAATGACATCGCCAACATTATAGTGCTCCACATTTTCAATATAGATAGTGTACAAATCCTATGAAGATATCATCATAAAACACACACCATTTTTTTCTAGTAGGAACCTTTGCTATCCTCCTTGGTGTGGGCGCACCCCCTCGGGGCGAACGCCTAGCCATTATGGATCCATAATATTGTCCTATCGCCATGTAGCAACCCAACCGCTGCTGGTCTACATCGAAACGATTATTTATCCTTACTATTCACTCATGAATAGTAAAGGGCCTCCCCCAGAATCGAACTCGAGACCTCCTTTAAGGAGTCTAATTTCGCATTCTGAGTAGCCATTGAACCAATACGAAGTGCTGAAGAATACAAAGAAAACAAACTATATGACTACATGATGTTAGCTGTGGACACAAAGTACTCTCCAAACAAATTGGACATTGCACAAGAAATGGGGTTGAGTACCTATAACACAAACAATATTTTTCCACTGTAACATTTTATCTAGATCTACTGACTCCGTTGCATAGTTTCCACTTTCCAGAAACTAGCACCACAAATTTGAAATTTGCCAGAAGAAATAGATCATGTTGGATCCAAGGTAGTCATGAAACATTTAACTATGAACTGATTCTAGGATAATATTACCAATAGTTCCTGAGTATGGGCTTTCTTTTATCTAGTCAAGGCTGCTAATTATTTCTGCTTGCATCATGTGAAAATATGAAAAAAATTGGAAAATACTTCTCCACCATGGTTTGCTTTTGTATTTGTTGCAAGCAGTTGACGATCAGCACTTCATTCTTCATCCATTAAACATGCATGAAGTGCCTTCTAAACTACCATTTATGGGAGCTACGACGTGCTTCCTCCAAGGTGCGTGAGAGTTAAAGAAATTTCTCTATAATGATTCAACCTATTAATCAATGGAATATTTAACAAATAATTATCTCATAAATTAATATATAACTCATACTCTTAAATTAAATTTGAAACCAATAATTCATGTTTAAAAGGTTAGAAATAGAAGAAAAGGAAGGAGAAACCCAAGACAAGAGAGGAAATGGACCATGAGCTTAAAAATTAAAATAAAAGAAAAAAAAATTAAGAATGTGAAGTTTTGGAGGAAGAAAAAATATAAATTATTGTCTAATTTTGTGCTTTATTGACTCGTTGATTGTTTTTTTTATTTTTTATTTTTTTTAACTTGTGGGTATCGGGGGCTAGCTGAAGCACATCGGTGACCCCTACATATACCACAGTTCAAGAGCTTTTCCCAAATAAACATCACGTCAACTACCTAAACAAATTCATATCGTTATGAATTATGCATACAAGGTCTAACCACTTGGCCATCTTCCTGATAATATAATTTTAGACACTATTTTTCAACTTCAACATCTTAAAATGAATTTCAAAATCAAGTTAACAGTATAATAAATATTGTTGAACTCATTTCTCAATATATCGAGTTGGATGACATGTCATCAGTCACATTAGTCAGATTGATTACAAGATGATGACATTAGCTTAAAAGGCGAAGGTATCGACCTGACACTATCCAAGTATTGACCTGCAAAAATGACAGAATCGACTTAATTGCAACGATGTCACGTCATCTCAGTATATCGAACTGACTAACCAAGTTCCTATTCGACATGAATAAGACAAATCCAAAATTTTTCATTAAAATTATGGCGACACGTGCAGCTAGGCCAAAGATTTTAACCACTATAAATATCCCCACACCTCTAATTAAAGAGTTAAACAATTAATTACCTGGTCAATGTCTCTACGAAACTCTATATTGACTTAGACATCGAATGATCTTTAGCCAGTATAATATTAGTGTTCCTTATAATGGCCTATTTTTTTATTTGCTTTCCTTTTTAGGTCTGAGGTTTAGAGTGATAGGTCTTACCATTTAAAAAAAAAAAAAAAAAAAAAAAACGTAACGTTTTTTTAAAAAAAAGCATATGTAACTTTGAAAAAATAAAAAAATAAAAAAAATAATCAGAATTTCCCTTGCCCAGGATCGTAAATCTCTCTTTGAGACTCCTTCTAGGCTTGAACTACAAGTGCGCTCCATCCTCCCTCTTAAACTCAAGACAGACGGACTGATTTTCAGTAACTCCCGCAATCGGTCGAAAACCTAGACAGGTAGGTAGGTCTCTGCTCAATCACTGGATCCAAAGAAAAAAAAAAAAAAACGCATTGATTTACAATTATTTCTCTCTCGATTTCTCGTCAACCTCCCTCTGCACGCAATCGTTTTCTTAACCTCTGATTTGCATCTTTGTCGCGAAGTTCTGATGGGGAAGGAAAGCGAGGCATCCTCGATGGAGATTGACGATAAAAAACCCGAAATCTCCGATCAGCTCAACCCTAAGTTCTCAATTAATGGTTCGTTTCTCATAAACTAAACTATTGTCTTTTATTATAATTTTGACCATGAATTTCCCTTGGAGCATTATACTTAAATCTGAATTTCCGGCGTTTACAGTACTGCAGCTACTGAAAACTGCTCAGATGCAGCATGGCTTACGCCATGGTGATTATACTCGCTATCGGTACGTTTCTGTAATCCGAATTGATCACGTGCTTCACCATTTTCGTTTTCACCTATGGCTTGCTCCGGTTACAGGCGGTACTGCACGGCACGGTTGCGGAGATTGTATAAGTCTTTGAAGTTTACTCATGGTCGAGGGAAATATGCTCGGAAATCTATAACGGAGTGTACTGTTACTGAAGTGAGGTACACAGCGCGTGTTAGATCTTATTGACATTGAACTCTTTTGTGGATATCCTGAATAATTAATTGAAATAACGAGCTCTAGTAAATTGATATTGTTAGATATCGCTTAACCTGAAAATTATAGCTGTTAGGTAGAGGGGTAACAATGTATATCAAGTTATCGTTAACTGTTTTGTTCGTTTATTATACGCGGATGGATAAAAGGAAAATAGAAGAATAGATCAATATTAACTTTCCAACAATGTATGTCTTACTATCACTAATATTCACCTGCACAAGCTGCCTCAACCTGTGCATGAAGAGATAAAAGAGACATAAAAAAAAGACATATCAAATATGCAAATGCCAACTAAGAGTTTTTTTAGCCAAACACCATGTTTATTTATGGCTAAGTGATGTTCGCATTCCGAAATCATACTTGGAGATTAACTTTTTGAAATTTGGACTTGGAACTAGGTTTCTCCATGTTGTGCTATACAGAGCAGAGAGGGCTTGGAGCCATGCCATGGAAAAGAGGCAGTTACCAGATGGACCAAATGCACGTCAGCGCATCTACTTGATTGGTAGGCTGAGGAAAGCTGTAAAATGGGCTTCACTGTTTTCACAATTGTGTGCTGCGAAAGGAGACTCCAGGACATCATTAGAGGCTGAAGTGTGTTCTTGATATGGTTCCTTTTAGTTGTAGTTTTGGTGCTATTCTTCTTTTTTTTCTTACTTCAAGACAAGTCTACTTTCATTGAGTGGGATTTTGACAATCTTGAAATGCTTACCTTATTCATTTTCTCGGCAATTTTATTTCTACTTTCTAGGTAATGAGCCTTTGAATGCTAACTGTATGCTTTATTCCTTTTTTCCTAAACAAAGTTGTTTAATTGCCACAATGCAGGCTTACACTTCTTACATGAAGGGGAGTTTGCTATTTGAACTAGATAAAAATTGGGATGTTGCTTTAATGAATTTCAAGAGTGCCAGGTGTGTCACTGCCTTTTTAATAGCTATCATTATATTTACTAAGTGGAGGGCTTCTTTTCTATTTTTAAAGCTTAAAGAGTTGTTCTATTTTTATTTTTATTTTTAATAATTAAGGGTTAACAGAGAGCCTTCAATTTTCTTCTGTCTTTGTTCTTTTTCTTTCTTTGTATACATCTTTTCTCACTTTTATCATATAGTTATTATTTGAGGTGCAGCCTAAGATATGGTGTAGCTTGGGCACCTACACCTGACCCAAGTTATGTGCCTGGACCTATGTGAAAGGCGCACCTAGGGCCGTGGCACACACTTGAGTTATATATACCCTTTTCAATGTGCTTGGATGCAAAATTTATTGCAACTTGAACCCCCAGATGGTTTGGCTGGGTAATTCTAACCTGCCTCATCTATGAAATGAAGGTGGAGATATGTAAGGAAGAAGCTTCTGCCATTGTGGGGTTTAGAGAATGATCGATGTACATATCCTTACCTTCACATTGCAAAGAGGCTACTTTTGAATTTGAATGTCAAAGCCTAGAAGTAGTTAATGCTTAATACATTGTAAAGTATGTATAAATATATTATGTATTTCATTATATAATTATTGAATTTATTGGACATGGTCTTGCCTAAGGTAAATAGCTTAAGCCCCTTTGAAAACACTTTTTTTGGGCCTTTCACTTTGTTTGCTTATTTTAGTCTATCCATTAGCAGCTTCAACCTTGAAATTTCACTTTCCGTGAATTATCCTCTTACTCTCTTGTCTAATACATCACAATTAATCATCTCTCTCCCTCTACTTGCAGTTTAGAGCATAGGATTTTTTACTAACATAACGTAAGTAAGATTTGTAGGGCTGTTTATGAGGAACTTGGTAAATATGGTGACCTAGAAAATCAAGTTTTGTGCCACGAGCGTGTTGAAGAGCTGGAACCAAGCATTCGATACTGTCTACACAAAATTGGTGAATCAAACATACAAACATCTGAACTTTTGGATATTGGCAAAATGGAAGGACCTGCATTGGACCTATTCAAAGCTAAACTGGAGGTGACATCAATTCCTTTTTAATCTTGAACTGTGCATGTTGCCTTTACTAAACACATTTATTTTTCTCACTATTGTGGCATCTATAAACTTAAGTGCAATTGTGCCTCTTATTCGACATTGCCACAGTTGTAGTTAATGGAAGACAAATTAGGATTTGCCAATATTTCACGGAATATCAAGAAGATTCTTTCAAGTATTTTATGCCTTTCTCTTCTTTGTTGATTGTTACTGCTACTTAGTTCTTTGTAGTGGTTTTATTTACCAGTTACCTCAAGAAAAATGTTCTATAAGTTGCATATGCGGTATTTCTCTGATGAATCGGAATTTCTAGTTTTGTAGCTTATTTTTGCTTTCCAAGACTTTGTTGATAATACTGAGTCTTATATCAAAGTGGATCATTTCTTTACTCCATGTTCAATGTGCAAGTCTTGTGAGAATGTCATTATTTGTCCACATTTGAAAGGAAAGTTTGGAAAGTTCCTTTAACTCTTTGCATTTTGATAAAATCTTTTGCATGATGCTTTTCTCGTCACTTGGACATGAAAGGAATGGAAGAATCTTTGAGGATAATGATTTATGAGAAATTGTAGCATGGTTTAGGCCCCTTTTGTACAACTAGAATTCAGTTTGGATTTTAGAAGTTAACAACTTAACACTTAAGCAATGTTTTATCTCAATGGGATTAGCCAAATTGGAGATAGTTTCCATGAGGAGTACTTGAAGTTGTTAATTTTTATTTTTTTTTGTATTAATTGTTAGTTAGATTGATTTATAGTTTATAAGATTAATTTATATTTGTATTATCGACTTCAATTCTTGCTATTGGTTGGAAAAACAATGCCATGTGTCAAGATAGTGAAATTACACATGGCCAATCCTATAGTAATTTTAGACTATTAGTGTTCTAGAAAATCAATCTTGTGTGAAGTTGCAAATGGTTTTATTCACGTCTGATCTCAACTTATATAGGCATCCACGGATGGAATGAAATTCAACATAATTCTCTTAATTTGTTTATTTTTTAACCATCGAATTACAAATAGATGTAATCAAATTATTACAAAATTTCTATTAAGTTAGGTAAAAATCAAAAATAATTTGTATAACTCAAAAAATCCTTAAGTATTTTTTTTTTACTTTTCAACATTAATAAATAAATAAATAAAAATCAATGCTAATTTCAGCTTTTGTTAAAAGATGTTCGTAAAGAATAAAAGTATATGGGATTCAAATAAACTAAAGAATCACTAAAGGAAGAAGCAAAATAAGATTTACAAAACTCTATTTTAAAAGAAGAATGAAAAACATGTGATTTATAAACTACACATAATTAATTCATATATCTCCTATTTAGGTTAAGCATTAAAGTCATAAAATTGCTTGTTACACGTGCAATACGCGTGAAGTAATATAAAGATTATGAATCTCACTTCAAACCATTATATTTTATTATTTATTGAGTTTTAAATATAGAATTATGTTTGTTTTAGCATATCCTAAATAACGTAAATCTGGACAATATTTAAATAGAATTCTTTTTACTTTTCTACAATGCTGAATTTTTACGAAAATTCTCCATGTCAAATTGAACTTCCCTCGAATTTTAAGGGACCGAAGTTTAGGGAGATTTTGAATTTTATATCCTTGTGATTACCTGAATGGATTATTCTTAGAAAATGGAGTGCCCTTGCATAAACCAAATGTTGTTGATTAATGAAATTTTTTAAGCAATATTTCTGTGCTCTAGCTAGTTTATGTGGATAAGTCTTCTTCTTCTTTTTTTTTTCAATAAGGAGCATTGAATTTTCTGAATTGTCCGGCAACATTTCTGCTATGCAGGCTGTTATGGATGAGGCTAGATCCCAACAGGCAGCATCCATGACTGAGTTCCATTGGCTGGGCCATAGATTTCCAATCTCCAATGCAAAGACTCGGGTCTCCATTCTAAAAGGTGATTTAAATTTTTAATAAATGAAAAGTTGTTGTTGAAGTCCAAATAGCTTCAATATGAATATTGCTTTACATTTCTAGGAGTATGTAATATCGATCTGTATATACTGACTTTTTCAGATCTAGTCTCTTTCCTTTTTTGAAATGTACCAGTCCATGTAGATACAATAAATTAATTATTCCGTTCCTTCTACTTTTAGGTTGTCATAGTCCCAAGATGTTCAGAGTTTTTAAGATCTTTCAAGACTTGAAATTCTTTTTGCCAGTGTTACTAATGATATTTTTTATGAGTTTTTATTTTTATCCAAAATTCCACCCAAGAGTGATATCTAAAACGTTGAGCTTATTGATTTCTGGCTTTGTTACATTTTCTTCAGTAGGATACACATGTAATAGGATCCCTTTACTATTGAATTTTTTCCTACAGGTAACTGTTTTCATTCATCTTTTATAATTATCTTCATCTCAAAGTAGATATAGTTTCTGCCATACGTATCTTGCAGATATTATTATTGCTATTATTAATATGATTTCATGCATTGGAGCTCCTGTAACTGTACAAAATTATCCTGGAATCCTACCATTTTAAACTTGAATAACTATCCTGAAGTTAATATTTCTCCTTATTGGTCTCTATGAGAGAGTGGGTCCAAACTTCCTCCCCCACACCCCCAGGTCCAAAGAAAATGAATTGAACTGTGACACTTTGTATCAGCTAACTTTTCAGTGGGAATAGTTTTCAAGTTTTTTCTTTTTCAACATGGACCACAGATTCATTGATGGCTGTGTTATTTTGTTATATAATATGATCTTCCCTGTTGGTCTGTTTACGAGAGATTCATTGAAGCTTGTGCTATTTTGTTGCTCAACACATTTTCCCTGTAGTGATATGCTTGGCTGTACTATGTTATTAATGCTTTATTTCTTATTTGTGAATTCTGACCAGCTCAGGAGTTGGAGAAAGATTTGAATGCTCCGGTGGCAGATTCACTACCTGCAGAGAAAAAGCTCGTCATTTTTGACAAAATCTTTGCTGCATATCATGATGCTAGGAGTTGCATCCGCAACGACTTGGTATGAGCATCAATTACTGGCTGTAGCATTTCTAGGAGTGTCTCATTTTCTTCGTGTCATTTATGTGTTATGTGAGGTTTTTAATTTCCTTCAGAGTAGTTATGCTCTTGTCTTGACTAGCTGCCTACATTAGGCCACTGCAGGTAATGCTGAAAATGTGAAAGATGATTTGAATGGTCTAGATAAGGCTGTTAGCGCTGTCTTGGGACAGCGCACCATAGAACGAAACCAGTTGCTGGTTACCATTGCCAAAAGTAAATTTACTAGGCACCGTGATGACAAGGGTGAGAAAGCCACTAAACCTGAGGGGCTTGTCCGCTTGTATGATCTTTTAATACAGGTATAGTAATTCGTTTTTAAAAGGTCTTTGATGCTTAAAATTCTATTTCTGCCATCCTCTTATAGGAAATGGATAGGTGGTGATAATATTTTTTTGAGCATGTTTTTTCTTTGTTCAAAGTGAAGCTTTTTGTTTCGTTTAATGTATTTATTTTGTTTTTTGGCAGAATTCAACTGATCTGCATGATTTAGTTAGCTCTGGGCGAGATAGAAAACCAGAAGAAGTGGCATTTACTGAAGAATATGCGCTCAAGACTCTGGTGTTTCGAGCAGAGAGGTTTCTCCCTTCTTTTGCGCTCTCCGCCAACTATCATTTATTTATTTAGTTAGCTTTTTGATGCTTCTTCTTAGGAATGCAGCTAGATGTTCAGGATTATACTTGTCAAATAACAATGAAGCTTTTCAAAACGTGTTTTACATTCAAGTGAAAGGGATTTTTCATATATTTTGTTTGCCTTTTTCTTTTTTCTTTTTCTTTTTTTTATCATAAGAGATCTTTTAGCTAGTTGTTAGTTTTCTGCTGTTCATCTGAAGAGCATCAAGGACATAGGTGTGGAGCATTCTTTGAAATATGATGTTAAAATGTTAGCAGTTGTGGTAGGCATCCTGTAAAAGTATTGGGAATTTGAGTCTGAACCTTGTTCAATGTTTTCTTTCTGAAGTAGCTGAAATCATACTATTTTCTGCTTTTGCTTTTCTTTTACCATTATCCTTTATAACCTAACATCGTTATTTTATTTTTTCTCTTTTTTTTGGGGGGGGGAGGGATTTGTTAATAGATCATATGTATTTCATCATGACTCAAGGAAGAAAACAATGGTCATCCGTGCTGTGTATGAATGAATACTCTTTTATCCCTTAACTAACTTTCCAAAATTCTTCCTACCAACTTTTCCTTGGTCCTTTTTCTTGCTTACCAACCAGTCACACAAATGAGTGTATTATCTAGTTTTGACTTAAACACGTGCTGCAGCATCTATGATCCATGGATGGATTGATTTCTTATGTTCAAACTACTTATTGCAATCTACTACCGTAGTACCTTGTCAAGCAAAACTTCTTCTTGATACCTGATTATTTTTTACCACAAGAAGTACGTGAATTTATGTTATTTTTAAGTTGTATCTGCAATGAAAATTAATTTTCCAAATCTTGTTGATTGCTAACAATCTCAAAATTTCTTCAGGTGCTTCTACTTGGCAAAATCTTATAGTCTGGCTGGAAAGAGGACAGAAGCATATGTTTTATATTGCCATGCTCGCTCTCTTGCTCATAGCACCTTGCAGAAGCTTCAGTCCATGAGCAATTCTGACAAGGTATTTTAGTTGACATAATTGATACCTAATTATATGCGAGTACTTCAGCAATTCTATTTCATTTCTTGAACATCTTCATAATTCTTGTCTAAGCTGCTGAAGCCAATTATAGAAACTCTTTGGATTCCATCTTTCTTTGAAGTCATACGAGGCTGCATCTGTGGATTATGACCATGTGATGCATTGTCATAATAATCATTACCACAATATCCCAAGTATTGGGTTATCCAACAAGAGCCAGTTTGCCATTCTACTTTTATCTCAAGCAGTATTCTCAGTCAAAAAGCATGTCTTCTCAAACTCAATATTGTTTTCTGCTAGCTTCATATGTGTTGTTTTCTAAGTATCTTTATCATCTTTTAGAACATTATGCTAGTCCTGTTATTGTTTTTGTTAGAAATGGCCAGTCCATTTCAATTAGCCTTTTGTAATTTTAATCCTAGGGACAGTATTCCTAGTTTCTTGAGCAACACTATTTTATGCTTTGATCATTTTTCTGGATTCTTGCATAAAATTTCTCTTACAATGTCCATATGCATGTGTTCGTTCATGTGCATGTACTTTTCAATCTAGCATTTGACCAAGCATCCTAACTTATATGCCTTCTCGCAAAAGCTGCCCTTTAGTTTAATTGGTGCACATTCTTGCTCTCCAGAATTGCTTCTTAACCTGATCCACACAGCAGTGATTCTAGGGTCACACTTTTGCTAATCTTTCCAGTGCTTGTTACTTTAAGAATTGTAACATGAGATTCTTTGTCAAGTTAGGATTGAAATATTCGCATCGCATGTAGAACTGATCAAACAGCTTACATTTTATGGGTATTCTTCAATTAAAACCTGAAACTCTGTTAAAGATTCAGGTGATATGGATGTTTTACTTGCCGTACAGTATAATACTTTGATGGAGTACTATTAGGATTGTGATGTTTCTAATTCTGGTATTTGGCTTTGTTACTGGATCTCTACATTTTTCATAAGGTGCTTCTTTGTTCTATTCCCATCCACTGTAGCAGGAACTCATCCAAGAGTTAGACGTGTTATACAACAACTGCAGATCAAACATATGCATTGAGCATGCTACAGGAATTATGGAGGAGTTGAAGGCTCCAGAAAAGCTCTCAAAAGGGTTGTCAAACATATCATTGAATGGACCTGAAAAGAAGGTAAAAAATTCACAATTATCTATCAAGTGCATCATCAGACTGTTCTATAGTTTACTTGATTCTCCAATCCTCAGCCTTCTCTAAGAAGGGACTTGAATCTAAAATAAATAGTTGAGATGACTATACGTTTTCTATTGTTTGACCCTAATCCAATTGATTGACTAATCATGCTGCTTGTCAACAGTTGTCTTGCATTAAAGAACCACTAAGTTTTTACACAAAGAAGAAAATGCCAACTACAGTTAGATGTTAGCAAATTCTTTCAGTTTTCTATTTTTGTGTGGATTTCACTTTATTCAAATTCCCAGTTGATTCCTGTTTAAAAAAATATATATTTTAAATGCATTCCTAGTTTATCATTGTTCTATCTTTGATATTGTTTTGATCTCTTGATCCCTACTTTTGTAGCATTTGGAGAAATTCCTTCTGGAGAAACTTGATGTTTATGAGTCCACAGTTGGTGATACCTCCAAAAGAGGAGTTCCTCATATTGAACCCTTTCCTCCAGCTTTCCAATCTGTTCCTCGCAATCCCATTGTTTTGGACATTGCCTTTAATTCAATTGAGTTCCCATCCCTTGAGAACAGGATGAAGAAAGACAAGAAGGGTTTCATCAGTCGGCTTTGGCGATAAAGGTCACTTGTGATTTTTCCTTTTTTTTCTTGATGGTAGTTAATGGATCTCTGCCATTTCTTCTTTCAGGGGGCTATTAAAGGAATTTTCTTGAATCATTGAATTTGAATTAGTGGGTTGTTTTGGAATTTCAATTTATTTTGTTGAATCCCTTGGCACTTTCTCTAGTTATCTTTTTAGAGTTCTAACAGGACAAAGAGATTCAGAGATGGGAAAATTTTGTTTTTGCTACTGAGCTCATGCAAAAAGTTGATCAGTTGCTTTCGAATGATGAATAAAAATTGCTTCAAGTCAATGCTTGCTTTTACTCTCTGACTCGTGTTATTTACATTAAGTCAGTTTTGAAATAAATTTGTTTCATACAGTGGAAAACAAGATTTGTCAAACTGCATTTTTTTTAATTTTTTTTTTGGTCTCTGACCCCCAATATCTCCACCAACTCCTTTGCGGGGGCGAGATTATTCTGGAGTCAGGAACGGTATACGGCATTAGGCAGTTCCTCTTCAGAGTGGGCGCATAGACATGGACACGAATCCAAACTCGAATTCGAGACCTCATCCTTCAACTACATCTTATATATTGTTCTGCAACCAATGAGACTACCCAACTTTAGGTTAAACTACACTTGTTTCATATATTTCTTGATTTGAAGTAATAATATTTTTATGGAAACATTAGCCTTCTTTTTTTTTGAATTATGGAAACTTTAGCCTTCGATGTGCAGATCAAGATTTTTGCCAGTTCATCCATTGGAATAGAAAAGCTTGCAGGTTTTTCTTTATGTTTTATATAATGTAAAAGAGTAGTGTTAAAATGATTAAACATCAGCACTATAATTCAATTTATATTTCGACACTTTTGGGTTGTCTTGCACCATGGGTCGGTGTATGATTGGAGACAAAGTGTAAGTCTCATAATTTGGCATGTATTCAACTATAAAAGCAAGTTGGAGTGTTCATGATATGCTCACTTTTTGCTATTGTTCTAATATAATTTCTGACATCCTCATTGTTTCTGCTTAAAAATTGATTTTATATTGTAAATGGGCATTGTAATTTATATGTTGTATAATATGCTTGACTACACCATAGGCATGTGCTAGTGAGAAAGTGTGACTTGTTAATAATTAACTATGATGTAAAAGGCAGAAGAATATATAGAATAATATGGACAAATAGTTATAAAGATACAATTGTTTATAATATAACTATCCCTAACCCTTAACATATATCAATTTAGAAAATTACTTTGATTGAGAACAATATATGGCTAGGGCATACAAGCTTCTCAGATAAATTTATACATTCTCCATAGGATAATTCAAGTTAAATCTAGAGTACTTTTGGCACTAGTCCATACAATATATTATATAGTGATTTTAGTTGGTCCTTGCTGATATTATGAGTTAAGCCTTAATTAAAATTCGAGAAACTAATTTCTTATTTTAATGGTACCAGTAGTATTACTACTACTATTTAGAGGGAAAATCAAGAATGAATTTCTAAATAGAAGTATCGAAGCTACTGGATCTTCAAGAACAATAGGCTAGTGTTTTGGATGAACAATAAAATAGAAACAAACAATAGCCCATCAAGCCAAGTACCATCAGATGCGTACGAGCAGCCCACCTTCTGGATGCCAGTGTCACAGAAGAAACAATTGCAGCAGAGGAAAACGAACATGAAAATTAATGACAGATTATCGATCAAACAAAAATGAAAAAGGCTACACAGCACGGTATACAACATAATATCAGTAACACAATTCCAGAGTATACAAAGTAGCACTTCAAAATTTTCACAACCAGACCACGTAATACAAAGAAGCACTTCAAAACTTTTCACAAACACCTCTCTCTCTCTCTCTCTCTCTCTCTCTCTCATCCAACAAGGAAGAGTGGGGCGAAAAGGGGGGAAAATTGAAGGAATATACACAAAAGTGGAGAATTCTCCTTGAACCTCAGCAAAATGGCAGCTTTCCACTTCTGCAAAACTCCTGCATATAGTGTATATATATATATAATACCACTCACTCATCCAAAATCTCCAATCTCTTCCCCACAGCCTTTTCCTCTAAAACCTCAATTTGGACCTCAATTTTGCAAGTTTCTTACGACTCATTTATCACATGTTTCCAAAATTTTAACAGAAAGGGCCTCTAATAAGAAATTGAAAAAAAAAAGTAAAAAATCCCTGTCACCCATATTAGTTACCTGATAATGATTATACATATAGATGGTTTAGTTCTTGAGGTTAATGGCCCCAGCAAAGTGACTTGGTTGCTACTAGTCCTTCACTGAATTTAAAGAGAACTCTGGTATGTTGGAAGACTCTTCCACATTTGCAGGGGCTAATGAGTTTTCTTGTTGGTTCTCCTCACTGCTATTGGTCCTGGGTCTGCCGACTCTGGATCGGATGTTAACCCCCATTGGAAAGGGTTCCTGTAAATCCAAAAAAAAAAAATAGAGACAAGTTTGAGATTTTTAACAATCATAAGCCATTTCAATGGAAAAGACAATTTAAAGTAGGACCATGAACTCTTGACACATTGACACAAGGCCAATGGCTCGAATACTAAAAATTGAGGCAGAACAACAAAAACTAAACTGATTTTAAGATACAGTCTAAAAGACAAACTAAAATAATGACGAGCATAGGGAAGTAAGGTGACATAGCTGTTGAATTATATGCCTGGAGTTGCTCTTTATGAAGATTCAATTAAAATCGTGCTAGAAACTTTTGATTTGAGTTGCACTCATTGGTCAAAGAGTTGCCCCCGTCAACATAATAATAAATGTTGCAACAGAGCAAATGGTTTGATATACGATATAGAAGCTTTGAAGTCGTGGATTCGAACAATCTGATCAATATGCAACTGAGCTTGGAATATCTTAGAATATGTGTTCAAACAAATAACATTACCTTAAATGGTTTGAAAATTCCATAATTCAAAAGTTGTCTAAAAACCATAAAAAATAAATAGTATCTTGTAAAAACAAATGGGAAATTATAACTATGGTGAAAAACATATCTTGTTAACCTGAGGAAAGGATCTTTTGAGTTGAGGAAAGCTAGAGTAACAACATAAAAGGACATGTATTTATGACGTGTCATTCGATACCTGATCACCGGCATTTGGACCATCAGAATGGAAGAGAATTGGACGGCATCTTTTATCTTCATTCATCAAACTGGAGTTCTGGAAATGAGCAATAAGAGCAGTTTTTCCCTGGATACGAGCATATGCAAGTGATGCCACCTTTTCACTGTTGAACTTCTCCCATTTCTTACCATTGAATGCCTGTAAAATTCGAAGTTTTTGACCTGTCCATCAGCTTTCTTCCCATTTACTTTTCAAAATCAGCAGCAAAGAGAATTCAATAGATAACACCATAAGATTTTATCTCATAATGGCATGAACCAAACCTGATAGAATGGAACAATCTGAAGAGGATCAATCATGTTGATGAAGGCATATCCAACATTGCACTTGTTCTATAGAAGTTGTGGAAGTACAATCAGTGAAACTATAACATGGTTTATGGATTTGTAATTTGGATACAGAAAAAAGTTTTCTGTATCCTAAAACTAGAAAACACAGAAAAAGCATTTAGTTGGTTGAATCCAAAAACATTTTTTCCATATTTTTACTCAGAAAACAGGCTTTAAAAAGAATGATTACTGAATTTCACTATTTGGACTGTATTCCAATTTTTTAATAACAAACCAAACACAGCCTTGTTTACAGAAAAGAAAGTTTTTCCAGCAGTAAAGAGTTCACTTGCCTTGAAGTCAATTGGCAAATAAATGAAATCATAAGTTCCTCGATGGCGTTCATCAATAGCAGCCAGAAGCATCTTTGAGGTGTACCTACAATTGCCACAAAAAGCGAGTCAGAATGACTCTGCATCGAAACAAAATTGAAGGAAAAAATACACATCGAACAATTCACTACAAGGGAAGTAATAACCAACTGATGCAATCCCAATAACATACGATAGCACAAAAGAAAATTAAAAGCCTTGCTCCCTAATAATTCAGTGTATTACAAATTAAAATGTAAAAGCACTAGAAACAATAAATTCCAATAATCTGAGCCAATCTTCAGAGCAGAAATCAACCCAAAGGAATGGCTTGCACATAGCCGAACATATTAACAAGAAAAATGGTCAATGACGGGCAGAAATCATTAACGTTTATGTCATGCCCACATTATTGAATAATAGTACATTGAATAGGTCCAAAATTGAAATGATATCTAATATGCACAGAAGTTAAAAGTAAGGAACTGGAAATAACAGGTGGAAAAGACAAGAAAACTATGTGCACCAACATACTTGTTTGGAATGTTCTTTATCATTAGAGTTGTTCGAGTATCCTCTCCATTCAATATGCGATCAATATCAAGCTCGTATTGTTTTCTGTTGTCAACCTGATTGGAAGTGGCTTCATTCCTGCGGCTTCTAATCCGTTCATTAGGAGCATCAAACGAATTTGGTGCAGAGATCATTGGGTTTCTGGCAGGTATCATATGGAACCTTTGCTGAGGAGAGTGCAGTCCAACATTATTAGATGAAATTGATGGGTCCATACCAACACGAGGAAATATGTTAAGAGAGGCAAATCCCAAATGATTCAGAGGACTGCCAGAAAGTCCAATACTCCCAAAAGAACCTGGATGGAAACCAGATGCCTCGGGAGATTCCCCTGCATAGGCATGTCGCCTATCCCACAGAGAGGGATTAACAGCTGGTGCTGATCCCACATGATGGTGATGTATAGATAATCCTGCATTCATTAGGTGAGATGGAGCTCGAGGAAGTCCATGCAGTCGCGATGCAGGATGTGCATGAACACCATTGGCGAATGATGGAGAATTTGGCAATATCATGGTATTTGGAGGTTGAGGTTGGTATGAGGCTGAGTTATTCCACATATAATGATGTCCACCAAGAGGGAAGCTACCTGATAATGTAAGGACCTGTTAGTTATAAAAAGAAAATGTGTGTGTGTGTGTCTGTGTGTGTTAAGAACAGACGGTATCCAGGCTTCGCCTAACCAATCCCTTGGGCCCCTGGTGACTTGAGCGGGAGATACCCCCAGTAGTCATCCAAGTCCCAAGCTTAGCAATAGGCCTTATCTCTGAGTTCAATTCAGCCACACACTGGGTAGTCATATACAATCAATGAACATAAATAATTTAACCAGCTGAACGAAATTTCAGGTAGACAGAAAAATGGATGTCTGGAAAACATTGGTAGACTGCAAAAACAGCCAACAGCAGAGCAAAATGAAGAACTAGCCATCAAAATAAAAGCAGGTTTTTTCATTGTTCTCTCTTATTTAGCTACTATAAAGTGGTTCCACCATCCTAATGTTAAGAAGTCAGGTACGCAACAAAGAAACCAACTATAAAACAGAAATGAAAAAGAGACAGCACTCACTGGTAAATTCGACTCACCATCATCATTAAATTCTAATGGGTGCCCATCCACACCTACTCGATGCATGCTCCTCTTATCGATTCCTTCTAATGGTCCAGAGTTGATGTTGCCAGTCATGTTTCCAGAAGAGTAGGGAACACCATTTGCTAAACTATCATGATACTCTGGAAGTGACTGAGGATGAAAAGTTGGCATACACTGGAAATCAAACTTCATTTGGCCCAGGGAGTGACTGCTATCACCAAAGCTAGATTGATGACCAATGGATGCAATCCTCATATGAGAGGGTAGGCTATGAGGAACACTGGAAGAAATCCCATTATGGAATCCATTCTCGACAAATTGATTCACAGTTGATTTCATCACAGTGTATAATCCTGGGACAGTTCCATTCTCCACACCGTCAGAGGCCAGCACTCCAAGCGGAAGTGATTCTGTAAAATATTCCGAGTAAAAAAACACAAGCATTTCATAGGTACAACTAAAACTAACTATAAAGGAGAAAGAATTATACCCAAGCCTCCTGAGGGTGAGATATTAGGAGGGCTTCCCTCCAGCTGACATGAACCAGATTCCTCTTGTTCTAGTTCTGGAGATAACTGTTGCATCACACTGCAGAAAGAGTTCAGTCATACTAATAGTAACAACAAAAAATTTTAACAAAGAGATACACAACTCGGGCATAAAAAATCCACCAAAGAATTTAAAAAAAATAAATATATATATAACTGAACGATAAATGCCAAATAGGGAATGAAGAAAGTATTTCTCAACATGAGCTATTTGCTAGTAAGGAAAGTCCAAATGGGAAGGGAGAATGCAAGGATGAACTACCGTCTGGCGCCTCCTGGACGACTTGGTTCAAGCTTTATCCGCTTCCCTGCAATGTCAGTTCGGTTCAATGCACGAAGAGCAGCTTCTGCAGCTCTAACATCATAAAATTCTATGAACTTGTGATGTCGTTTGTGTGGTGTTTCACGAATCTGCAACACGGAACAAGAACAAGCTAACTCCACATGACAATTGCTTCAAACATCCATACAAAATTGAAGATTGATGAAATAGCACACCTCCTTAATTTCTCCATAAACACCGAAAATCTGGCAAAGTTCATCATTTGACACAGAAGAATCAAGATTGAAGACAACAAGTGTGCCCTGGTTAATATCTCGCTCAGAGGGATTATCCTAATAACAAAATACCAATGATTATAATAATCAATTACCAACAAACAAATATAGAAGGTATAAGAAACATCAATAATAACAATAATTAATGTAGTTGTAATAATAAAGCAATGATAATAATAGCAACATTAGCAATAAAATATAAGCTCAAGCATTACACAAGTATTAACAGGAAGAGAAAAATATAATTGGCATAAGAGTGCACCTTTGGAATTGAATAGTGAATGTCCAGCTTCCTACGCCTCAATGGCTTGTTTTGAAGTGCTCTCATTGCACTCCGAGCAGCCCTTATATCATAATATGAGATCATAACGAAACCACGATGCTTGCAGGCCGTATAAAGTGTCCGAATATCTCCATATTGCTGAGCCCACAGAAGAAAAACTTAGCATAATTAGTTAGATCATACATGCCTATGTTTAAAATGGACAAACTCCAATAAACTATAATAGAAATCCAATCAAGAAAGTGAACAACATGAACATTCATGCAAATGTTTAGCATTTTTCCTGATCACCAACAAACTAGCTGAGACCAACTAGTCTGCTAAGATCCGGTAGAAAATAAAAAGATGAGCACCTGAAAAAGTAGCATCAGCTCTGAATCTTCCACATTGCTATTGATATTTCTCACAAAAAGTGTTCTAGAAGGGTGTTCACCATAAGGGTGTTCCCCAGCAATCAACCCATTTTGGACACTGGCCTGACCATTGGAAATTCCACAAGAAAAATCTGAACATCGCTGGCCTACATCATCACCTAGCTCCATTCCTCCACCACTGCTGAACAGATCAAAATCCTCTATATCGTCTCCATTATTGGGTTGAGCAACATACTCAAGTTCATCAAAAACTCCAAAAAGCAAGTCGTCGTCATCAGGAAGAAGGTGCCCAATGGTCTGGGCCTCAATTTCTTCAAGGGATTTAAGCGCCTCCTCTTCCTCACGCTGGGAGTTAATAGCATCAACAGACTGGCCAAATAGAGTATCATTTGATGATAATTTCACTGCACGAGAACATCAAAAAATAAGGCAAAAAGGCCACATATGTAAAAGAAATCAGCAGTAAACAATGTGATGAAATTCATTCATAGCTGATAAAAGTCCAGGACATGATTGTAAATATTTCTATTTTTGTTTACATTCCATATATTTGAAAATGTGCACTAAGCATTTAAGTTTAGAATCCAGCTGGAGCTGACACATAAATATAAATAAGCATGGATATGAACAAAGAAAAGATCAACTCACACTTTCTATTAAATATTTCTGATAAGGAACTTGAGAAAAGACTATTTTCATACTGAGGCCTATTCGTATCAACTTTATTGCCTCCAGTGAAATAAGAAGATGGCTGCATTAACATATTTGATCTTGTCCCTCGATCTTGGTCCAAAGATCCCCAGGATGTCATGGATAGATTGGTTGTTTTCTCTGGTTTCGCCACATGCTGCTCGAGGCTAAGTTTGGATTTCTGCTCTCTCATTAAAGAAGACTGAGAAAGGTCCATGGAATCTGCATGCTGTGTTCCCATTGGCGATGACACAACAGACTTGTTTCCTGATGTTTGCAAGACTGCATTTGTTAGAACTCCATAATAAAGGCAACAATGACAGCACTAAAATAAAATTCCATATCACAAAACCTTATATCAATAAACAGGGCAAACCAAGAAAATAAAACAACAGATGAACAAGAAAGAGAGAGCCACTAATTACATATCATGATATGCAACTCCAGCTTTATCAAATACAATATATACTAGCTCAAAAGGCCAATATAAATTTTCTTAAGGGGGGGAGAGCAGTAAAACATAAAAGAAATTTCCTTAAGTGGACATAAACCAAAATAGAAATGGATAACAATCAAGAAACATCAGTGACAATTAACATAAAAATTCAATTACGTCACCGAAACCCAGTGTAACATAAAGGAGAAAGAAAAGGGAGAAAAACGATAAAAGTCATCATGTTATAAAAACTTACAAACTCATAATCAAAAGAAATATATATATGGTCCCCACCTACTAACAAGATCAATAACCATATTTTCAAGATCTCACAACATGCGATTCCTTAAGTTTAAATTTAAATGTCCAGTGATAACACGTGTTCACAAACTATATCTCTATTAATAAAAGGGAGAATCTTTTGTTTCCTCAACTTTTTTTACTTTCCAAATTTGTCCTTCATATACACTAAAAAGTTGATTGCCTATAGCTAAATATCAATTTATCAACTTTTATTTTCTAAATTTACCATTTGAAAATTAAGAATTTGACTTTTATCCTACTAGCATCTCTTAACTTCTCTCTCCCTCTTTAGGACATGGATGCGTACAACTTTTGTCCTTCCATTACTAAAATCAATTCATTTTTTTCTTTGTTAAATCAGCGAGATCATAATCACTATATGTTTTCCTTATTCAACCAGTGAATATTTCCCGCCACTAAACCCTAAGCTATAGCTATCATTAACAGTGCCAATCATCCGAATAATTTCGCCGTCATCCACAAGCTGTTTAAGTCGAGGCTTAGCACCAGTTAACTCAATTAACAAAAGGATAACCATCCTTTGCATAATGTAAAGTGTGATCATATAGTCGAAAATTGGCAGCAATGCACATTTTGAGGGCAAAGACGTACAATACTCATGCCATGGCTAAAATTATTTCATCCAAGTAATCTACTTAACCAAACATCTAATTAGTACGAAAACAAAGCCAGTTGTATGCCAATTTTCTCCATAAAGTTCAAAGCAAATTAATCTTCAGCTCCCCCAACACAAGAGCCACTGGCAAATCCCTCCCTCCGTTAATAAACCTCCATCCCCATTGACTTACTATCAAGTCAATTCGATGAATTGTGTATTCACAGTGGTACACAACATCTAATAAAGAGACTTTCATGAACAGAATATCCAAAAAGAATAGCCTCCTCAGGCTATGTTATCCAGAAAATACATTGTTGAAATGGTGCTAACAATTACAACCATCAAATACATGTATGTCACATTTCAGAATATTTGGTGGAGATTGTTGCAAATGTAGAAATTCATAAATGGCACATTTCATTTTATGATATTGATTTCATCTAAAATTACACTGAATTTTAGACAACAAGTTCAAATTATGAACAACATCAAAAATCATCAGATGATACAAGGTTCCGCGTCATCTCTACCAAGAAAGTGAGAATCGTTAAATATTTTTAGGTCCTTATGGATAAAACGCTCAGTGTTCAAATCCACACAAGAATTTTGTGCATTATAGCAAAACTACTGTGAACTTGAGCCAACATATGCCACAAAAATCCATTCATGTACTATAACATTAGATCACGATGGTATGCTTAAGATAGCTCATTAGGATGGAAGTAAAACACTTAAAAGGCAAGCAAATGCCAAAAAGGAAATGAATAAATTAAAGGAAGTACATAGACACTTGAATTAACAAAATATGTCTTTCAATTATATTGAATGGAGAATCATATTTGCTCAAACAACAATAATCATGATATCATAGCTTATTTTTCGCTCCATTGTGCCATTACTTTAGTACCATAAGAGAAGCACAAGAAGAAACCCTTACCCTACCCAAATTTTATGGTCAGCCAAACGCATCATGTCCCTCTGTCATGTTCTATACGAGCCACAAATGTAATATTTCAAGTCCGTTCAAACCAACTCTTGCTACCTCAATTTATAAATTTTCTCTAGCTAGTGATACGGGTTCCCATGAATTTATATCTCACAAGGAAAATCAATCTTAGTTTACTTTTCTCTAGTTTGTTACCTATTGGAGCTGCTCTTACAAATCCGTCCATATCTTACTTATATTTCCTAATTAATTCACTTATTCGTCTAGAGATTCTTGACAACGTATAAGACACCTTTACTCATCTTTTGCAATCATTTTTCTAAGCCGTGTTCTACAATGTGCATAAGCTAGCTATTCTCAATGGTTCTCCAATTAATAGATCATTAATTTCAGCCAATAAAATCAGAATGATGTTAAGGGATAGATTTGCAGCCAAAAGGTTGGAAATGAGTAAATCGCACCTTCTAGATCAAGCAAGCTAAAGTTTATTCATGCATGTTTACCACTGCAATCAAACAGGCACATATAAAGATGCTCTCTCACCTTAATTCATGAGCGTACTAATCACATCTTCACATGAACCATTCTTCTGAATTACCATTTCCGTAAGATTTCTACCAAACAGGCACAACTCATATGTTCAAATAGACAGACTATTACAAAAGCAAGCCTTCACAAATATGTCATCCAGAACCAGAACTACAGAGAAAAGGTCCATTCAGCTTTAACATGGCAATACTTAAGTGTATAATATGGATGGGAGACTAATTATTCCGGTACAACCATTCACAGCAGCATTTCATACTGCAGTGTCAGTCATTCCTTAATTTTCATCCAATTCTAAATTCTTGAAATTAGATGGCGAATGATGCTTACAAGTTTAAGGACACTATCACATTGGAGTAAATCTGAGATCATATTTACCAAATGTGAAGAGGAACCCCAAAGAGTTTACCGCCAAGAAAGACGACGTTCAATAATTGTACACTAACAAGAATTAGTACATATTCTTCCAATCCATGAACAGAAATTATTTGTGGCATTATAGTTAATAGAGTAGATTCACTCTGCCATCTGAGTTTTACCCCTCTTATACGAATTAGGGTCTCTGCCCAAAATATTGCCTTCGGCAAGTCACGGTAGTAGCAGTTGGAGGCTTGAGGTCTGACAATAGCATTAGCAGGTAATGGTAACAACTACCCCATTCGTAAAGTAAAATGAAAACATTATCAGTGGACAAAATTTAGTTTCATTTCTTCAAAGATGCCACACGGTAAAATCAAAAAGAGATGGATCTTGAAACACCAGGGTTTGAGTTCAGGTTCAGCTCCTTGCAAACCTTACTCACTACAACCCATAAACTAATTGTCGAGCTACATCCATCACTTAGTTAGATACATGTTCTTAAAAGTCACTGAAGGTGTTGGATTTGAAAAGTAATTCAGAAGAGAATCTGTATCAAAACAAGACTAGTCTCATCTCTGGCTTACAGTTATATCTAAAATTCTCATAAAAATCTATGCTTTCCAACTATTGAAATCAAAAGTCTCGATGACTAAAGTACACAACCCTCACCATGGTGATCAGGTATGGATTCAGTTTTCCAAAATCCAACTTGCCTCTGCAAAATTGAAACAATAGAGGGCAAAAAAAAGAGTAAGCAGTTGAAGTATAGTCAAACTAGAAAGAGAAGAAAAAGCAAATTCACTGAATTGGGAAAGTAAATGCTGCAGCATTGGCTAATGACAAGACTCCAATAACTGGGAAATTTATAATGGAATTCAATCATATGTTCGGTGGAAATTAATAATACCTGTGCTGGAAAACGGAGTTCCTCGTAGAAGAATGATGATGGAGACAACCTCCTTTGATCCATAATTTCAGATGGCATCCTGCGACTAAGAATTCAGAAAACGGAATCGCCCAAAAGGGCACCTAATCACAGCTCACGGTGCTCTCACTCGACCCCTAACCACTACAAATGAGCTTCCGCAATCAAATTCCTCCAAAATTGTTCCCAGATTCCTCCCAGAGAATGGCAAAATTCTGATAGCCAGTAGAACCAACCAATTAAAACGCATGAACAGAACTCCAAATAAAGCATGCACAGAAATACGCACAGCAAAAACGAAGCTGGGAACATAAAATACTTCCATAACAGTAGCATAAAATTTTCAAACAAAATTACATGCAAATATAACAGCGAAGATGCATAAATCGAACAGAACAAAGAAGCGACTTTTTTGGAAAATCAAAATTACGAGGGAAGTACCATGGATCAACCGCGATCAGTAAGCCTCTTGCCTCTAAAAACCAGAATCTTACCAAAAAAACCCAAATTTAGGCATTAAATGGCTACGAAGACCTAATTACAAAACATTTCAAAGGACTTTCAGCAGTGCCGAAGAGACCGTGAACAGACAACGAGACTAAACCAAAAAAAATGAAATTTTCGAACCCGAGAAATTCGCTAATCAGCCTGCAGAAAAATCTTTTTTCCGGAGGAGATCAGCGAGTAATAACAGCTATAAAAATCCCAATTTTAACGGAAAATTATCAAAAGAGCCACCTTTCAACCCGAACAACACCTGATCAGAAGATCAAACAACAAAACTACCAAAAAAAAAAAAACGGAGAATTCAGCCGAGAAACTCACCGGAACCAAAGCAGCTACCTCCAAAACTACTGTATTTCAAGGGAGAGAGAGATTGGCTTCTCCGAAAAATGACTTCTTTTTCCCAAATTCAAGAGAAATCGAAAGCGATAGAGAGAAAGAGAGAAAGAGAGAGCATTTAAACTGAGTAAGATGGATTTTAAGAAGAAAATAAAAATCCGCCAATGGATTACGGCATAAGGCAAGGTGACCGAAGAAGGGATCTAGGCATCTGTGCCGTGTAAAAACCTCCAAAGTTTCGATTCCCCTCCTCTTTTTCCCTGCATTGCAAGCTAATAAACACAACAACACAAAGCACACCAGCTACTCAGCTAGTTAGCTTGCGATCGAACGAAATTAACAAAATTCATTATTTTATTTAAAATCCAAAAAAATTAAAAATTCTCTCCTCTCACGCAGCTCAGTTCCTCGCTCTCATCTTCGCCGGAGTTACAGAGCGACCGGCATCAATGGAGTTTCCGGTGAGGGAGGAGCGATTTCCCGGCAAGATTTCGAGTCCTCGCTCCGGCCCGCTCTGTGAAGAAGAAGAAAAAAAAAAAACAGACGAAGAAAATAAGAAGAATAAAAGAAATTGGGTTTGAGGAGAAGGAGAGAAAATCGGCGATTTTGTTGGCTGTGTGATAAGCAGAAAGAAGCGAAAGCGTTGTTACTAGAATTAAAACAAAACAGATTCGCACCTACAAAACCGATTCCTCTCTCGCCATTCACACACACACACAAACACGAGAAAAAAAGAAAAGGAAAAGAAAAGAAACTGGTCCTGACAAACATTTGACGCCGTTAACAAAACTGACGCTGTGTTTGGTCCAAACGTTAACTTAACTTGGACTGAGGTGAGCTAAAACCAAGCTGTCTTCATCCATATAACATGTCCGTTTCTTCTAACAATTTTATATATATATAAATACATACTTCTTTTTAAGGGAGTTTTCAGTGCACCGAATGCATTTTCTCAAAATAAACGTATATAGGGTATTAAATATTATGAAGATTGTGTTACTAAAATATCTGACATGTTATTATAATTATATATTTTTATTAAATAGTATAATAGTGTATATACGTCAATTTATTATACATTTACATGATAATTATTTTAAATATTTTATTTTATATTAATAAATAGCAATAAATAGTTTTATTAATGTAAAAGGTAAAATACATGACAATTTATTTATCCGACTTCATTTTATTTTATAGTATAAATTTTTTATTTATATTTTTTAAAAATATATATAAATAAATCTAATATAATTAAGAAAATTAAAAATTATAATATTAACACTTCAACAATTTATTTTTTTATTTTACAAAATGTTATGTCATTTTAAAATTTTCTTACAAATGTCTGTGATAAACGGCAGAGCACACGTCACAACGGTTTAGGCTCCACCGTTACATTCGACGTTATCCGAATTGTGTTCTCGCCAACTAATCCCCTCGTTACGCACACACATAGCTACTCTGGTTCATAGAGACGACCTCGTGTAGAGAAAAATTTGAATGCTTTTCTATGCTCTTCCAGTCCGTGTCCCGCACGCACGAGTACGATCTTCAGAACCACACGAATACACACGATCGGTTGATGATTCTAATCAAGCGGCTATTAAATGTTAGGGAGGGGTGTTGCGTGATCGCTCCTTGGCGCGTCGGATCGTTACACGTTGCGAAAGAAAAGGATGGATATCATTCGCTGTACTCAACGAGGACACGTGGCGTACTTTTATATCTCACACTTTCAGTAACTGCCAAATTAACGTCAGGAGAGACTCAGGACATTACACCCTTTATCTTTTACAAAATGGGAAAAAGACGCGTAGTCAGAGACGAATCATTTATTTATTTTATTTTATTTTATTTTTGCATTTGGGATCCGGTGAAATATTTTAATTAATTTTGTTCATTTTCTTGGGGTCATTTTATATGCAATTAATTAAATTTACGAATTAAAAAAGGGGTAAGGTTTTAATCACAGCATTAAAAAAAAACGACGGTGGAGTTTATCAGTAAACTATTTTAGTTAGTTTTCGTACAAGTTTTATTTTCTTTATATTTTTAAATTGTAGCCCCTAATTAACTCGAGCTTGAGTGTTCAAAGAATAAAGACTTTTCTCCCAAACCTAAAATTTGTTAAGGGGCTCGAACCTACTTCGTAAGTCTCTATCCCTCTTGAGTTTGATCTCATGGCAACCGAAGATTGATGTGTCCTTCTATCCTTTGGGTCTCATGAAAGTAATTATTTTTTTTTAAATTAGAAAGACTTAAAAATGTTCATGAAATTTTATATAAGTTAGGCGACTTAAAAAAATTGAAGACAGAGATAAAGATACTCGAATTCTAAAACCCCCTTTATAATAAAAAATAATAATAATAATATTATTATTATTATTATTATTATTTAAGTTTGTTCTAATACTAAAATTGGAATAATAGATACATTTCAATTTTAGGTGCATTGATGCCCTTATCCCAACTGATTCGACATTTACAATAAGGTCCAACCAAACCCACCCTTTTTTCAATACCCCTATTCAACGGATAACGATTACATCTAATTGAATTACGACAACACGTGGAATTTATTGATTGGTCATTACTTGTCTAAAACAAAAGAGGAAGATATATCCTCAAATTAAAAATATATAAAAATAAGGCCCACCTTTTGCGCGTTTGGCTGTATAGAAGGGAGAAGTTTTTATTTAATTAAATAAAACAAAGGAATACGCATTTCATGAAACAAGCCATAGAGAGCCCCGAACCAATCTAGTACGTAACTGGAAAGTTTGTAATAACTTCCTCCACAAGCAGTCGAATTTACCACTTGTGTCCCTATCACTCTTATCAGGAGTAGCGTTCACCGGCAAAATCTGAAAAACGAACCAAACTAATGCAACCGAATTTACCAAGTTTGTAAGAAAATCTGTTCGATTTTCGATTTTTATTTTTAATAAACCGATGGATTCAGTTTGGTTTATAATTTACACATTATAAAATTGAATATAAAAGGAACCGAATTTAGGGGTAATATATGTAATTTGTAAAATTTTGCTTAAGAATGTTAATCTTTTTTAACATTCTTGGAGTTAAATTTGTATTATTTTTTAATTTTAACCTCAATAAGGTTAAATATATATAATATTTTTGAGATGAGATATATTTTTATTGATAGATTAATATTAGTTATTATTAGTACAAAATCTGATTAATACCAATAAATAATGAAGTGGAAGAGATGCACTAAGCTGGAACATGTTAAAGTACTGAAAAGATCACGAAAGATTGCTACTCTGTGAGGAAAAAAAAAAGGTTATCGCGAGAAATACAGATGTAGTATAGATTAAAGACCTTTCGATATCTGAGTCAGTTCAGAGCTTTATAGAGTTAATAATAATATTAAACTAAGTAAAAAATAGCTTACTTTCCTTTTTTATGGGTGATGAGTTTTTATAGACAATAAGATCTTTAACCGTAATAGTCATTTTGTAATCGACTTAGGAGAGCTTGCAGGCTTCTTAGCTGGATCAGGGTGACTTAACAACCTCCTGAATGTACTAAGAAAACTAAGTAACTTTCTAATTGAAATGGGGAGCTTTGTAGCTTTATTATAGTCGAATAATGAGTAAATATTGAACTTGTCACAGTAGATTTTGTTGAAATCATGCATCGATTCTTAGCTGTGTCGAACACCAACTCTGCTAATCAGATCGGTACGCCGAGCTGATGGTCTATCGTCTTATAGGAATTTGTCATTATTGACGAAGGTTGACACCTGCTCGGAGGTACAAGCTGACATTTTTGTAGTTGTTTACAGGTTGACAAATGATAAACTAGATTAGCATGAGAAATGCTATGTTGGTACTATATACCTTTCGAGCTCAAACCGTCAATTGATGCTAGTTTTGCTGCAGTGGCTGATGACATGGCTCACAGGTCAGTATGTGGAGAACTTGGTCCAATAGTTATATAACTCATTATTTTTTGAGCCTGGCTCAGTATGCCGAGAACTTGGTCCAATAGTTATATAACTCATAATTTTTTAATTTACGATTGTAAATAGATCAATCCAAGTCTAAGTTTGGTTTAATTTGGTTAATTGATTAATTCGATCTCAATCTTTTGAAAAAAAATATTAATATAATTATAAATTTTATAACTATATATATATCTATTTAATAACTTTTCAAAGTTTAATTAATATTTTCCTTTTTTAAAATATTTCATCGAAAAAAGTTCGGTTCGTTTCGTTTGTTGGTGAAAACTTATCCGAACCAGCATGTGCACACCTCTAGTTCCTATGTCTGCCGTGTTGTGAGCCTATCTATCTGGTACTTGCTGGTGCTGCTTACACGAAACTCGCGTGAGCTATACGTTAAAAAGGTCCTCCGAAGCAGAGAGCAGCTAGCGTACAGCACTGCACCACCATAACACTATTCTATTTATTTACATTATACGGGTTTAAATAAGAGAGACGTAACGTGTCTGAAAAAGTTAAGCTGTCGTCACGGACACGTGGAGGGATCGCAGAGGGATAGGCTAGGGAAGTTGCAATCTCCACGTGATACTGTAACAGTAACAAACGCAGACGGAAGCGGCATTTTTGGGTAAGAAACGCGATACGTGTTTCGGAGCGGAAACCGGTCAAACCCGAAACGTACCGAACCCGTGACGCAGCGAAATGTCAGGAATATCGGTTCAACCGTTCCAACAAAAGAAGAAGAAAACGTGAATAGGCGACGAGTGATGTAGGACCCACTTGTTACCCCCCACTTCACTTGGGTTTCGTTGGATCTGAACAGTTGGTTTTTTTTTGTGGTTGAGGCGCACGATACGAAGTAGTTAGTGGGTTGTGTGGTTAGAGGAACGTGCGTGCGTGCGTGCGTGTGGGAAAGCACGTGTTTGGCGTTACTTAAGAACTAACGCACCGGCAGGGATGGGGGGAGAATTGTTGAGAATGGAAGCAACATATCTGACATCTCAAAGCGAAACGCTTAGTAGAGGAGAATTCCAAGGCTGTCGTGATTCTGCACTTTGCAGGTTTTTTTTTTTATAATAATAATTTATTTTTTCAAGAACCAGAAAAAAAATATACAATTGATTTAGATCAATTTATTGAATGAGTCGTGGATATATATATATATATATATATGTATATTTATTTATTTATTTTAAAAAAAATTAAATATTAATAGTTATTTGTATAATTAACTCATTACTAGACCATATTCTGTACTCTCGAAGAGATATCAAGTCTATTTCTAATCCTATCTTTTGGTTGAGACGACAGTAAAAATTAAATTTAAAATCTTTAAATTTTTATATATAAGAATAAATGATATGACATCAATAAGAATTCATCTACAACAACTATATATATATATATATTTGTATGAAGTCTGAAATAATGGTGTAACAAATTAGGTTAGATTGGTTGTTTGGGTTAAGAATCTTAAAATAAGTTAAATTATACATATAAATTTTATATACAAATTCTATATTAATATGCATTAAACATGTAATATTTTAATTTCAAATACAACCATATCAACATGTAAATTAGACAATTATTTCAAATTAATTATAAATATCAAGATATTTTAAATAAATCACATTTGTATACCACTATATCATAATATAACAAATACAAATTGAGAAGAGTTTCATCAAAAAAATTTTAAAAAAGTTTCATTACAACCACAAATACAAATTTAATACATTTAAAAATAACATCAAGTTGTTAATAACACGAAAAATTAATAAATTTGAGCCCCTTCCAAGCTTCAATTTATATATCGAGAGGAAAATGAAAATTTTAGAGATAGGATAATTAATTGGTTCGGGTTGGATTGAATTTGGTCAATTTTTTAAGCTCTCATGACCCAATCTAAATTAGTTTAGATTAAAATTTTTCAACCCAACTCAACTCAAATACTTAGTTAACCCAACCTGTCGGGTTTGATTCAATTCAATCAAGGTAACTTACACCCCTGTACGAAAGATGTAATATTAACTATTTAGATGCAACGTTAGATATATTTTGTTAAATAAGATTCATTAAAATACAAAATTTTTAAAAAAAATCCAAACCAACATATTTTGTCGGTTTTAAGTAAAATAAATAAAAAAAAAAGTAAGAAAAAGTGGGTGAAGGAAAACCCACCAATGAAAGCTTAGTAATTTATATTCCTTTTGTAGATTGGAAAACTAACTTATTTTATTTGGAAAAAAAGTTATAGTTCAAGAGTAAAAAGTGAGAAATGATTGCAATAGGTAACCAAGGATGCAAACAAGCATGTTAAAAAAAAAAATCTCTGATTAGCTCTAGGATGCCAACCTAATATCTCATTCGAGTAATTTATTTTTATTGTATTTTTTAATATTATTTTTATTATCGAGATTCTGACATTCTGATAATGTTTTTCTTTCGCTTTATGACGAGACTAATCTATTTAAATTTAAAATAACTGTCAAACTCTAACAAATTTTTTTATATTCACAAAGATTTAAAATCAAAATATTTTATTTAAGCGAACAAGGTCCTTTATACCCGAATAAACCCCCGTTGTTCTCTTCATTGGAGTAATTTATTACCAATGAATCTGCTCAACCCAAATCCCCATGCCAATGTATCTTATGTGTCATTATAGCCATTGAAGATATACTATAAGTTATTTTAAGTACCTACCTTAATTTTCACAATAGAAAATTGACCTTTGCCAGTCAAGTAGAGTACTCTAAATTGAGCATGTGCCACAAGGTTTTTATTCCTTTTTTGTTCACCTTCCCATCAATTTGATAAACGTAATGAGTAGACTAAATATGTCATGTAGGTCTCAGCTCAAGCCCTTACGTGGTTTGGTATAAATAGATTAATATCCCTTTTGCTCGTCCCTGACCTAAAGGTTCCCTCCTTCGTTTACTATTTGTACAATTTCCTACATTCAAGGAGCATATTACATTTTTTAGGAGGTATCAGACTTGTTCTTGATCTATTAATTCTTAGAAGTAGGCAAGAGTTGAATCTAAAACTTTTGAGTTCTAAAGCCATCTCTTTACCAACTACACCAACTCTATGTATTTATTTATTTTTTAAAAAAAGCATCATAGTAGCTTATTTATTTTATATTATAACAGATGGAATAGTCTTCATATGTAAACTTGTATTTCTCCCACTTGAAAGTTGGGGGTTCAATGAAAAAATATGGAGAGAAAATTGAAATTATTTGAATATTATAATTTCAAGATTTCAAAACTGGCTTGGGTGATAAGAATTCTTTTTATGTAAGAAGAAAATTTGCTGGAGTGACTAAAACCTCAACAAATTTTTTAGTATTGTATTACGTGAAAGTGTGTGGTGTAACCATTCCTAACCACTTTTTTAAAAAAAATTTCATATTTTATGTAAACAACATCGTATCAGCATGAGTTTAAAAATTATATTGGAAATAGAATTGTTCTAGCATTACTCATATAAGAAATGTCTAAGTACTGAGGGTATGACTTAGATGTTTTAAAAAATAAATTCAAGAGCGTAAAAGAAACAGAGTCAAGGAACAGATAGAATAAGCCTTTGGAGTAGCTAAAGGATATGAGCAAAGAAGCAAAAATAAAAATAAAAATAAAAAAAATCAATGATAAGGGTCTAATAGAACCAATAGAAGGGCAAGAAGAAGGGTGGGAGAGGATAAAGAAAGTATAGGAAGATAAGGTCTGCCAAGAATACCATTTCTTTTGAAGATTCTTTTGAATTTTTTAATATTTTGATTATAATAAGCTAGCTAGGCTGCCCATAAGGTATTATATCTTATTTTACTTTAAAACTAATGAAAGCATCTATTAGACCACATAGGGGTTTATGTAGCTTGGGTTTCTGTGTTCTCTCTTCTCTATTTTCTTTTTCTATTTAAAATTTTTTTGTTTTTAATGGCATTACCTTAGTTTTGCTTTTTATTTACAATAAAAGATTGACGATTAATATGCATTTGTATTTTTTTAAAGAAGCATATTAATTGCATACTAACTAGCTGCTTCGTTCATTTATTTTCATGATCTTGTCAGAAAGTCCTCTGAAACAGGCAAGTAGTAACCCATCATTTTTCATTTCTATCCTTGGACTATATATGGGTTTACTATTTATAATATTTATTTTCGGGCTCATATACAATGCAAGCACTAAGGTGTCCTTAACTATTGAAAATCCTTCTTCCGCACTTCATTTGATGCTTGCTCTATTTAACTTTCCTTCCAATAATAGAAAATTCATCTAGCGTATACTAATTATAGTCTTTTTTTTTTTTTGTTATAATGACGGTAGAATAGAATAATATTATGGTCTACTCCACCTAAATATGAAAACTGTTTCTAAAATAATGTAAAATTTAACCACCTAATAAATTGAAAGTTTTCTAAAAAGAATCGTTTTACTAATTTCTAAAACTTCGATTTGAATTCTTGATGCAGGTGTTACCAAATAACTCCAAAAATATTTTTAAAAAGCACTCCCAAACAACGAACCATAGAATAATCCTTATAATACCGTGGGCCACCAACCATGTACATAGAAATTGGATTAGCTATATCTAAATAGGAATATATACGTACCAGATAAAAAGAGTGAATTTTTTTTAAGACAACTAATAATGATAGGAGCAGATGAAAACTTAAAAAATAATACAAGATAAAGATGGTATAAAAGGATACAGCATAACAATTCATTTAACCCTTTGTAGGACAGAAAGGAAGTGGATTCGTAGAGCTGATACCCACTTAAGGAAAAGGCTTTGTTGAGTTAACACACAAAGTGATACATTGAAAATAATATATTTATAAGGATATTAAAGCTATAGAGCCAAGAAAAAAGAGAAAATACAGCAATATCAAACATTAAGGTTTTAAATGATTCAAACCTTTGAACATTAAATCTACTAACTATCTATCTCTAATAACAAGGTACCGGAGCCAATATGGAGTTGGTACAATTGATAAAATAGTGGCTTTGAAACCCAAAGGTTCCAAGTTCAACTTTTGTCCCTGCCTCACCCTTTAAATTAATGGGTCAAGAATAGGCATGATACCTTCTCAAGAGTATAATATGATGATAGAGTTGGTTATACTGATAACTACTAACATTGTTTCTTCACCAAAGAAAAAAAAAAAAAAAAAAACAAGGTACCTGATAACTCATCCTGATTTAGAGGTTTTTTTTATTTTGTCTGTACCTACTACTTCAAACCTATCTATCCAATCTCTACCAATTGAAACTGAGAAAGGTAAACAGGGAATTAAATTATACCAAGACTACTCTCACACACATAGCTTTCTGTCAATTTACGCATTGGTTGAATGATTTAAAAGATATTATAGAAATAACTGCTCAAAGATACCATTTTCTATCTTGTATTGAAACTAAAAATGTTCAACAATTTCAGTATATACGGTGTCCAACTCACATTCGCTCAGAAGCATGTTAACAAATGATTCCATATTCTGTCAACAATTTCACCTTTCTCCTGGAAGTGATTAGCATGCTTGGTGGTGTCCTAGTCTGCCAATGAAAATAGAAGGATGTGAGGGAAAAAAAAAGACAAACTTGAAACAAGAAGACTAACTGAAGATATAACCATTTAATATGGAGGAATCAAGAGAGTAGATTCGTGTACTCAATCTCATGTAATTAAGAAAAAAGGTTTTATTGAGTAGAATTCAACATATTCAAAATATATACAGGCCTAAAATACAATTTTTAAATGCCACGCTAGTAATTTTGCATGTATAGAATTCCCAAAAAATCTTATAGAATTAAACCTTAAAAAATGAGAAATATCCTCCATAAAAAATAATTTAGTTCACAGATGACCACAATAACCAGACAATATTTTGACAGGTTCAATAGACATTCAAAAATTTGTACCCGTCAGTAGCTACTACACATTGATCTGGTCATTTATGTCATCTGGCAACATGCAAGCTTGCAACAGGTGGCCGCCCCATGTGAAATTTGGCTTTCATTTAATAAAGACAGAAAATTCATTAGATGTAATGGTTTATGAATGTCTAAGAGAGATGGGATCTAGCCATATTAAGGATTTTATCATTCATGTACCATTTGCCTAGCTGTGACACGCAAATCACTGAACACCACTAACTGGTAAAGTTAAATACCTGTTTTGAGAGGAAAATCACTTGGGGTAAAGAATATCATAGTGCCCAGGCCTATAAAGCAGCGTGATGAAGGGTTTGATGGTGCCAGAGCTACTACTGCTACCAGACTGAGCAAATGGAATAAACTCATGGTGATTCACACCTACATCAGAATCACAAGAGCTCTGGTCGAGATACATCACACGAATAGGCACACCCAAAGCATCTGATAAGGCAATGATCTGGACATGATCACTTTCTTCCCCCATTGGTTCCACCGAAGTCTTACAAAACTGCCAATAAAGAACTAATCATATTTCTGTTTGCTATGCACACATGCATGAACGCATCAAAGTCAGGGACGGGAAACTTTGATATTAATTTGTTCAAAGGAACATTGGGCACAACGAAAATGAACAAATGACAGTATTTAGATGAAAAAGCGTCAGAATCACACATTAGATCAGCTCAATCAAATATTTTTTTTCAAACTAATGACAAATGGTTTACTAGTTGAACAACCATCAACCATCTAATTCCACAGTTGCATTTGCTGCCACATTACACGAAGGTTTCAGAAATATTTTTGCAAAAATGATCTCCAGGCTGAGTTCTTTAAGTATTTGCTTCATATTCAAAATGAAAGCAATTAAAGGGTCAAGGAGCACACTTACGGAAAAAATACAAAAATATTTATTTATCATTCAAGATGCACCATAGACTGACAGTTTTCTCATGAAGTCAGATCAACATATGAAATTCAAATTAGAGAATTAGTATGTTGGAAATTAGGTGAGGATTTTAGATACAGTAAAAAAAGCATTTTTATCAACTATTCTGACTTCAACAATTTACACAAAACTAAATTTATATTGGAAAAAGCCATCTCATGCCTTTATGAAGATCTCAAGAAGTTTTATTTTTATTTCCTATAGGTTTCGTATTAATTTGGACTAACAAGTTGCAACTGACCTACTGAACAAAACAAAAGCCTTTTCTTAATTACATGGGTCAGCTACATAAAATCTGGTCCAATATAGAGATAAATTGAGTTTCAACATACTGTCTCGAAAATTCAAAAACAATTCTGCAAACAAATATTAGTTCAATAACAAATCAATGCAAAATATTGTCTTGGATTGATAGGCCCTTGATTTTCATAAATTTCAAGAAAATTTGAGTTGAATGGCATTGGTTTCATAGCAAAATCATTTTCAACTATTCACGGCGAAATGTAGCATTTGTAACACTGTTTCATTAATAAGAAGTCTCAAGAACCTACTGTCTTATGCAAAGTTCAAGTAATATTTTCTTGGGAAAACTTAAATTCCAATAAAGTTTTTATGTAATTCCACAAGGATATCTTGACATCTGATTTTTTTTTTTTTGTAAAAACAAAACACAACAAAACAATTCAGTTCATATGACAATTTCCATGAATTTCTATTATTAAATTCAAATTCATTACGCCCATTTTATGCATATAATAGATCTGTTAAAAATTCAAAAAGTTCTGGGTTTGAAATAAATTTTCTAAAGCTAATATTAGTTTGTCTTCTAAATGGTTGTTAAAGATATTTTACGAATATTTGTCCCTTAATTAAAAATCTTAAATTGTGGTATACTTATGGGTTCCTGTCAATTATTATATTTCTTTTTAGGATCAAGAGTATCTGGGTTGTCTTCAAGAAGCCGACTTGCCCCTAGGTCATGTCTGCTCTGTATCTCCATGCACCGAGAGCACTCATAGGGAGTGCCTGTTACGATCACGTTGATCACGTTTGTTTCCTTTTATTTTTGTGATATTTTTAATAATTAGTTAAATAAATAGAGGTAGTTAGGGTAATTTTTAACAACTATAGCTATGTTATAGAACATGGGTGTGTGGGTATAGAAAATGGGGTTATATGTAGAGAACATGGGTTGTATGGGCTATGACTCCTGGATTTTAAGCAGATGATTGTATAAATTTTAACACTTTCCAATCCAAGAGATTGTTAAATTACCCTTAATTTATTGAAAAATGGTTGATGGGAATCGATCAACTTGGAGTTGTTGTGATGGCCAGGTACACACCTCAAGAAGTGAGAAGTCCTAAGTTTTTCCCATTCCAAGAGGGCGCACTGATACGAACCCATTTTCTGAATCTAAAAAACATAAAAGAAAAAAGAAAAAAGAAAGATAATTGGCTCAATTGAGGGAGTCAAGACCTCCAAATGGTTCATTCGAGGGAACCAAAACCTCCAATAGATCAAAACATGACCTTGTGAATAATTTTTTGCTCTCTTTTCTCATTGATTCCTTCTCTTTAAATAGAAAATTACAGTACCCATAAATCCTAAAAGCTTTGTACCAATTTTGGAAAATCAGGATCAGAAAGTGACAAGAAAGATAGTGAAGTTAATAAGGAAGCAAACAGATAACATACTTTGAGTTCCAAAAATCAACATGAAAATCAAAAGTTAGCAAAAGCATTCCCAAACATATCACACAAGCCAAAATACAAAAGTAATTTTCACCACATAAGATGGAAAGGGAATCAGGAAAAGAAATGACCAAAAGACCTGCTCCACAGTAGAATTCGATAAGCCCAGGATGAATGGTTCATAAAATTCAGCGCGCTTTCGTATTTCTCCAGAGGTCACAAACCTGAAGAACATTACCACTGGCATACAAATTTCGTAAGGAGAAATGACAGCACAAGATACACCAATACCTTCAAGTGGCTAGTATCTCTCACCATAGTCAGATATTGATTGATCTCGACTCCTTCTCACAAGCTCATCATGACTGAAAGGAGAAAGATAATGATTATTGAACTTTCTCTATTTAATGATAACAATAAACATTTCTTCTCACAAAAAAAAAAAAAAAAAAAAGATGACAACAAGCATAGCCATAATATATATTCCAAACATATTAATTTAAATGAATAGCTCTAGCATTATATAATTCTATTATTCCAATTTAATTTAGAATGACACAGAAAAGCACCAAGCTCAATCACCTCATAGAAGGTTCTGTTTCTTGTATAAGACTCTCCAACTGCTCAAGAAACAACTGAAAAATGATGCCCACACTAATTAGATTTAGATGGCATCAATAATTGAAAGGAAAGAACAACAATTACAATACACACACACACACATATATATATATCAGAGAGGGAATACTAGATTTTCTATCCATAACCACTTGAAACATAAACCTGAGGCTACTACATGGTACTGTCTAATAATTTTGAAAATACAGCAAAATATCATTCAATTTAGTCATTTGCAAACAGAAAATGACTCACTTATCTCACTTGTTTGCATACTCACTTTTCATTTCAATGATTATTGAGTAAACTTTTTATTTTTATTTTTCTCAGCAAATATATCCAAACAAATTAATTGAAAAAAATACATGCATGCTAAATAAGTCCATTTTTCCAAATCAATTTTTTTTATTAACCTTTTCTAGAAATAAGTAAAAGTTAATTACTATTTCAATGACAACATATAATCCCAGAGGAGAAACAGACTTACTGCAAAAAAATCCTCAAATGTGAAGTCCACATATCCCAGTTTCTGGAGTGTTTCCCTGCACTCTTCAACTTTTACTTTCATACGCTCAACTTCTGCTTCGTCTTTTGTTTCCAGAATATGCTCCTAATTCCGTAACCTCACAATTTCTTTTAGTAGCGAAAGTCACAGCACCATATTAAATTCCCTCCAAAACAAGCTGGAGGGTAGATACTCAAATTACGAAAAGCAGAAGAGATGTCAAAATTTTTATAAAGATAATACCAGATATGAAAACATAAAGCATCGAAAGAAACAGTTTCCATCTCCTCGCGTTCGCCTAAAGCAATCAAAATTCTCAATCAGCACCTGCATGAGGGAGCAATAAACTATGGTTCAATGCAGAAACAAGTGTAGGTGTGATGGAATTTTAAAGTAAATAAAATAATAAGAAATGTAGCTTATCAGAGTAACAAACCTTTATCTTTCCTCGCAAGATAGAGCTGCCTGATTGATACTCCACCTCCAGAGCAGTAAGAGGTTCCTGCCATAGCAAAATGCTTCCAACTTTTATGTCCATATCCAGAGTGAAAGGTGAGTGTATCTATATCTGCCTTCGCATAAAAAAAATAAAAAAAAAATGCTAAAATGCTAATAAACGGTTCATGGAACATAACCGTGTAAACAGCAAACCTAAAATTATTCTAAACCTGATGAGAAAATGTTGTTCTGTCAAGGGAAAGCCAATCATAATTTTACCCAAGCCTGTCAATGGCCATAATCTCATTTCAAACTATTTCTTCCTTCATTTAGTCAACTTGCGTAGGACGAACCTAATCACCAAAGTCATAAAATATGGTTTACTATGCTATCCTCAGATTATTTTCTATCTTCTCTCCATCAATCAGCACCACATATTAGTTCAGCTGTTGCATCACTACAGCAAAATCAACCTTCTTGTCCACAAGTAACCAAAAGATTCAGAAAACAAAATTTCGATCCCTCCAAATGAAAGTATCCAACTGAGTTGTTTCTAGTTTCTTTCGAGCATAAAAGAATGAGGGAAGAAAGAAAAACTCTTGATTTTGCTAACATATATCTAATACTCCTTTGTTTATCTTTTTTTACCTTCTCCCTTCTTGCATAAATGTTGCAACTTGCAACATACAAAAACACATCTAACCTAGGTAGCTCATAGGATGGGTTTCTGGTACAGCTTTCTCAATTGATATCTCACAATTAATTAAAATATTGTTTCATCAGTACGACTTATACCAACTCTTTTAAGTCAACTGCACTTCATGGTTACCACGCAATGCTAAACAAAACCATGTTCTTCCAACGAGGCATTATCCCCAAATATTACTAATTTAATATCTTTACTGCAATGGCAAGACAGCCTTGTGTCAATCACAAGTGCCTAGACTCAAGTGTTGGCTGAACTGGGGTTGTTCAGACATTCAATTACCATCTAGAGCCTCATCTACCAATATTCAAGTGCATTCATTACTGTCCAAAGCCTTATTTTCCAATAATTCCAACAATGTATTTCTCCATTTCCAACCCAAAAAAATCAAGTGCACATAAATGTACTTTCACCACCTCACCCATGTCCCCATTTTCATCTTCATTTACTCTTTCAATATTTTACCCTCAACTTACATTTTTCTATTAAGACCTTATATATCTTTGTCACATGCGTAAATCACCCAAGTTAATTTTCTCTAAGTGAATCACCCATTAGAGTCAATCCTATAATTTTACAAACAAGGTCACCCTAATTTTGAAATCGTGGCAATCATCTATCCCAAAGCCTTCGCCACTTTTTATTACCCAATGTTCAATGCCACAAAGTTTAGACACTCTTTCTATTGCCTTATGCATTTTCCTTTTATTTCACTAAAATGTTATGGTCCCGAACCATTCCAAATTTCAAAGAACACCCTCCACTTTAATAATACAATTCAAATTCCATAAGCAACAACCTCCTCTAGTTACCATCATTATGGATAATATCATAGCGTGCTCTTGACAAACTCCAACTCATCGAATCCATCTTGAACCTACTCACTTTGAATCCTAAGACAAAGAGGAGCTCCCAAAAGTTCCAACTTTACATTGAACCCTCGTCTCGACTCTTAAACTAACCGTGAGTACATTTTAATAAGCTCTCTCTCGTTTTATATCCAGCCATGGCTGCTCCTATCCTATCTTCTACTAAATACATTCAATTCTAGAAAATTTATCTTTTACGCTTTGCAATGTATCAATCGTCACATTCACATTCTATGTTGCACTTAATATATTAACATGTTGGTTTTAAATTGACCAACATTCTGTTCCACAAGGAATGGATGATCTAATAGTTTTCCTATAAACTGTTTTGTTCAACCTCAATGGGATGGATCAATTATACAGTATTTCTCATAAGCACTTTTCTACTAAATATAATATATTTTATTCTATAATTGACATCATCTCCTATATTTTTCTCCTGATAATAATCAAGACTAAATATGTAATTTTTCAGAATTTCATATCTCTTAACTTTTGATCATCACTTTATTTGAGTTTTTACTTGTACTTTTATATCTATCTAAATTACATGTCATGTATTCTTAGTCCAACTACTCCTAGAACATCTAGATTCCAAAGTTTCTTTCAAAAATGTCTTCATTGATAATTTATGCACCAATTGGTTAAAAAAAAACTGAATGCAATCGACTTTTAATAGTGTCAGTAAACTAGAATAACTACTTGTTTGGTAATAATAATAATAAAGAAAAAAAAGGTAAGCCTGCTAAAATAACAACAGCAACATGGATACGAATGTAAATGGATCTTTAAGTGCTAGTAAATGCCCCTGCCTTGTCACCAACGTAGGGAATTTTCTGTGCTTCCTCAGCCTGGATTGCAGATTGTTGCAGTAAGATGTCACTATCCTTGAAATTAGCCCAACCTTCCTCTGCATGGATTGCAGATTGTTGCAGTAAGATGTCGCCATCCTTGACATTATCCCAGTCTGAAATCAAGGAAAGTAGACTAGAATCAGCAATGTCCTTTGCCTCCTCTGACGCTTGTTTCTCCTCATTCTGCATTGTAACTGGGAGAAATGATGGCTCGCTTAGAAAATCCTGCCTCCAGAGAAATGCACTTCAGCTGCTCTTGATTATCAAATAA
The DNA here is from genome assembly GCA_035771175.1 of Paratinospora sagittata. Lineage (NCBI taxonomy): Eukaryota > Viridiplantae > Streptophyta > Magnoliopsida > Ranunculales > Menispermaceae > Paratinospora > Paratinospora sagittata. Next base: position 1,054,409 of record CM069602.1, on the reverse strand, counting down.
CCTGATGAAGAATAATCCTTCATTATTGACGCATCGGACTTTCAAGAATGCTGAAAAACAGCACACGTCCTAAACTCAATATTACAATCAATGGCAAGAAAGGAACGTCCATACAGCGGAAAATTTCTACTCCTACATCGCAAGGCCAATTTGAAAACTTATAGCTGTGAGGTTTGTTTACTCATATGCTAAGCAAGAAGGAAGAGGAATTAAATCAAAATAAACACACGATTCACCGAAATGTGGATTTGGTTCAAAGACAGCTCCAAAGATAAGATTTATACCTATGCTAAATAAGCTTAGGACTTTAAGAATCTGCGAAAACAACACACTTTCTGAGCTCAAGATTGGAAGCAAGATTGGAAAATTATAATTCTACACCAGAAAGTGAACATCAACTCTTTTAGCTGAAAGGTTTGTTCGCTAATTTTAATCCTTCCTTAAAGATGCGTCTGACTTGCAAGTTTGCCAAAAAACAGAAAACCTCCTGAACTCAACATTACAAACAAATGCAATGAAAGAACATCGATACAGTGGAAAGCTTCTAATTCTACACTGCAAGGTCTACTTAAAAAATTATAGCTGTGAGATTTGTTCACTCATTTGCTCAGCGAGAACGAAGAGTAATTTGAATCAAAATAAAATAAATACACGATTCATGAAATGCGGATTTCCGATCAAAAACAACTCGGAAGATGAGATCCATACCTATGCTAAAAATGCCTCGGACTTTCAAGAATCCACGAAAATAACACACTTCTGGGCTCAAAATTAAAAGAACGAACCAAAAAGAAAAACCAATACTATAGAAAGTTTAAAATTCTACACCAGAAAGTGACGTGAAATCTTTTAGCTGAAAAGTTTCTTTACTAGTTTGCTCGACGATAACAAAATAGAATTTGAACCAAAATAAACATACGATTAGAAAATGCAGATTTCCGATCAAAGACAACTCAAAGGATAAGATCTATACCTGAGCCAAAGATGCCTCGTACTTTCAAGAATCCACGAAAACAACACACTTCTTAAGCTCGAGGTTAAAAGGAAGAGGCATAAAGAAAGGCCAATAGAGTACAAAATTTACAATTCTGCGCCAGGAAGTGAACGTGAATTCTTTAAGCTGAAAAATTCGTTTACTAATTTGCTTGGCAAGAACGAAATAGAATTCGAACCAAAATACACATAAGATTAGAAATGCGGATTTCCGATCAAAGCCAGTTTGAGAATTAAGATCTCTCTACCTGTGTGAAGAATCCTCCAGATATCCTTTTCGCGGCTTTCCTACTGTCTTCTTCTGCGATCTACCCTCTTCAATTCTCGCGGAAAGTTCAAAAGTTCCTAGGGTTTTAGTTTCTGGACTCTATTGTGCTCTAAGATCTTTGAACGATCAGTGACAACTCGCATCAAAGTTTCAGTGACCAGAGTTGACACTGTATCATCGTACATATATATTATGGAGCATAGATAAAGTGGGGCCAAAATCAAAATATCGCGGTAATTTGGGAATTGGGATCATTAATTTTAGAGAATTTTGTTCTATAGGCCGCGCTGATAGTAATATAATTGTTGAAATATTCCAATCTATTGACTCGTGTTACGACAGAAAAGAAAAAAAACAAAGATTTACATTTTTTTCCAGCCAAAATTTTGAAACTTTACTGTACTGGGAATGGAACAATGTGATTGAATGGTGTAGAATTAAGCCAATGAGGGGTAGCTCAGTTGCGTTAGCCGTCTTTATTCTTAAAATTAAATTGTGTCCCTCATTAATGGTCGATCTGTAAGTAAAATAATAGGCTATCTTAACTCGTAGAAGAATAACAGAGCTGAATTGTGTAAAGAATAGTTTACTTTTTCCTTATGGGTGATAGGATTTTTATAGAGTCGAATTATAGTCAAATTAGAAATGCCCAAAGCCTTTCTAGCCTACTCAGAAGGAATGTAGTCATCTCCAAGTTGAACTAAAAGAGCTGAGTAGCCTTTTAATGGGACTCGAAAAGTCAAATAATCTTTATCACGGTCGGATTAATGGAGAATCTTGACTTTATCGCAGTAGATCTCACGTAGTTGTTATCTGACACGTGGGCAATTTATCACCATGATCGGTCATACCGAGCAGGTCACAAGTATGTCGGTCATATTTCGAATAAATGATTAGGTCGGTACCGAGGTTGATTCTGAGATCGATACTCTCAGGAAAACACCTCAGTATGTCTTTCTGTAAAGTCATCTGATCGATCTGGCTTTATAAGTGTTGACGTGGCAATCTGTTCGGTATACCAAAATATGGTCCAATAACTATAAACCCTTTTTAAGGCCTGGGGTGTCTTTTATTGGTGGGTAATTTGTATGTATCATTATAAGCTCTCTTTAAGGTATGTGGCATATCATGGCCCTGGACTGAGTAGCCTCTCCTCACTAAAAACAAAAAAAAGAATGTGGAGAATTAAATATTTTACTGTGGGAAGAATTTGGGAAAATATAAATAAATAAATAACGTTCTATAAGAATGTTAATTTCCATGGTGATAACTGATGCATTCGATACTGTACTTTGTTTTTTTTTTGGCAAGCTTTCGATGCTGAGATGGATACATAAACTATGTGAAATGCTACCATTTGAGTACATGATCTGTGGTTTTAGTTCAAACAAAAGATTTACAATTAGTTGGAAGACAACTAAATTTTCCACAGCATCATTTTACACGAAATTATATAAGTACTCAAAAATAATCTCATATTTAATTAGACCGTGGATAATAGATTCGTGATTCGTCGTCATCACTTTCGTCCTAATAAGGTAATTAGATTCTTCATGCGTTGGTACCAAAAGTGGCAGTATCAAATGACCAAGCGACAATCTGCACACAAAACATGTTAACCATACGTATTGGGTGGCATGAGTAGGGTTGTTCATCCCGCCAACTATCAACCTGATTAACCCGAGCTCATTAATAATATTAAGTATTATTAATGACATAAAATCTCATAAATAAAATAACATCAATGAAACATCATTTAAAATTATTGGTGCAAGATTTAAACAGCATAGATGATGAAACATAAAGAATGCGCTAAGCTGGAACCCACGTAAATTGCCTAAGACTTTTGACCTGAGAAGGAAAGAAAGGAGAATAATAAGTTATCTTGAGGAACACCAGAGGAACACTGGTGTGGTGCTAGCCGACCAAAGACTCTTTGATGCCCTAGTCAGTCAAAGCTCTATCGAGTACATAATGCTGAACTTGGTAGAAAATAGCGTACCTCCCCCGTAGGAGTGATGGGTTTTTATAGAGAATAGGATCATTGGCCATAATAGTCAAATTAGGAGAGCTTGAAGGCTTCATAGTTGGATCAAGATGACTTAGCAGCCTCTTGGTCAAATTAGGAGAGCTAAGTAACCTCCTAATTGGACTAGGAGAGCTTTGTACCATTATCATAGTTGGATAAAGAGTAAATTTCGAACTTGTCATAGTTGATCTCGCTTTATCTTTATCCAACTCGCACTCCGACCTTAGTTGTTAAATAGTCGGAGACCTCGTCAAATTTGTATGCCGAGTTGGCCACTGCTTGTTGTTCGTTGTCCAGGTCAGTATATTGTATCACCTTACTTGACTTTGCTTTAAGATCTAACTGGTGTGGTCAGTAACCTGTCATCCAGGTCAGTACATAGGCATTACACGGTAATTGATCCAGTCGTCATGGTAGGTGACGTGTTGTCTAGCTCTGTATGTCGAGAAACCGATCCAACAAAAATTATATTTATATTTATATTTGACTTAAAAATTAACTTAGAGAATGATAATTTAGAATCAATACATTAAAGTAGGCCAACTCGATCAACCTATCCGAACCAACTCGAAGTTATTGGATTGGGTTGGATTTGTTTAAGATTTTTACAGCTCGACTTGATTGAACTAGATTAATATTTGACCTCAATACGACTCAACCCAATCGGTGAACACCCCTAACCCTTATTTGGTGTTAGTTTTTAGAGTTTATTTAGCGGCACGTATAAAAAATAATAAAATAAATAAAAATCAAATTAATCCTACATACAAAGAGTGTAACGCCATCATCTTAATTGAACATGTAATTTATGATTGCAGATCATCAATTATCATTAATGCGATTGGTGCATAATCTTCCTCGATTTTATTTACAACCAGTTCCAATTAAAAACATCGTGTTGTGAATAAATTTTGTTTGTTGGGTCCATTGTTTTATTGCATGATGTATATCCAACATACAATACTGATGTTATGAATAACTGATTTTGATTTTTGATTTGTATTTTTTCGAATATATGAAACTTGCTCGAGTGTTACCATTGTTAATTACTTGATATATCAGGTAGTAGCCAAATTAGTAATATTATTGTTATTATTATTATTTTTTTAGAGATTATTTCACAATTCCACGTCAAGGAAATGCGGGGTTGGACTGCTGGACTGGAAGTACCGCAACTCTCGTGAGCCGTTCGTCCAACGAGTGTTGCGTATTTAAACCCTACTGCCCTCTGCAACTCGCAAAAGTACCGATACGGCTTATCGTTTTCCATTCGCAGCCGTGACGCTCTCGCCTCATTCGAAGTGGTTCAGATCTTCGTTCGTTTTCGAGGTATTTCTCATTCTCATTCTTCGATCTTCTCTCTGCGGAGTTTCTGTAAGATTCTAGGGTAAGGGTTTTTTTGGTTGTTTCTTCTGGGGTTTTTATTGTTGGTTAATTTCTCTCCGATTTCACGTACCTCCGTGTTGTTAATGCTCTCAATCACTTTCAGTTTCCCACTATGAAGAGTCTCAAATAGAATGATTCCCTGTGGTCGGATGTGTTTGGTTTTAGGGTTTCTCCCTTTTAGTTGTCTGGTATAATGGGTGGATTCTTGATTTAGGGTTAACGATTGCTCCCTGAGATTTTTCTCTTTATCCAGTGTTTCCAGGAGATAGTTCTGATCTGTCGACCGGATTTTCTGACCTTCTTGTTTCTTTTCCTATAATTTAAAAACATTTCCACAAAATAACGATGTTTATGCCTTCAGGCGAGGGTCTCGGTGTGAACTCAGGGCTTACGGATGTCTAGTAGTTTTTAGGGTTTTTTTCACTTTCAAGAAAAGAGCATGAGGCATAAGTAGTATCAAGTACGAAAACGTAATTGTAAAAATTTACTTCAGATTGTTATGCGGAATGATTGTTATACTTTCAAGGTATGCAATTCTATCACACATATCAAACTGATTTTAGTATGTTTGTTTTTTGGAGGAGCGGTGAATTAAGGGGTTGAAGGTTCCTTTTATACCTTCTCCTCCTCCAACTTCTTTTAAAATAAATGCACTTATAAACTTCTTCAGAATTTCGAATACATCAAAAATCTTAAAATAATTTTAACCTCCCAGTTGGTTTGATCTTAAAAAGCATTGGTGACACCTTGATGACACTAGTTTGATTGGTTTGGGATCTTGATAATAATTGTACTTTAGTTGTTGCGCGTAGTGCTTTCTATCTTCTGTGTTTTTACTATTAGCTGCACGCTTGCTTGTGATGTTCAATTTATAGTAGATGCGAAACGCATATACAAGTAGAGACTGTAGAGTGCTTTGTTTCCTCTCAACCTCTTTCTCTTTTCTTCATTTCCTTCTCTTTGGCCATTCTATCTAGCAGTGTTTTCAAGGCATCAAGGCGATGTGTAGCCTAGACGTGATCTAGGCAATAAAAGAATATTTATTTATAGGTCCTTAGATAATTAATCTACATGTCTCTGGACAGGTCATATACAAAATTATATATATCTAATTATATTCTATAACGAATGTTAAATTTTCTCAAAATAATAAAAAACATTTCATATTAATTAAAATCATGTCTAAAAATTGTTGGGCAACAAATATTTGTAGCCAAAGCGTTGTCGACGGCCGCCGGAGATTTCGACGACGTTTCTTCGTTAGAGCAAATGGAAAGAATGGGCTTGGAGAGATAGATGTTTGAAGGTTTACTGTAGAAAAGAAGGGGGGGGGGAGGGCTTTTAAAGCTTTTTTAAAATTAGAGAGACTTTCTTAAACTTTATAAATATTTGCACAAACCTCCACCGCTTGCCTAACACTGCGCCTAGGCGTCTTCTCCCAAAAAGCCAAGGCGACCGCCTAGGCTGTCTTTAAAACACCGTTTCCTAAATCCTAGTTGTTCATATCCTTTTATCGATCTTTGTTTTCCTACATGGCATGATTTCCCAAGAATGAATTCTCCAAAAAGGTGAAGTTGAATCATTGACTTGAATTGATACTGAGCTTGGCACGAATAAAATTAAGGAGCTCTATATCAAAGCTTATATTAATCATATTGCTTGAAAAGTCATCTTTTGCAGGCTCTATGAAATCTTTGTGAACTTAAAGTAGTATATTTTTAATTATTCAATGTAAATCATAAGTGTTATTTTATACATGGCATAGAGTAGAATTCTCAGTTTTGCACCTTGTGCCATACTTCTCATCTCTCCCTCTATTTACTTATCTTTCTCCCTATGGAAATCATGGGTTTCTCATTAGCCAGAGTTTGATTTATTGCTACTTTTGCATAATTATGCAAACTATATTGTGTTGATTGGAGGTGGAAATTTGGGTAACCCAGCCCAATCCAATCCTATTAGTCTAACAAACCCTCCAATACGATAGGGTTGGGCTAACTTGATTCATTGATGAGTTGGGTTGGGCTAGGCTGACCCAATTTGTTAAATCTACAACCTGACTTAGCCATAACCAGGTGGGTTGGGTACACCCATGGGCAAGGATCGGGTATTTGATTTCACCTTAAACTTCGGTTACTTGAAAATTAGAATTAATTTGGGGAAGTTTAATTTCATACGAAGAATTTTTGTAAGAATTTGTCAAATTAGAGAAGTTTAAAGAGTTTTTGCATATACATATATGTTAAAATATCTAGATTGATTGTCAAATATTCTAAAAACTAATACAAGTAAATACTTTAAATACATAAAATATCCATAAATGAGCTAACAAAAGTAATCTTGTTAAGTGAGTTGATAAAATTTGAAATGGTGGCTTTTGGTGTTGATATCTTTTTAATATTTTGATTTTCACTTTTGTGATAGCTGCTACTTAACCATATAATTTGGTAGTCTGATATTCTACCTTACTTAATTTACTTTCATCTTGTTATATAAGATTTAAAATAAAAAAATGGCTTTGAGAATTCTTTCAATGTAGTTTTATGCTTTTGTCTCATTTTAAGCTTATTTTCTTAGTTTTATTCCATACAATTGCATAATTTTTTATCTTGTCAAATTATTGTTGTCTTTTTATTGTTATGTTGGTTAATGTGTTAAAAATGGTAAATTATATTTGGTAATTCTTTTACTTTTTGTTGATGAAATAAGACATGTACTTCTTTGTTGAATTTCATTGAATTTTACATTTTCTAACTGAAAAATATTAAAATTTTATCTATATTGAATTTTTTGTTGGTTTTTTGCAATTTCAAAAGTACTTGAACTCTTTAATTTTACAAGATTGACATAGAAAAAACTTGTCAAAAATTCAGCGAATTATTTCGGTTTTTCATACCATACCCATAGGCCAAGGCAACAAGCCAAACAAACTTGAACTATGTGCCAATTCGTTGGACCAGCTGAGCTAATTAAGCTTGATATGACATAGTGAGTAAATTTATTGTGTAAAGACTATGACCAAGGATAATTTTGTATCCAAAATTACTTCATTTATAAAAGGCAGATTTTAACACTTTCTTAGAGTAGATGTGAAAAAAATATAATATAAATTAATTACAGTAATTATTTTTTACTAGTTTACATAAATTTCATACCAATTGGTGTGTGATGTGTCTTAGGTTCTTTGAAATTAAAAAAAGAATATATATATAATGACACTATTACAAGGGATAATTTTGTTCCTAAAATCTCCTAATTTAATCAAAGGAAGATTTCCAAACTTCCTTAGAATTGATGTAAAAAATATAAATATAAAAATTAAATATAGGAAGGATTTATTTATTACTTTACAAATTTCATTGCCAATTAGTGTGTCACAAGTACTTTGAAATAAAAAAAAGGAATGTGTATAATTTTTATAACCAAGGATAACTTTGTTTAAACAATTACTTAATTGACTAGAAGTAAAATTTCGAGACTAGTTAAAATAAATGTGGAAAATATGATATAAGAATTATAGTAAGGATTTTTTTTATTTATTTATATGAATCTCATTTCAATTGGTATGCCCTAGGTTGCCCTTGCGATAGAAAAGAGTGAAATCTTGATAAAATTTGGAAAAGCAAGCAATAATTGCAACGTAATGCAAGATCAAAGAAAAACCTTTCAAATTTCTAGCATTAAACAAAATGATTCACAAAAAAAAGTGCTAATGCCATGACCAATCCATAAATTGTTAGAGCTTTCATTAGAGCCAAACTAAGCCATTAAGTATCTGGTATTTTCCCTTTGCCTTTGGTTGTCTTTCAATACCTTCTAGGGCTTTACTCGGTTGTAACATTCCATTTCAATTGGAAAATGCAGTTGGATGTTTGTGGTAGTATAAATGTTCAAGGGGTAGTAACTCAAATCACCTTTGTGTAGAATTTAATTACTATTAATGGATGGCTTCATGATTTTTATGGGTAGAGGTGTCTCAACTTTCAAGCAAATTATTGAATATTTAAATTTACTAAGGTTAATTTTGTTTGTGAAAATTTTTTAATTTCATAAATGTATAATCTCAAATATTAGTTAGAATAGATGTGATCTTATAAGATAAAAAATTATGGTGATGACTTTTTAATTTTTATTTGTTTATACGTACACATAATTAATATATAAAATTAATTGTCAAGAATTTTTCTTTTGTGGTAGACTTATGAAGTTTTAAGAGTTAAATGTTGCATCAAATGTATGCATCAAGGGACATTAGTGGATTAGGTCATGAGTTGTGGTCTTATTAGCACATTGTATTAGGTTGTTGTGCTGGGCCTATCGGGTAGGCCGAGCTTATGATGGTTAACCCAACCCACTTGTATGACAATTGGTGTGTTGGGCCAGCCTGACAGTTAAGTTTGGCTAGAGCTTGTGTCGGGTTGAATGGGTCAGTTTGAACGAAGCCCATGGTACATTGCCCAAATTGCTATATCAGTGTTGATCTGTATGATTTTATATTCATTATTATACTTTCTAGATGTCTCATAGAAGGTGCATGGAATGGAAGGATATGAGTGGTAAAGTCCTTCACATGATTCATCTTATATTAGTGTCACATTGAAAGCCGTTCAACAAGGAATTTTCACTTGAGGCATAAGTGTATTGTATTGGTATGCACCTTTGACTTGGTAAGCGAATTGCCATCCCTTGTGTTGATTTCTATCTTTTAACATTCATTATTGTACTTCCCAAATATATCATGGAGGGTGCTTGAAATGGAATGATGTGTGAAAGTCCATATGATTTGTCATTTGATCACTTGAGGCATAAGTGTATTGTAGTGGTATGCACCTTTGGCTTTGGCAAGCGAATGTGTAGATTGCGGGAGCTACCTTTTTTACTTGGACTAGTCTAACTACAAACTAGTTTGATTAAAATGTTATTCTAAATCATTAATTTTGTGATTTTTTTTTTCCTGTCATATAAGGTGTCTGAAATGCTAGAACTTGAGTGAGAGATTACTCCATGAAAGTGCTCCAAACTATAAATGTAATTACAATGAGTTATCACATTCAAATGGCCTACCATCACTGCAAGTCTACAATCATAGAATACTTTTGGATTGGGTGAAAAAAAAAGTTATGGACATTTTATGCGACTAGAAATTTTTTCCAGTTTGGGAACATTTTCTATTGGTGAAATTATGTTGAATAAGTAGCTTTTCTACATTTTGGAGAAGCTGTATAGTATAGGACCAACCTTTGCTTTTGAGTTAGAAATGTAAATGAATAATGTAACTTTATTTTTTATTTCAAAAGATGTGAATTTATATTTTTTATTAGTTGTTGGAAGTTAAAAATGTCATCTTTAAGTAAAATCACTTTTGAAACTTTTTTTTGAGAGACAAACAGATATGTATATATATTAATAAGAAGAACATAACAACATACAAAGAGCACCAGGGATGCTCAAACTAGCACTCCTCAACCGTTAACCCATATTGGAAAACATGATATGACCCCAATTCCTAAACCAATCCCCAAAAGGATAACCCCCTTGCATACTTGGAACAAGAAATCCAAGAGCATGCCATCAACTTAGAATATTCCCACACCTCTGATGGATTCAAAGCTACACCCTCAAAGATCCTATGATTCCTCTCCTTCCACAACACCCAAATTACAACAAAACATACAATCCTCCCCATATTCTTTAAACGATTTGACCAACTCGTGAGGTGATCCAATGAGAAACATTCAATGGAATTAGGCAACACAACCAATTTCCCACATAGACTATCTCTCCACCTATTCTGCACCCTTTTAACAAAGAAACATTGAAACAAAACATGTTCAGAGGACTCTCCATCCAAGTTACATAAAATACAACAATTTGGATAAAACAACGGATCATTCACACGCGCCTGTAGCACGTCGCACGTGCTTAACCTTCTCAACGCCACCAGCCAGCCCATTACCCTAACCTTGGATGGAACCTGAGTAGACCAAATAGAAGATGCCAAGGAAAAAGGAGAGATAAAAGGATTATCGCAAAGGAAATAAAAGAGGGATGATGATGAAAAGGAACCAGGTGGATCAAGTTTCCAAACAAATCGATCAGCTCTATTAACCACTAAATTAACAGAACTCAACATGTTTAAAATAGATGGAACCTCACTCAATTCCCTCAAAGATAAATTTCTTGAAAAATGAAGATTCCAAGATAGGGAAGGAAGATCACTACCTGAGGATAAATCAACAAAAGAAGAAATAAGAGCATTATGACAAGAAGATAATCTATAAAGATGAGGGAAAAGAAAGTGAACACTCAGCTCGTCACACCATGGATCCTCCCAGAAGCGAATGATGCCACCATTACCCACTTTAGCGACAATGTGAGGCAAAGCAATACAGTGAAGGGAATATATGAATTTCCAAGGACTCTTGTACGTTGCCCTAGCAAATAAGCTGACCACCTTACCAGACATCGATGCACCATGACGATTGTGAATAACTCGAGCCCAAAGTGATACTTGTTTTGTATACAATCTCCACAACCACTTAGCTGCTAGAGCTTTATTCCTTTTACAGATATTTTCAATGCCCAAGCCTCCCTTGGATACTGATCTTTGCACCACCTCCCAATTAACCAAATGCGGGCCGCCACCAGAATCCACACCTTTCCACAAGAACTCCCTCATCCTTTTCTCTATCCCCTCTGCCACACTAACCAGAATCATGAAGATCGAAAGATGATAAGTAGGAAGTGCCGATAATGCCGACCGAGTTAACGAAAGCCTCCCTCCCCTTGATGAAAATGTTCTCTTCCATCCACTCAATCTCTTACTTTTACTAAACAAGTTTCAAATTTACTAAAAGTTTACTATAGAGTGAAAATTTTAAGTATTTGGTATCCATTTTTCGTTATGATGGAGAAATAGGTGAGTATGTGTATCATAGAGTTGGAGAATGAGGGGTTAAGTGGATGATTTTTTCTGGACTATTATATGATAGGTGCCCATTGTAGTTGAAAAGAATTTTTCATAGAGCCGCTATTAGGTTGGCCTACTCTACGGAATGAAATGTTGGGCAATAGAGAAACAACACTCGAATAAATTAAGTGTAACAAAAATAAGAGAAGAAAGAAAAACATAAATATGAATGTTAAGATGGATATTTGTTAAAACATTAAAAGATAAAATTACAAATGAATATATTGGAGAAATAGTAGGAGCAACCTGTATTGGAGATAAAATGAGAGAAAATCATAAGCTTCAACAGACACATCCAACGAAGACCTTTGGATGTGCTATTAAGAATCTACAGTGATGAAGGTGGAGGAAGATTTAAATTAATACAGACAGAGATAACTAAGAAAGATATAATTACATGTAATTTAAATGCCGACTTATGGAGTAGAAGAAGTGGGTTCGTGTAGTCGACCCCATGTAGTTGAGAAAAGACTTAGTTGCATTGAGTTGGGGTTTTTAACAACTTATCAAAAATTGCTTATGTAGAAGTGACTAGAAGTGAAGCAAAAACAATAGCAAATAGACCTGATATTAAATATATCTTTTTTGAGAAAAGGTGACAATAAGGTTTATGGGGTAGATTTTGGAATAATGTAAAAATGGGCATAAGGTGTGGTCCTAGCATTTGATAATATTTATATAAATTTGTAATTGGTGATAAAACTTGAAAGTTCAATAATGTTATGGAAGCTTTTATTCCATGCTTGATATTGGTTGAAATGAATTTAGCTTGAGGAATCCTTTAATTGATAATAAAATAGTGAGACAAATTTGTTTTGCTTATTAAGGTGAGTGCAATTAGAACAATTACTTGAATAAACATAATATCAAAGGCCCCCAAAGGTGGGCTCAGTTGGTTCAGCGACCGGAACATTCTGGAAAATACCAGAGTTCAAGTTGCGTTGGTGGCATTTGTTGAGGTAGGCATCCCACATGCATCTTACCTGGGTATGGGGCCAACCACTCTTCCTACCCCTTTTTTTGTACTGAAAAAAAGATAAAAAAAACATGGTTTCAAAGTATGTGTCAAGTGTCAAGTGGAGTGCTTCTAGAGTATTATACAATCAAAGCATCTTGTTAAAGTCAATTTTTTTTTTTTAAGACCACTATTAAGCCAACCATGCTTTATGGAACTAAATGGTCAGTAATAAAGAAATAACACTTTAATAAACTAAGTGTAATGAAAATGCAAATGTTAAGGTGGATATGTGTCAAACATGGAAAGATAAGACTAGAAATGAACATATTTGAGAAATAGTAGGAGTTGTCTTGATTTTAGATAAAATGAGGAATAATTAACTAAGGTTATTTGGAGTCATTGGACACATACAACGAAGACTATTAGATGCACTATTTAGGTAAGTCACCTATTAACAGTTAATGGTATAATATGGATAAAGATAATTAAGAAAGATATACCTACTTGTAACATAAATGTCAACTTAATCCTTGATAAAACTAAGCCCATATAGTTTATGTAGGAGAAGTCAATTCTTGTAGCTAAACCCATATAGTTGGGAAAAGGATTTGTTGAGTTGAATTGGAATACACATTAAATGATGATGATTAAATTATGATCTCAATTCAACTCAATAAATCCTTTTTCCATCTAACATGGTTTTAACTGTATAAATTCACTTCTTCCACCCCACTTTATTGAGAGCTAAATTTGAAATTAAGTTGATATGAAGCAATTTGCTCGATTAATCTATAGCAAATTAGCTTTATCTAATGCCAATTTTGGTTTCATGGCGATTTAAAGTTTCCTTTGTATTTTTTTTTTTGACAAGAATCAAGAAACAAAAGTAGTATTGTATTAACTATGTATAATGTACATTAAATTTACAAGTGGACAGGTTGTTTGAACAAAAATCAAAGATTATAACTCAAAACTATCCAAAATGTGGTTCCACCCCTCAACCAATCCCCCAAGTCCTAGCTAGCTTACCAGCACTAACACAAATTGAACCCAAGAAAAGGAACTTTCCCATATTGCCCTCATTTCCTTTTTTTGGTTTTCAAAAATACGAGCATTCCTTTATTTTCGAACAGACCAAAATTTATCAACTCAAACAAATACGAGTATTCCTTTCTTTCAAAAATACGAGTATTCTTTTGTATTTCAACTCAAACAAATTGATAATTGACCTAAATTTATCAAACCATAGTTCAATAATAAAAATTTGAGGTTTTAACAACATTTTTTTTAATGTAATAAAACCTCCTTAAAGAAGGAAAACCTTTGTGTGTCAAGAAATTGTGGATGCAACTTTTATTTCATTAATTTGAAATATGAATGCACAATTGATCAATTATATGTTAATAAAAATCGTGAAATTAAATCTCACCTTAAACATACTAGAAAACACCTTATTACTGAAACTCTTAGCATCAAGCAAGTTTTGGATGATCTCTAAAGAACAAACTACTTGGAGAAGATGTCTCATCTTCTTGATTGATAAGCAAATTAGATTTATTTATTTTTAATTTATACTTTTTTTGGGATAACCGAGGGTATCCGCGTTTCCGGTCTCGACTAATTCCTTAGGTCCCTGACTGCTCAAGCGAGAGACGCCCCCAGTGGCCAACGCAAGTGGAGAGTCGACTTGTGACCTCGTTTCCTGAGACGAGCACCCCAAGCCACTCAACCAACCGAATGTTGGATAGAAATTAGGAATTTGTTGAGAAGTTAATAGGGTTTGAGACTTCAATTACAAAATTGAAACTAGGGGTGTTCATTAACCCGATTAACCCGACCGAACCAAACCTTTTGGGTTGGTTTGGGTTGAGTTTTACATCTAATTGGTTTGGTTGGGTCAAGGTTTTATTAAAAATAACCGAACCACCCAAATTGACCCGAACTAATTAAAAGTGATAGTTCTTTTTTATATTTGTCAATTTTACTATAATCATTTACTATAATAAAATTATTCAAAATATTATAATAAAATAGTATGAATGAAATCACCTTAGTAAGTATTATAATAGTCGCATTTGACTTAGAAATAGTTTTATAATTAAAACTTAGAATTCAAAAAATTGAGTAGATCATGTAGTTCTATAATTTATATAATGAGGAGATTAACCCGATCAACCCGACCCAACCAATCCGAAGTTAGTGGGTTGGGTTTAGGAGGTCTATTGGGTTGTGGGTTTAGTTGAAATTTTCTCAACCCGACTTAATTGGGTTGGGTTGGTATTTTGCCATAATCCGAACTAACCCAACCTGTGAACACCCCTACTTGAAACCTAACAAAGCACCTAAATATATTTTAGAGAAAACTAAAATCAATCTGATAAAACTTTTAATTACCGGGGGATCCAATAGAACGAACCTCCACAGAAGTGTTTAGGTCCAACGCGACGGTATAGTACCATGACCCAAGAATGGATTTCATCCAATTATGTAATAGTCTAACAAGTCTTTTGATTGATTCGTGTTCAATCAAACTTATCGAATTTTTTGATTTCAATTAATCCATCATGTCGTTAGTTGTTCCGACTTCCTTTGTATTTGCTTACGTAGTTAACTTTTTACATTCTATTTGTAATTTGTGTCAAAGCCCATAAACTTTTGACATGTGCCTTGGAATTGACGACTAAACTTAGTCTTACTGGTGATGTTGATCAAAATAATGATGAAGTTCAAGGAATTCTCAGAAATGCCAAGTTTTACTTGTTGATTGTTAAGGAAGTGGTGTGGGCCATTTAATGTTAATTTGCCAAGGCTAGGACCTTTTTTTAAGCCTATCAACTTTGGTTGAAAATGGTGTTTGCTTGAGTGGACCTTAATGATGGTTCTCTTGTGTTACGCACACCATGTGTGAGTATGATAATTTTTTATACAATCTTTCTTGTTTGTCTGAACACCGTGGTCTTTGTGGTTTTCCAGCTTTCGCTGTGACTTTTGTCATAATGACAAGAACGAGTAATCGCAAGAGGAGTGGTAAAGGAAAGAAAGCTGTAACTGTGGAACCTAGAAGTAAGAAGATTGAGAAGAAATCTGCTAAGAAGAAGGAACGTGCTTTGGTTCCTTCAACTTCTACTACAATTCCTCTTCCTCCTTCTAATGTTGGTTCTAATGGGAGTAAAATTGAAAAGCGAGGGAAAAAACAAGACAGGAGTAATGGAGAACGGTCTTCTGGATTTATTTTCATGTGTAGTGGAAAAACAAAACCAGAGTGCTACAAGCATCGTGTTTTTGGGCTTCCTGCAGGGATGATGGATGTTGTTGAAAATATCAAGCCTGGCACAAAGCTTTTCTTGTTTGACTTTGATTTAAAACTTCTATATGGTATATACAAAGCCACATCCAATGGAGGGTATAAATTGGAGCCATTTGCTTTTGGGGGGAGATTTCCTGCACAGGTCATATACCTTCTAATCCTATACATTACTTATTCATAGCATATCATCTCGAAATGGATTATCGTTGTTGCATAATACAATAGGAGTTGCACAATGACAATTTTGGCCATATCACCTTTTTGTTGTTTTGCATTGTTTGAGAGTATTTGTGTGGTAGCAATTTTTGTTGGTGGTCATATTTATTTTAATTGTTTGGATATAATTTTGCAATGAATAATTAATAGTCTTGAGTGCTTGCCATCAACTTTTGGTTATGGTTGTGAGATGCATTTAAGGTTCCCACATCGTCGGCCCTTGAGGTGGAAGCCTAGAAGGCAACGTTCATGCTCAAGTAAAAAGAGGAAATATATGTCACATAAATGAAATAACATATCATATGTGCATAGGATAGGAGCAACTTAATGAGTGAGTTAGAATGTATTTGTCTCAACTCGATGAATTAAAATATCGTATAGATGACATAAACATTATTAAAATTCAAGTGGTGGTAAGAAGAAAATTAGTTAAACCCTTTAATTTGTGTTTGGTATGTGATTCAACTTCAGTTTTCTGTATTCGAAAATTTGAAAATATGGAAAACGTGTTTCCTTGGTTGAAATTCAATAGTTTTTCAAAATTTACTAAGAAAACATGTTTTCAAGAAATGATAGAAAGTCGTTCTCTAAATTTTCTCTTTTCGAATTGTATTCCATTTTTCAAATCATGATCTAAATGAAGCCTTAGTTTCTCATACTAGTTTTCTTTGTGCTATGAAACTGTAATTGTAAGCTTCGAATTGTGCATTTACAAAAACCATTGCAATCACTAATTTATAAAATACTATTAAATTTTTTTGAAAAGCTATGTTGAGTTCAGTGTATTCAAGGTGTGCTCCCTAATGCGTGGCACGCACCTTGTGCTTTGAGGTTGGACACATATGTTGCGCCTCAATAATTGAAAGGTGTGGTGCATTAATTCGGGCGTGTGCCTTACTTTCCTTCTCTTTTCATTGAATAAATATACATAATACATGCTATAGAACATAAGACATTAAAGAAAAATAAGGTACGTGTAGCGATAGATCCTGCTTCTAGTCGCCTTTGAAGGCGTTTAACATTTGGTGGTTAAGCAATGACAGGTGGGTTTGGCTAGAAGAACAGACGCCCAGAAGGTTTTACAAGATTTGTATTGAGCGTGCACAGACGTTATGGATTATTCAACTGATTAATGGGGATGGTCTCAACAAGCATAAGGATAACTTCAAAAAGTCCCTCTGTGAACAATCAAGATCTATCGTTGTTAGGCCTCTGCAAGTAATGGGGGATGGTATATGAAGATTTTGAAAAGTCTTTAATGGTTCAACAAAACACATATTTGTTCTCGATGATGGGGCAATTGTAGATGGACCTTTACTCTGCGAATGCCTGAAAATGGTGATGGATGTAGTGGATACTGGAGGA
This sequence comes from Paratinospora sagittata, assembly GCA_035771175.1. Taxonomy (NCBI): domain Eukaryota; kingdom Viridiplantae; phylum Streptophyta; class Magnoliopsida; order Ranunculales; family Menispermaceae; genus Paratinospora; species Paratinospora sagittata. Next base: position 1,036,917 of record CM069602.1, on the reverse strand, counting down.
TGTTTGATGGTGAACAATTTTAACAAGGTCGAATGTGCAAAGGGTTGTGCTGCTCATTTTGCTAACCACCACAGTGGATACTGGAGGATGTTTGATGGTGAACAATTTTAACAAGGACGAATGTGCAAAGGGTTGTGCTGCTCATTTTGCTAACCACCACAGTTATCACAACGATACATTTTGGAAGATGGCGGTGGTGGTCTTTAGAATTAATTCATCCATCACATGGTGCATTGTTCTGGAGAAGTTAAGATCAGTTCCAAAGAGGTCCATCTCTTTGTCGATGCTTGCCAATGGAAGCGTTGTTGTTTGGTGTCGGGATGAAAATGAGAGGAGACTTTTCATTGGGAGGCTGCATTCCAAACGCGTGAGTGTCTTGGAATGGATCGAGGAGTTACAGTGGGAAATAAGGAAGATACATTGCACTCAGGGGAGCATAGGCGTTGATGGGCTTTTGGTTGAGAATTGGTCGTCAAAGATGTTTCGGTCCATTGGTGAGATGTGTGGTGGCCTCTTGGAGGTTAGCGACGATAATAAGAGTTTTTCATTTCTTAGACTTGCAAAGTTGCGGGTCAAGGGAGGTGAAGATGGGTTCGTACTCGAGTATCGTACTGTCAAGGTGGTCGACGAATCTGTTGATGTTAGGTTTTTTAAGCTCGCTAACGATTAGAGGAGCTGGTTTAGTAGCCGTGTTGGAGGCAATAGGTCCGAAGGTGGAGGGGGCGTTTCATAACGTGATTTGGTCAATGGAGGCGATTCCAACAATGTATCCCAAGGAAGATCAATGCAATGGCCAAGATAGACAACTGCGCCTCTGGCAACTGGAGCGTACTGGCTGAAAACGTGTCAAATAAGGTCCTTTATCTAGCCGTTAATCAACACGCTATCCAGGTCATTATGATGGATCCGCTTTCTGAGGTCGGCGAAGGATTTCTTGGACAAGTGGCAAACCCTGTGGTTTCTTGGAAAGGGGCACATGATCTTATATAAATGCTTTATTATCTGTAGACCAAGACAAGGCTAAACATGCCTTTAATGGTTAGTCACCTCGGCCCATTTCGTCGTCTCACAAAAACAATGAAGAGGCCTTTATTGGTTTGTCATCACGACCCAAATCGATGGGCCATCTACTTATTTCTCAAGATCTTGGGCTGATTATCTGTGAATACTCATCTGGGCCTACTTCTCAAGTTCCCAATTCTCATGTTCATGCTATTCAACCCCTGAAATCTTCTGATGATGGTAGCCCTATTAACGACCATGGGCTTAAACCCAATGGCCTTGTGCTGGCAGAGGATAAAACTAACGCTCCAACCTCTTCTCAGTCAAATATCGATGCCGATGTCATGCGCAGGTTGCGGGTAAGGCAACGTCGCAGCTGAAAATGGGTGAGATTGCTAAGGGGGAATTTGCGGTGACCGAGCACCTTCTTGCTCCTCGGCTGAGTGCTGGATGTTCCTTATCATGGAGGGGTGATGGGACGGGCAACTGTAAAGAGGGCAAGAAGAAGTCTCAGAGAAAGATGAAATGAGAGAGAGTAGAGATGCACAAAATTATTGCGGATGGGAAGAGGAAAGTTTTCTTCATGTTTCGGTGTTTGATTTAGACTTCAACATCGATGGTGCCAATTCACTTGGGTTGTGTAGCTTGTCGACAGATGATTGTGATTCTGTGTATGACAATTTCATTGATTGCTGCTTAGACGATGATGGAAAGCGTGCTCAATTGGACGGGCAATTACACGATACTTTCATGGCAGAAGGAGTTCTTGTTGTCGGGACAATTCATTACTCTCAGGTTGTTGCGGCTTCCCCTGGCCCCTTGCTTGACTGTGGCGGCCTTCCTAGATCTGAGGATGTTGAAAATAGGCATGTAAGTGTTGGCGATCATGGCAGATTGGATTTGGATTGTTCTTGGGGCGACAACTAGTCTTGATCAAGATTAACTGATGACATTTTTAATTTTTTTGGAAACAATGAATATCTTGGTGTGCAAACTCCAAAGAAAGCAGGCTTTGTTGAATGCCAAATTGCAATAGTTAATGGCATGGGCCCTTTGAGTAGGAGAATGCTAAAATGGGATATAAAAAGGTTATAAATAAAGATTTTATGTTGGAATATTAGGTGGTGTGGGGTGGGCGACAAGCCTTGCATTATTAAACGAGCTACTAGCAAGGTGAATCTAGATATTTTTTTTCTTCAAGAAACTAAGAAGGATCACATTTTTAGGGGTCTTGTCTCTCAGTTATGGGGGCCCAGATTTTAGGAGTGGACTTTTGTCCCTTTTATGGGTGTTGCTGGGCGTTTGCTGTTGATATGGGACTCGAGGTCTGTGTAAGTTATTCAGAGTTTGGTTGGTGGATTCTCAGTGTCAATTCAAATCAAGGGGGCCAAGGGTGCAATGTGGTGGTTTTGTGGGGTTTATGGTCCATCGATGCCCTCGAAAAGGGTAGGGTTTTGGGATGAAATTTCGGTGCTTAGTATGATATGTGGCGATAACTTGTGCATTGGTGGAGACTTTAATGTGGTTCATAATCTTGGGGAAAAACTCAATAGTCCACGTTTACCCGAAGTATGCAAGAATTCGATTGCTTGATTGATGAGTTGCAGCTAAAGGATCCGCCCTTCCTTAACGCTAGAGTCACTTGGTCTAACTTAAGGGAACTACTCATCTGTTGAAGATTGGATAGGTTTCTATTCTCTATTGGTTGGGAAGCCTTGTTTCCATGTTATCGACAGTTCGTGTTGCCACGTACAACCTCAGATCATTGTCCTGTGTTGATTGATATTGTGCCGATTATGTGGGGCCCTTCGTTGTTTAGATTCGAGAACGTTTGGATTGATCATAAGGATTTCCATACTCCATAGTAATGTTGGAGAGTGGTGACATTTAGCGGTTGTATTTGGTAGAGAAGGTCACAGGTTCATGCTTAAATGTAAAAACCTAAATCGCACTAGGAGATGGGATAAGGAGGTGTTTGGCAAGGTTGTTGCTAAGAAAAAAGAGTTGGAAGAATTGCTCGAGTTTAGATAACATGGAAGGTTTGCAGGGTTGGTTTAGGGAAATGGTGATGTTCAAGAACCTGATTAGAGGTGAACATGTTGAGATGTGCATGAAGGAGGAAAGAATGGTTATGTAGAAGCTGAAGCTCAAACGGATTAGAGAGGGTGACATTAACTCAAAATTCTTCCACAGGTTTTTGAACTCAAGGAAGTCTAAAAATTCTATTTCCAAGATTGAGTTGGAAAATGGGTCTTTTATCTTCGATGAGAGGGCCATTGGGGAGGAGATTGTTGGTTACTTTCGATCCTTGTATGCTTCGCACGAGGTCAAGACGTGGGGTCTTGATGGGCTACAATGGATTCCCATAGGTCAGTCGGATAATGCCTTGTTAGAAAGGCTGTTTTCGATGGAGGAACTTAAGGCTGCATTTTTTGAGTGCGATGGGAATAAGGCTCCTGGCTTAGATGGTTTTTTTTTGGCTTTCTTTTAGAAATCTTGGGAAGTGCTTAAGGATGACATTATGCTGGTTTTTGAGGACTTCTATCATCATGGGAAGGTTAACATATCAATGACCGAAACTTATATTTGCCTGTTGCCTAAGAAGTTGAACTCATCGAAAGTCTCTAACTTCAGGCCTATTAGTCTCATTACTAGTTTATACAAAATAATTGCTAAGGTCCTTTTTTTTAGTTTAAGAGCGGTGCTACATAAGACCACTACAGATTCCCAATCTGCTTTTGTTTATCATCACCACGAGGTAGTGGAGGAGTATATATACGAGAAAAAACCTGTGGTAGTGTTCAAGCTTTTATTTTGCGAAAGCTTACGACTCTATTGATTGGTCTTTCCTTAACTTTGTTATGGCGAAAAAGGAGTTTGGAACTCCGTGGAGAATGTGAATTTAGGGTTGCATCTCATTGGTTATACATGGGACACCTAGAGGCAAATTCAATGGGGAGCGGGGTTTATGCCAAGGTGATCCACTCTCCCCTTTCCTGTTTACTCTAGTATCTGACGTGTTTAGTAGGATGATGGATAAGGCAAGTCAATGTTCAGTTTCTGAAGGTTTCTTGGTCAGGAATGACCTGGTTGAGGTTTCTCACCTTCAATATGCTGACAACACACTTCTTCTTCTACACGGGTTTGAGCAAAATGAGCTATAATCTATTAAGGTTTTTCAATGTTTTTGCAAGGTATCTGGTATGAATCAACATGGAAAAATGCAGTATGGTTGGTATCAACATGGATCATGCAGTCCTTTCGAGACTTGTTGGGTTTGTGGGGTGTTCTCTGGGCTCGTGGCCTGATGTATTTAGGCCACCCATTGGGTGGTAATCCTTGTCACATGTCCTTCTGAGATTCAGTTCTCATAAAGGTTTCTAAGAGGTCGATTGGATGGGAGAAATATTATACGCTCAAGTGGCCTAGAAATTTTTTTCACTTTTATATGCCTTCAATTTTCTTGGTAATGACACACAATTGTTGATCTTGAAATTGTAATGTTTCTAATGAAGTTTTAATGGGCATAGTACTTGTTTAATTTTGATGCTTCCCAAGTATTTTATTTATTTATTTACTATTACTATTATTTTTATTTTTATTTTATGCAGGTAAGATTCAACATATTCACAGATTGTTTACCTTTGCCCGAGAGTGAATTCAAAGATGCAATCAAGGAAAATTATCAGAGTGGTTCGAAATTCACACCGGAGCTCAGTAGCCGACAGGTTAAAAGCAATGAAGCATATACGGTCATTGAAATTCTTCCATCTTCATTTGATATTTCTAACCTAGTGTTTCTTACCCGATTGATGCAGGTCAGGAAGCTTATCGGGATGTTTCGTCCAATTTCTTTGGCTCTAGAAGCTCCTCTTGCACCTCCACCATCACATGGGAGGCACCCGCTTCCTGTTAGGGAGGATCGGTTTGAACCAATAGCTAGGCTGCCACCACGAGAGGATCCACATGTAGCGCCACCAGTGAGGTTGCCGCAACATGAAGATCCCTATGCAGTAGCACCAGCAAGGCTGATACCACGGGAGGATCCATATGCTGTACCAACTGCAAGGAGGCCCCCACTAGAGGATCCATATGGTCGTGCTCCTACTGTAGCCCTGGAGCCTCGACATTTACAGCCTGTTATGTCTCGCCATGATCCACACTATTCTGTGGAAGCCCGTTATGCTTACTTGCCCGAAAATGCACCCTTACCTCAAGATCCTTATGGCAGGTAGTTATGTGCCCATCATCTCCTGATTTAAATTTCTCCCCACCCAATTCCTCTTTTTCTCTCTTTCTTTTGTTCTATTGTTTGGTTGTGATAATAATGAATTAGAAGATTGCAATTTGTTTTGTGTAGTGTTTTATTTATGTCCGGGGTTTGTAGTTATGTTTCCCTCTTACCTTGTTATATAATGTAGTTGAAGCTTGAAACTCATTTGTTGCTTCTTTGAGCTGCCGTGGCAGGTACAGGGAACCACCGGAGATTGTTCAGAGAGAACCCCTTCCTGTAAGGGAGAGTGAGTATCATTGGGCACTCTTGGAGAGGGAAAATGGAATTGTTCCGCACTTGGATCGACCAGATGATTATTATAGCCAGCTTCCACCACGAGTGGTTTTGCATACCCTGCCACCACCATATGCAGCCGTGCCTGCTCAGGCACCTGCATCATATGCCCCAATTTCATCACATGCTCCATTGGAATTGGCACCACATCAAACCAGTTCTTATTTCGCAAGAATGGCATCTGAGGACCCAAATCGGATTTATATAGATCCTCATCAAAGGCCTGCTTCAGGAGGAAGGATCAGTCTTGCCGGGGGCAATCTTCCTGTCTCGTCGCTGTATTCTTTTGGTGGAGCCACTCCAACCTATCGCTGAACTTGCACCTTCATGATATCATTTGTGGTTGGTATGGTCACTTCTGCTTTCTGTAAAACTGGTTCTAACATTTCCATGTTAAGTGTACTTTGGTGACAGTTTGAAGGGACCCAAAAAATTACAGCTCAATGCTTTAACTGTGTTCATTATTTTATGATGCCAATGCAACGAATTAAGCTAGTTTGAGAACCTGAAGAAATGACTTCATTATCTGGGAAAATTTAATCATATTGAGGAGACCATAAAGGATTTTCTTTGGTGAGTTCTAGTATATCTTAAGCAATAATATATCATATGATGTTTTTGTTTTTGTTGGGGGAGCTGTAGATCCACACGTATCTGTAGTTGGATTGTTTGTGGGGTTGAACTCAACTTAACTATAGCGTACAGGTTCATGCAAAATTAATAAAAAGGAGGACGTGAAGAGAAAGGAGACTTGCTTGGGTTGGGCGACAAAAAGGCACTTAGTGATTTCTCGCTATCACCGAAAGTGGAACCCACTACAGCTCTACTGCTCTTGCGAGACTGCGGCACGGCCCCTACAAGCCCATCATAATCTATTGAAGAATTATAATATATGCTGTCTCTAGAAAAATAATTCAAGTTTTGAACAATAATAAAAAGCTCACAATTATTATAATGCCAGTAGCATCCACCTTAGACTTTATTCCCCTAGGCTCCAAGCCCCTTTTAATATCTTTAAGGGATACTTCCTTTCTAAGGTGAGATGAAAAAGTAAATCAAATTTATCTTTCATATATTTTTTTTAATGGATTTAATATGAGAATGATAGCAGATGAAATCAAATATGGTAAGTAGGAAGGCAAAAAAAAAAAAAAAAAAAAAAAAAAAAGAGAAGTAGAATGACGAATTGGATATTCTCTTTATGTTTTCTTATTATTTAGAAGTAGGTTCCATTTCAGTAGTACCAAAAAGAGAATCTTATGATGCCACATGGAACTTTTTTTATATTTTAACATAAGGCAATAGATCTTTACAATAGTATGGAGTTTTCTATTAGTTTCATTTCTTCCAATACTGTAATCATAGTAATATTATCTTAAAATGCATTGGTTCCCCTAGGAAGCTATAAAAGGTCGGCGGGTGCACTTGCATTTCGCACTCACAACCAATGAGCGGAAGATCTCTTTGTAAAAATATGAAAGTAGTTTCCATTTACATTTGTTTAATTTAAAGTACCAAGAAAAGCTTTAGCTCCCGTACTACGTCTACCTCATTCATCTTCCTAATTGCCCTTAAGATTGAAAGAAATTATGGATGAGTAGAAGAATTTTTTTTTTTCTTTTTAAGAGGAGCACCCAAACCTTTTTTCTTTTATAACATGCTGAATTGCCGGCTAAATTGTGGACAACTTTTGTGAAGTAATAATTCTTTCATGTATAGTTGGTTACTTACTCCAAACTTTGCAAATCATAAATGAGACACACCATGATGACCTACATTGCCTTCAATTTATTTTTCAAAGCCCTATTGGGTTCAGGTGTTACTTGCAGTTCGTCAACATTTGTGACATCTCACAACTACCCATCGTTGTCCAAAAACCTAAAAGTTTAAGTAGGGGTGAAATCGGGTGGAGCTAATATTTATCCTTTAACCCGACCGATAAGGTTGGTTAAGCCCCTATTAAATAGTCTAATTTTTTTAAAACTTAAAAACTACTATTTAAGTTTATATTAGTAATAAAATATATTAAATTATTATATATTTAGTTTATTAAATTACTATTTAAATTTTAAAAAATAAAATTTCTTTTTTTAGAGAGCTATATATATATATATACAAGTCAAATTATTCTTAAACTTGACTTATGAGAATAAGGATGAATAGAGAGTTGATGAGCTTTTATAAAGAATGAAAGTCTCTTATTCTTCTCAATAAGCAATGTAGAGCTAAAATTTCTAAAACACTCGTCTTATCCTATTTTTTTTACAATTTAATCCAATAATTCAAAAAAAATAGTTAAGGATTATGAAACTTTTTAATTGGAAGCTTATATAAATTTTAAAAGGTCGGGTCAAATAAGGTTGGTAAAAAATAAATTGACGAATCCGACATATTAATCAAATCCGACCTAATTATGTCCGGTTGCTTATCCCCCTCAATTTAAGTTAACAAGTCCTTGTCATTTTTGAAAATGTAAGAGGCTATTTTAGACTGAGTACAAATCAAACTTTCCTTGTCGAGTAATCACATCAAGTAGCTTTGTAGCAGGGGGGGACCTTTTGGACATTTTCGCTTCTGAAAAGTTCATATTCTCTGCCAGTCACTCGAAGGGTAGTTTCGTCCAATTGATAATTATGAGGGAGGGCCCAATCCAACGCAGTAATAAAATTCAATTTTTACAAGTTAATTAATAAAAATGGTGGTAAAGTAAAAAAAGCAGGCAGCCTACCTAAGAAAACCGTTGTTGTGTTAAGTTCAACGCGTTTTCCCTCGTCTTCTTTTTTCTTTACTCATTTTCTTCACCGGTCGTAACGCGGCAATTTCGTGAAAAATTTGGTTCACTTATACATATATACCGACACTTCACTTCACTTTGTTTTTCTATACGTTTGTTGAAGTCTTTGTCTTTCCATTCTCGTCGCCACGGTGGAAAAATGGGGAATTGCTGCTCCGACGACGCAGGCGGACGGTCGGCCGTCGGCGGAACTGCTGCTTCTCACAACAATCAGACAGGCGCAGGCGCCGGTGCCAATGATGCGGTGGATCTCTTTTTCAAGTCTCGCGGTTACCACGGCCTCTTCACTCAGATCGAGGTTTGGTCAATTTCCGCCATTGCTTGAATCGAGGTTCCAAAATCTTTGAAAACTTTAGTAAATAGCCTAGTTTGACTTTGAATTGCAGATTCGTTTATTGTAAATAAAGAAACATCTGAGGGGCTTCGATCTTTGTATTGTTTATTAGTTGTCTGGTTTTTTTTTTGGATCTAATTTGATCGGAATTTGGATTAGGTGTGATTGGTGAGAGGTATTAGGGAGAGAGGATCTTGGAGGTTTTCAGAGTAGAGAAGTAGATATTTGGTTTTCTCTTGTTTTCTGTTTCACGTAGATGTAGGGAACGCGAAGAGTATGGCCAGTGACTTGGCAAGTAAAAAAAATTCTAGAGCATTCTTAGCAATATCATGTATACAATCACTTCTATTGGCAGTTGCTACTCATACTATTAAACTATAAATGGAATGGAAATATGTCTTTGACCTTAACAGTATAAGTGAATTGATCGATCGTCATCTAGCTAGTGGCGTGCAAATGTATTTCTAGAGTTTCTTGATAGAGTAGAATTTTCCCATGGTTTTCTTTTTCTCTTCTTCATTTGTGTGTTTGTTTTTTCTCCAATCATTGTGACCATTTTTAATTGCGGAGTAATGCATTTTAGTTAAATGTTTTATTCGATTTTTTCCCAACCCTTTGTTTCCCATCCAATTTTTAACATACTGCTTTGAGCTTGGGGTTGTGAACCCTTGGCTCAATACTTTAATGGTCTGACAAGTTGAAAGCCTTGAAGTCATGGGTTCAAATCCACTACTTACCTATAAATGAAAATACTAAAATACGAGTCGTGCCTATCTAGTGTACTTGATATTTCTTGTTCTTCAACGTCCTTTCTCATCACATGCATCTCATTAATGAAATTAATATACGTTGTTGGGCCTATAAACCTATCAATTATAGTTTTTATGTCCAATGGTTTCTAACATGGTGATTGAGTGTTGATTTGTATTTCGGGTTAAAGTTGTTAGCATTTAGGTCGTCCTTATTTGCACCATTTGATATTTGTCTATATTTTTGTCTCCTTTATTTAAAAAAAATCGTAACCCAGTGCACAAAGCTCTTGACTATGTGCGGGGTCTCGGGGAAGGATCGAATCACTTTTGGGTCTAGTGTACACAACTTTACCTTGCATCTGGAGAAGTAGTTTCCACGACTCAAACTCTTGACCACATGGTCATACAACAACAACTCTTACCATTGCGCCAATGCTCCATTTTTGTCTCCTTTTTTTTCATAACGAAATTTAAATATTCGTCTTCAATCCTCCCTAAGATCCTCCATCATTATCTTCTTCTTTCTTATTCCAACATCTTTACCTTACTTATTTGTTACAAAGTATATTGATTCCTAATTAGTGATTCCAAATTATATTGATACTAAATGTCAAAATTCAATCTTCATTGTGTAAATCGCGATTATTTGAAGTGAAAATGCATTTGTCACGTGGGTTCAACGAGATTTTTGAGTTGTCTATGCCAAGGATGGTTAAATCGTACGATTTAAGTCAAATCGTACTGGGTACGATTCAAGATTTAAAAAAAAACGCAAATGGGAAAAAATCGATTTTTCCCCAATCGCATGACTCAAATCAAGTCGTGCGACTCGATGCAAGTCACAAAATCGCGACCTACGTTGATTGTTTATCGAAGAAGAAGGTTTAGGGTTGATTCAGTTTTGGATTTTTTTTTTTTTTTTTTTTTTGAGTGTTGCTGCTGCTACTGTTGTTGTAACATAAATGTGTACATTCAGCACTAAAAAAAACATAAATGTGTACATGTATTTTATAATATAAATATTTAAGGAAATAGGGCCAACAAAAATATTTCTCCAAGTTTTTTTAAAAAAATGTGTATTTGATTGTCCAAATTTTCTCCAAAAAAAATTTCTCAACCCTTTTATTTGCTCATCCAAATTTTTTCACGTATAAAGGTAAAAAAATACAATTTTTTCATTTTTTTTTTACGAGAAACATAATATATATATATATATATATAAAAGTCAATTTTAGAATAATTTTGAAGCATTAAATATGCACATATGAGTACTAGATTTGTTTATATATATATTATTTGAAAAATCGGAATTTTTTTTACGATTTATGATGCGATTTAAATCTTATCCTTAACGATTTTACGATCCGATTTCGATTTAACAACTATGGTCTATGCCATTCAAACAATCCAAGACCAAGCCCTGATGGATGGGCTTTGAATGTGGTGTTTGGTTTACCAAGACTGGACCATTTGATTTGGTTTGGTCTTGGTAGAATAAGCATACCACTTGTTCCATGCTCTTTGATGGATGGGCTTTGAATGTGTTTTTTGTTTGTTTGTTTGTCTCCACCACTTGTTCCATGCTCTTTACCCTTTTTTTGTTATTGAAAGCATCCCTTTTCAAATGACCCTTCAAGATCATCTTTTTCTATCACAAAGCTTCTCCTTGCAAGGAGAGTAAAAGTGATGGTGCAGCCATGTATTGTAGTAAATGTGTCGACGTGTCAAACTCCCTTCTTCTTTATTCTGGGTTGTCTCTATTTGGGCCCATCAAAAGCAAATTCCTACACTCTACTATTGGTAGATGCTTGTAAATGAAGTAATTAGGTTGCGGCCCTAGAATAAGAAGAAGAAGAAGAAGAAGAAGTATGATGTAACATTCCCTAGGGCCTAGAATGGCTCATATGGTGGAGTTTGATGGAGAAGATGAGATAGGAAATTTTGGAGAGAATAAAAATTTGAAGTGGTGAATTTAGAAAGGATTTTACTAGTTAGATCAGTTTATTTCTATGATGTAATTTTGGAAAGTGTTTAATTTTTTTTTGTCATTTCATATGAGGGTAGATTGGATATGTATTGTAATTTGGTTAATGAAGGTTAATTAGCAAAGGCAAATGGGTAGGTGGAAGTAGAACTACTCTTAGGTTTAGTGGTTTCCAACGCATCCGGTCAATTTGTCATCTACCTTAAATTGGATCTGCATGCATGGATCATTTACTCGTATATATATATCTTTTTTTTCTTTTGTTTTTTTGAGAAAAAACAATATTAGTAGTTAGTTGTATAACTAGCTCCATCACCATACTGTGCTCTTGGGAAGGTATCAGGCCCATACCTGACCCATGAATCCGCCTCACCCCCCTAGGTTGAGGCAGTGACAAGAGTTGAACTTGGAACCTTAGGGTTCCAAAACCACCTCTTTACCAACTGCACCAACTCCATGTTTGCACTCGTATATCTCTCTTAAATAACATCTCTTGCCCAACTCTCTTTCTTTTGTTGCTAAGTTGAACAAATTGATGGCTACAAAAGGGTGGTAGTTTGAATGGGATGGTGATAAGTAGAATATGAAAAAAATAAAAATAAAAATGAAGATAAAGCATATTAAAATGTCCTAATCAACAATCTTAGTAGTTGTCAAGTTGCTCCTCAGATATCATTCATATCAATGGATGAGTTTTTTGTTCATTCATAATCGATAGAAAAAAAGTTAGCATCAATCATTAAACTTCTTTGCTGGAGACTTCATCGTTAAAGAACAAGGAGTGCTGAAATTAGTTGAACTATAGAATAGGTTGAATTGTCCTAATCAACAATCTTAGTAGTTGTCAAGTTGCTCCTCAGATATCATTAATATCAATGGATGAGTTTTTTGTTCATTCATAATCGATAGGAAAAAAGTTAGCATCAATCATTAAACTTCTTTGCTGGAGACTTCATCGTAAAAGAACAAGGAGTGCTGAAATTAGTTGAACTATAGAATAGGTTGAATTGCCTTCCTTGAGAGAAAATCTATGTTGTGTGGAACCTTGACTTTTGGATTAGAAAAAGGGAATCAATAGACTCTAGCTTAGAAAAAAAAGTAAAAGTGATGTTGCGCGGTACCTTGACTTTTGGATTAGGAAAATGGAATGGTATCAAGGGAGTTTGAAGCAAATAACCATGGAAGAATGCTAGAAATTGAAACTCTTATTGTTGTTGTAGTTGTCATCATTGTTACTATTATTATTATTATCAAAATATTTTAGACCTTTATGACAAACTCAATGGAAAGAAGAATAAAGGGATAGTTTCAACTTGCTTTTACCCTTTGAACTTGGTCAATATATTCGAATTTGAATGGAAAAGATTGAAACCTCTATATCCTCCTATTCTAGTGCCATGGTTTCTTCATTCACTAGGTTTTTTTTTTTCTTTGAGAATAACAGTATTGTGTTTTATGATTTTATCTAAAAAATGCAAACACCATCAGCATGATAGTTTCAAGTTGCTCCGACTCTTTGAGATTATTAAAGTTTTCTGCACCTATTTTTGCCATGCTTACCATGTTCTTTTATACTGAATGGCCACTTAAAATCACACGATGCAGTTATCATTATCTGCTTCCAACTTGCGAGATATGGATCTACTCTCAAAGGTGCGGAGATTACATGCAAAATGACTTTTATCAATTAGTTCATTTTGTTTGATTAGCCTTCAATATTTTTAAGAGATTGGGTCTATTCTCTCTCTCTCTTCTCTTCTCTTCTCTTCTCTTCTCTTCTTCATTTTCTTAGAGATACGGATTGCTGCTTAACCAAGTTTACCTAAAATTCATGTATTGATTGTTGAGTTTAACTACATGGTTTAGATATAGGATCAAAAGTATCTACTTTTTTCTTTTAGATAACTTGATGAATTACATAGCAGCAATATCATAACCTTTTCCATGAGGTTAAAATTGTGGCCTCGATGAACACCAAATGTAGTTCTTGTTAGAAGAATGAATGACATATTACGAGTTGGCCTTTCAGTACCCTTTCTTCAACTTAGCACAACTGAATCTACAAAAAAGAGAAAATTTTAAAAAGAGTGGCTAAACTCTTTGGGAATTCCTTTTTTTTTTTGTGTAGTATTATTTTATTTTTTGTTTTTGGGAGGGGGAGGAGGGTTAATTTGCAAAACCAAATTATTGGCCAGAAGAGATCAAGTAAAATTTGTTGATACTTAGGGCAGAGATATTTAGTAAGCAATTCATGGATTTATTCTTTATAACTTTTTAGTAAATTTGAGATTAGTGGCATGGTTACTTAATGTTTAATAATTAGAGTTGTAGTTTTTTTGTAATGGAATAAAGAGTTCTATTTAAAGAATTGGAGTAAACCTGAAATACCCATCCCCAATCAAAATTCTGAGTTTTAGCAAGTTGTTTGATTTGAGATATATTTGTCTTGAAAAACGGAGTTACAATAACAAAATTTGTATGCATTTATAAACACTTCAAAATTCTAATAGTTTCTATTATTTTTGGTAGATCAATATATGGAGCGGAAAAAGAGGTTTTTGAGGTATCAAAAGGGGGATGACCACAAGCTAAAAAAGTCTAGTGGAGGAAGAGGAAGTTCATATTTCGATAAATAAGAAAAAGATGTCACAAGGCTTAGAAAAAGACTAGGAATTAGGAATTTTTTTAAAAAATAGATGAAAACAAAGCTACAAAACTTTAGTAGTATTCAAAGTGTATGCTAATTGATATGCTTAGGTACGTAGAAATGAGATAGTAATATATAAGACTTGCATTTTGAGAAAAAAAAAATATAAGTTTTGCTAAACTAAGGGAAGAAGAACATAAAAGTTTAACTATATTAAAGTTTCTCAATGAAAGCTATCATGAAGAACTATTAAATGATAATCATGTGGCGAACTTGAATATACAATGATATACTAACTCTGACATAACTTGCACCCCTCTTTAAAAATTCCTATAAAAAATTGAGGTAACCTAACAAAATAAATCCTTTTGTAGAACTTAAAGTTTCAACACTTTGGTATCACTATCAAAGATCAAAGACAAAACCTAAAAGAAAAAAAGAGATGAGAGGAAAGGGGAGAAGTAGTGCTATGAACAGTACCATAAACAATACCACATCTCCTCTCTGATTTCATTTACATTTATAATGAAATATAAAATGTCAAAAAAAAACCCTGTATGTCTAAATACAATAACCATGTATCCAAATACACCCAAAACACATAAACAAAAATATTCAAGACATTCTAAACTATTTCTAACAATAGAAGTAGGGTATTTGGGTTTAGAAAAACACTTTAAGAGAAAGAAAAATATGAAATGCTTTAGGGCAAGATGATGCGTATTAAGGTTTTTGCGTGCGAGGAAAGATGGATTTTTGTGGTGAATTAAAAATTATTTAATAAAATTTTATCTACGAGAGTGGAGGAAAAATATTTTGATGCCTATATATAAAGTGAAGGGATGACTTAATCACAAAGGTTGAAGTGGCTAATTGTGACCTGAAGTTTACGAGTTTGAATCTACAAACGTTCTCTTTGATATGGAGATAAGGCTGCATTGGGTGCACCTTTTTTATGCCCATCTACAAATAAATGGAATATTTAATGTAGTATAATTATCAAGAATTCAAGGTATTATATTAATTGTTAATACATAGGCCAACCCTTTTTCTCTGTTTGTTATTGTTTTACACTTTTACTACTAAAACAAATGGTCAAACTAGATAGTTAAAGTTAAGTTCAAACTCTTTTTTGAAGAAGAAACAAGAAACAAAGACAAGTTCATACTTAAAAGGATGAAATTTTCTATTAGCACTCAGTCAATCCTTTAAATGGCTGTTTTAATGTATCATGGAAATTCGTTGGGTGCAAGAATAAAATAATTCTCTTTGGTAGAACAAAATCTCTCTCATGTTCTCTCCAATAGATTCTTCTTTTTTCATTTGCCAAAGGTAGGCCTTAATGCAACGACCGAGGTTGTTCTATTGTGACCTAGCGGTTACAAGTTTGAATCTGAAAACAACTTCTCCAATGTGGTGGTAAGGCCGTGTACATTGTCCCTTCCTCACACCTCGCAATGCTGGGAGGCACATGTATTGGGTACACTCTTTAGGCCTCTCAACCCATATACTAACCTTTACTGAAACTCGAGATTTCTTGAAAACTTGCTTCAAGATCGGTAATATGATGAAATATTGTTGTAAAAGTTATAAAAAAATTGTGTTCACTGTCTTTTGTTTAAAAGGTGCACCATAAGTTACCAACTTGTAACATTGCATTTGGGACTTTGGACTATCATTTTTCTAATATGAACAAAAATATAAGTGAGATCTTGCTTGATTTGTTGATGAAAGTATTCAAAATCTCTATTGTTGGGTGATCTTGTTAGCTTGTAAGTTGAAATTTTGATTTCTCTGTAGAGTGATCCAGTGGCAGTTATTTACACAAAAGGAAGAGACGGGAAACTTGAAGAGCTTGGTCGTACTGAAGTCGTGGTGAACTCATTGAATCCCGTGTGGATTACGAAGATTTCAATCACTTATCATTTTGAAGTTGTACAAAATTTAGTGTAAGTGCAGTTCTGTCATAAAATGGAACTCTACTTATGTCATTGGTTGGTCCTCCCTCTTCAATTTGTTTCCTATTTCCTTGATTCAAGCACAATATGAATAATCTCATTTTATACTTCTTGTTGTAGGTTTCATCTATATGATGTTGACACACAATTTCACAATATACTAGTAAAGGTATTTTTGTTCTTTTGTCACTTGATTTTGTTATGAGCTAATTATAGATGTATAGTTTTGTATATGTGTTTTCTATTTACTTTGTGTTTGATAGCAAAATTGATGTTGTTCGCATAGATATATTGTGTTCTTTGCAATTTTTAGGCATGGGAGTTTGCGAGTGTCTCTTCTTTTCTTCATTTTTACAAGGAATGTAGGATATTTAAAAAGAAACTATGAATTATAAGAATAATTTGAATAACCTACGATTCATTTGTTTGTTATTAATGTCATATTTGAAAAAAGGCTTCTAATATTTAATGAATATATAGACATAAAACTATATTATGGTAACAATTTTTTCTTTTATAGGATCATTTTTTGAGGTTCCCATACACAACTCTCTACAAGGAGAGAATTCATGTTGAGAGAGTTGGGAGGCTTGCCCTTTTATAAGAGGGAGGGTGCCCTCCTCTCCCTTGTCCTCGATGTGGGACTAACTATATTATGGTAATAATTTTTTCTTTTATAGGATCATTGTTTGAGGTTCCCATACACAACTCTCCACGAGGAGAGAATTCATGTTGAGAGAGTTGGGAGGCTTGCCCTTTTATAAGAGGGAGGGTGCCCTCCTCTTCCTTGTCCCCGATGTGGGACTAACTATATTATGGTAATAATTTTTTTCTTTTATAGGATCATTGTTTGAGGTTCCCATACACAACTCTCAACGAGGAGAGAATTCATGTTGAGAGAGTTGGGAGGCTTGCCCTTTCATAAGAGGGTGTGTGCCCTCCTCTCCCTTGTCCCCGATGTGGGACTAAAGGATAGACCCCCCAAAGCCCAAGAGGTGCTCTCCCTTATTAAAAAGCACCCCTTCTCCCCCTTCACTTGAAGTTGGTCTTATTTTGTCTCTCTTCTCTCTTCTCCCTTTCCACAATTTTCCTTACCAGGAGTATCTACATGAAATGTAAATGAAACTTTAAAAATTTATTGCTAAGATTTTTAGGTTGGTGATGTTCATCAAACTCGACCCCCAAATGACCTAATTTGACGGTCGGATCAATCAAGTGATAATATAGCTTTTATATTTGTGGGTTGGTTTTAGGTGATAAAATTTATTAGCTCATAAGGTTGGTTGAGATGGATTTTTGATCAAAAGCAATTGGGCTCGACTTGTGCACCACATGATTTCACAATCATTCACTTCAACATAAAAGGGTTCATTTGGATTTTTCTAATGCACTGCAAATTTTTGGTTATACTCTTCTTTTTTTGGTCTAATTTATATTCCGTGCATTCATGTTCGACTACATTGTCCTAATAGACATGAAGTACATTTGACAAGATATATGGCACATGAATGTGTTATGGAAAATATCATGATGAAATGTTGTGCAACTTCTTGATTATTGTATGGATTGTGTGCTTTGTTATTGAACCTGTTTACCCTCTTCATATACACTTGATGAATTATGTTGACAGATGGATAATTTTTTTATTTTATGCAGGCGCTAAAGTTGGAAGAGCAACAATTTCTTGGAGAGGCTAGTTGTACCTTGTCTGAGGTTTGTCATTCTTGTTGTCCTTTAGAAGTGCCTTTAACTGTTAAAATGGAAATGTGAACAATTAGAACAATACTGCATTAATCTTTACTACATACGTGTCAGAATTTTGAATTGGAAATTTGGAATCAAGTTGTTGAGGTGCTTGGAGAATTGATTAAGTATTTGAATGAACTTGTGAGTTTCACATATATTGATGGGGCTAAAACCATTTTAAAATCAACAGTAGGAGAAACTAACAAATTTTCAATTATAGTAGGTTTACACTACGGATCTGCCTTAAGCCCCTACCTCTTTGCACTAGTTATGGATAAATTGACTAGACATATTCAAAAAGATATTCTATAGTGTATGTTATTTGTTGATGACATAGTATTGATTGATGAAATTGCACTTGGAATAAATGCTAAGCTAGGGGTTTGGAGAGAGGCTCTAGAATCTAAAGGGTTCAATATTAGTAGGACTAAGATTGAATACGTTAAATGTAATTTTAGTGGAAATAGAAATACAAGTGAAGATTGGAAGTCAAGAAAAATACCAAGGAGCGAAAATTTTAGGTATTTGAGATCCATTATTCATAAAAAAGGAGAAGTAGGTGTGGACATGAACCATAGAGTTAGGATGGGTCAAGTGGAGGAGTGTTTCTAGAATATTATATGATAGGCACATCCTATTGAAGTTAAAGGGAGAATCTTATAGAGTTTCTATTAGGCCAACCATACTATATGGAATAAAATGTTGGGCAATTAAACAATAACATATTAGCAAACTAAGTGTAATAGAAAAGCAAATGCTAAGATGGATATGCAGTAAAACTTTAAAAGATAAAATTAGAAATAAGCATATTTCGGAAATGGTGTGGGAGTAACATCAATTGGAGATAAAATGAAAAAGAACCAACTGAGGTTGTTTGGACACATATCACGTAGGCTTTTAGATGCACCAGATAGGAAGAGTGACCTGTTAACACTAAATGGTAACAATAGAGGTAGAGGTAGACCTAAAATAACATGAACAGAGATAATTAAGAACTAACTTCTTGTAATTTGAATGTCGACTTAGCCCTTGATAGAGCGGAGTGGAGGAAGCAGATTCATGTAGCCGAGACCCCATGTTGTTGGGAAAAGGCTTAGTTGAGTTGAATTGAGTTGAGTAAAATCTTTGTATGATATGATTCCAACTTCAGTTGGATGATGACATATAGTATTGTTTGACAATGAGATAGTTTCCGATCTAAATTTATAACATCATTTTTAAGAAAAATAAAATGATTGCTTATAATATAATAAAATCTGATATTACTATGCTTGCTCTTGCCTTTTTATGTTTCTTAAACCTGCATTTTAAATTGCATTTATGTGCTTCTTTTCCTCTCACTGGTACAACTGAAGTGGATCTTTTTCCAGCATCAACATCTTTGTCTTCTTTTTTTCTGTCTTTGCAGATAGTCACTAAACCAACTCGCTCATTGACACTAAGTCTCATAAACAGAAAAGAATCCTCTAAATCTAATAGGGCTGGAAGCTTAGGAGAACTTACTGTTCATGCTGAAGAATGTATTGGCTCAAAGACTTTGACGGAGATTAAATTAAGGTGTTCAGATCTTGAATATAAGGATCTCTTCTCAAGAAGTGTATGAACTTATTCATTCTTATCATAACGTGGTTGAGAATTATTGTTAGTTTGCTGTTACATGATAATTTTTCTTGCAGGATCCCTTTCTGGTAATCTCAAAAATTGTGGAAAGTGGGAATCCCATTCCTGTTTGTAAAACAGAAGTGAAGAAGAATGATCTTAACCCAACATGGAAGCCAATATACTTGAATATGCAACAAGTTGGAAGTAAGGCATGTAACATTATTCTGTAGCTTTATTTTAATTTATTTTATTATTGGTGGGCTGGGTGGGGGGTTTTCAATTCAATCTGCATATCCTTGGGGGATGAGTTATCTAGCCTGCATAATTTGAGATATAATGGAACCATGGGAACACATTGAAGGAGTGGAACTATGATCCCTTCTTATTAGAAACATTTCAGATTTGCAGACATTAGAATCAGGAACCAGTGTACGTGGTGGAATTTATGATTAGCTCCAAACCTCCAACCTTCAATGGAATATAAAATAATCAAAAGTTGCTTGATATGTTTTATCCTTTTAGGCAAAATGTAGGGTTCATTCCCAGATTGAGAATGTCATTTCGCCATTTCTTATATTCAATGTTTCTCATTAATATGCAGGAGAATCCATTACTTATTGAATGCTTTAACTTCAACAGAAATGGCAGACACGATTTGCTGGGGTAAACAGAGGTCTTCTCATTTCACTTCACCGTTTTTCTTTGTTTGTAGCCATATATGATTTGATTTTTCTCATATTGTGTGCATCAAGCAGTAAAGTTCAGAAATCTCTGGCTGAGTTGGAAAAACTTCAACATAACGAGCAAGGAGAAAGTTTATTCTTACCAACTGTAGTTGGAAACAGTTACCAAAACAAGGTTACCGTGATTGTTCTTCCCGTCCAGTTAATTCCATGATATGTATATAATATTTTTTCCCCACCTGACAAGCTCTCTTTTTTTTACTTTTTTATTTTTTCAAAATAACAGGTGTTAAAGAGTCTGCTATTTGTGGAAAAGTTTTCTGAGAGTGTACAGTGCACTTTCCTGGATTACGTTACTGGAGGTTGTGAATTGAACTTCATGGTGGCCATTGATTTCACTGGTACCCTATTCTCCTTACTTTCTGTATATGATTTTTTGAGATTAAATACTATTAGTGCATACGTGGATGTGCTCTACATGTAGTGAAATACCATCCCATGGCCTGCCAGATGTTCTGCATTTTAAGCTGCAACCAAAAGTCTCAAGGATCGTATAGAAACCGTTATCTTGCATTCCTTTGGTTGGGCAATGCAACAGGCAAATTGTTGCATTCATTTGGTTGATCAGAAAAATATCCTCTGATCCAGAGAAAAATATTTGTTCTCAGTCTTATCTTTAAGATCTTTGATCTTGTCCTTCTAAATGATGGCTTCAACCATCTCACCATATCTATGAGTAGGTTAGAAATTTTTGGGACATGTTTGTTGGTCAAGGTGATTTCTCAGCATGGACATCATTCTTATCCAAAGTCAGTTTATCATGACATTGCTACGAAGTGGATTATGAGTAAAAGTTTGAGACCTATTTCTTCTTTTTCGAGAAGAAACAGAGAATATGTATATATATATGTAAAAAGCGAAATACAAGCTGCAGGGCATCAGAGATGCACTGAAGAAAACAACATAAAAGATGGAGCAAAACCTCACTGCAACATCAGCAGTACCCCCTGCCCCACAAAAAAAACCATATTACACATTACAGGTTTACCCCCCTGCTGCACACCTACAAGCAATTAGCCCAATTTCTACACCAATCCGAAGTAGAATAACCCCCACTTTCCCTCGAACATGCCACCCAGTTGCAAGCCAACCATTTCGCCTCCTCCCAAATACCAAAGCAATCTAAGGACTGACCCACAAAAATCCTGCGATTCCTTTCCAACCACAGCGTCCAAAATGTGGCAAAGGAAGCAATTCTCCATATTTCTTTGACTCAATTATTGCCATGAGAAATATGCTCCAGAGAGATGCCTTCATGAAGGGAGGGCGGAGATGCTATCCCATCATCAAACAAAGCACTCCAAAAACCCCAAACACTCCTAGAAACCCTGCATCCGATGAATAAGTGTGCAATAGATTCCCCATCTTGCAAACAAAGAGAACAACAGTGTGGAGATAAAGAAATCACAGGGAAACGCCTTTGAAGCACATCTAACATGTTAATCCTCCCATGGGCCAGTAGCCACCCAAACACCTTAATCTTTGATGGAATCCGAGCATTCCAAATACATCTAGAAATGGGGATAGGTGGAAATGATGGGTCATCAATAATGAGGTCGAAGAGTGACTTGCATGAAAAGGATCCAGATGAGTGAATGGACTATCTAAGCCTATCAGGTTGGTCTGAAAAATGTATCTGATTAACAGATTAAGAATTGAGCGTAGAGAGTTGATTTCATTTAGTTCCCCTAAAGTTAAATTTCTACGAAGTGAAAGTTCCAAGAGGGAGGGGCCTAAAGCTAGGTTCGGAGAAGAAGAAAGGAAGGAATGAATAGGAGCATTGTGAAGGGAGGAAAGTCGATATAAACGAGGAAAAGATTGTGCAAAGATGCGAGAGTTAGTCCAATTATCTTCCCAAAATCTGAAAGTACGTCCATCTCCCACCTCCAAAGAAGAGTTTGCAATGAACAAGGGAACAGCTGAGGACAAGAATTTCCATGGGCTTCAATATATAGTAGATCTTCCAATCCAATGCTCCCACTCTGTCACAGAGTCCCCATACAAACTTGCAATGACCTGTGCGCACAAAGCCTCTTTCTCCACTGAGAACTGCCATAACCACTTGGCGCCGAGTGCAATGTTCGTTTTGGTAATATTTCCAATTCCAAGCCCACCTTTGCCCACTGGTCTCTGAACGAACTCCCAATTAATGAGGCTCATTCCATCTTCCTTATCCACACCCTTCCAAAGAAACGATATGATCTTTTTCTCAATTTCCATTGCTTAGGAATTTTGAAGAGGGGCAGGTAATACGATGGGAGTGCCATTAGAACAGATTTGATCAAGGTTAATCTACCACCCCTAGATAGGAAGCCATTTTTCCATCCGTCAAGCCTTTTTGAAAACTCATCAATCACCGGATTCCAAAATGACTTTGCCAACGGATTACCACCTTGAGGTAAACCCAAATACTTCAATGCCCATGTACCAATAGACCTATTTCTTCAGCAAACGTTTAAAACGTGCTGAGCTTACAATGAGTAAAATGAACCCAAAAGAAAAGTGTTTGTTACTGTTTGCTGGAAGGAGACATTCTTAATGAATTTTAGCCATATGTTATATTCCCATCAAAAGTGGATGAAACAGTTGTTCTACACCTTCAATTTTCACCCTTGAATTCTCTGATTCAAATTTTCCAAGATTTCAAATTAGTTATGGACAACTTCAATATTGTAGCTACAATCTTTCCTAGAATCAATTCTTTTGTCTCTGGTCCATGACTGCTACGTCGAAAGTAATGTCCATCTTTAACATTGTATATAATATTGGAATTCTGTTACATAGTATTTATGTGAATCTGCTCAACACAGTTGTGCTTCTACAGACTAACTTTTCTTGAATCTGTGCAAAGAATTTTAAGTGCTTAAACTTCTAGATTCTCACCCTTGTCTTACTGTTAGTTTGGAGTTCATTTAGATGGATTCCATGTTTTAATACAGACTTCCCTTATAAAGCAAGTATGATCTTCATGATGTCATGATTTGGCCTCTCTTGATGAGTTGATGCTGACATACATTGCCTAGGCATACATACATATGCATGTGTCTATGTTCTCTATGTTATCTTGTTTATTTTCTTCTTCTTTTTTTCTTTTAATCAACTGAAATTCAATTGCATCATCAAATACGAATTTAATATGTAGGTTTTTTGGAGTGTGCAACACATGCTCAGATACCAATATCTTAATCATAATTTCTCGTTTATCAGCTTCAAATGGAAATCCTCGCCTCCCAGATTCCTTGCATTATATTGATCCCTCAGGCCGGCCAAATGCATACCAAAGAGTGAGAAGCTGTTTATTTATTTATTCTTCTATTTATTTCTTTAACTCCTCTTTGCCAAGTAACTGAGCCATATACCCATTCTGCAGGCAATCGTCGAGATTGGGGAAGTGCTACAGTTTTATGATTCAGATAAGCGATTTCCTGCGTGGGGTTTTGGAGCACGGCCAATTGATGGTCCAGTCTCTCATTGTTTTAATTTGAATGGAAGCAGCTACCAACCTGAGGTGAAGATTATATAATTACTCGTTAATAAAGAACTTGAGCTTGAATCGACTGGTCTTAGGTATAAGCTCAAATATTAGAAGATTCCACTATAATAAATACAAAAGTTTTATTTCCTACAGGTTGAAGGAATTCAAGGAATTATGACGGCGTATATGAGTGCACTCTATAATGTGTCATTAGCAGGGCCTACCCTTTTTGGTCCAGTGATTAATAATGCAGCTCTAATAGCTAGTCAGGCTGTTGCCAACCAACAGAAGTATTTTGTTTTGTTGATAATAACGGTAAGAATGCTAATAGCATTTACTTCTCTACAGTACAGCTTATGAAGCTAGGCCCTATGGAACCGCTGATTTTACTTGGCAAAATTATGGGGCAGCATATTTTCTCTCTTGAGATTTAATTTGTGACTTTCAAATTTGCCAACTGTTGTCAGGATGGAGTAATAACAGATCTCCAAGAAACGAAAGATGCTCTTGTAAAGGCATCAGACTTACCGTTGTCTATTCTCATTGTTGGAGTTGGCGGCGCTGACTTCAAAGAAATGGAGGTAGTGAAAATAGGCATTTAACTATTTCTTAATGCCTTTAAATTGTTTATATCACTCCTCCGGCAGGAATTTCATTCAGAAATCTGCTAAGTTGCTATCTCAACGGTGTACTAGTAAATATGTGCTGCATCTGCATCATTTACTCATGCAGTTACCTTAATTCCAATAGGTATTGGATGCTGATAAAGGAGAACGGCTAGAAAGCTCTGCAGGGCGAGTTGCTTCACGTGATATTGTCCAGTTTGTTCCATTTCGAGATGTCCAGAGTAAGCTTAGTTTTATATATATATATTTACTTTCTGAATGTGCCATTGTAATTTAACATTGGTTTGGTTACATTAGATGCAATTGATGAGCAACGTTCTACTTCTTTCTATAACGGATAGTGTGACTAGATAATGCAGTTTTTTTTTTTTTTAATCTTTTACTTGCAGGTGGTGAAGTCTCAATTGTACAATCACTTCTAGCAGAATTGCCCACACAGCTTCTAACTTACATGAGGACTAGATTAGTTCATCTTGGCAATTGATAGCAATAAAAAATTGTACATATTTTGGTCTTTTGCCAATTGCTATCTATTCTATTTGCTCTCCACCATGATCAAGTCATTGGTGTTATTTGCCAATCTTGGTTTCTGTCAAGAAATTATCTCGCCCATATTCTCCAGCAGATAAACTGGTAATTTGATCTTGGGTTCCACGCCTTCAATAAAAAAGAATAATGGTAGAGAAAAAAAGAAGCCAAATTTTCTCTTCACTTTTGCTTGTTATATTTGAGGGCTATGTCATTCTAGTCAAGCTCCATCAGAAATACCAAAGAGCGGAAAATGGCTGGCTATGAGGCCAATCGGGTTTATGAGTCTCAATCTGTTAACCTGGAAAAGCCTATTCTCATGAACCATTGCCCATAGCCATGGCTTTCGCACCAGAGCCTCGCCTAACAAACTTCCAAATGTTGCTTCTATTGGATTTGGCATACTTCAGACACCGAACTTTGATAATTTTGCAAGTATATGTATTTTCGAATTGTTGCCATGTTCATGTTTGTAAAGTGACAGATTGTGCAAATCATATCATTTGTTATTAAATACTAATTGAACATTTGGATTTTGATTGCACCTTCTGTATGGTGAAGGTTATTGATTCAACTATTATTCATCACAGCCAATGTTTTTTTAGTTATTCATTTTTCCCCAATGAAATATGATCCAGATATTGTCATTCAAATCCCTGGCAGAGCCAAATGAAGTCTCGACTTTTTCTGTAGTTCATCCAAATGGTACCCCTCTTTAACCACATCTAGTACTACATTACAGAGTCACTTGAAGAAATCATGATCAAAAGGTCATGTAAAACTATATAACAAAAAGGATTTGATCAACTTCCAACCGTTATATAGGACATACTTATATCATTGAATTGGCTGTTTTCAGTATTACACTCTTTGGGACATGATGCTTATTAGCCAGGGACCCATTTCGTTACCCTCCTATTGATTTTTTTCCTTTTTGGTCTGTATGTGCCTCCTAACAGTTTTACATGACAAACGTAAGAAAGAAAGATGATGTTGAGAAGCAAATCACAGTTCAGATTTAGATGATTTGAGGGTGAGAGCTTGCTTCCTGCGGCTGAAGATGGTCATAAATATGGCATCCCTCTTTGTTGGTCACTGCAAGTAGGGATGGGCTCATTTCTGGACGAGGGAACAGTAGCTTAAGCCGGAAAGCATCAACACCATTTAAGTAATACCGAAAGAGTCTTTTTGCCCTGATAAACCCCAGACGACCATATAATGCAAGTGCTCCCTTGTTCGTGACTTCCGCTTCCAACGTCACCTACACAGAATAGTACAGTAATACCTTAGGAATTGGATGTAGAATGTGAACAGACACAGCTACGTATCTAACAAAATGAATAAAAGAAAAAAAATATCCCATTGTGGATACACCAAATTTAACAATGATGGGCAAGTTATATTAGCAGTACACAATAAACCCAGAAAAGTTGTTTCTACAATGTCACCAACCACAGAAACCGAATTTAACCTAGATTGACACTCGTCACCTTGCTTGGCTATATATTTTCCCTGGTTGATATTTTGACTGCTCCACCAAGGTTTTGCCTCTCCTTTAGATATTGTGGGACCATGGACCTTCAGTCCAGCATTAGAAACATAGCCAACTCAATAACACTTTTTCCCAACCACACAGAGTTGGCTACATGATTCTCTTCCTCTACCTTACTTTAGCATATGAAGGGATAAGTTTATAGTTACACCACAAGCAATTATATCAAGATGTCCTAACCCTTCATGTAGTTTGCATAAATGGATCATAAAAGATTTGACAAAGTTTTTACACTAATTGTCAACTACTTAATATAACTCTCCTCTTTTTTTTACTTGAGACTGATTGGGTAATAACGTAAGCATATCATCCTAGGCTAAGATGCATAAACCCTAAGCTCCTCCCCCTTTGTAAGACATTTTTCCAAGAGGATAGCCAAACACAATGCAGGAGTCACGATGACAGACTAGGAAATCTATCTTGTAAGAGAGCGAAAAAGGGCAAAACAGTCAGCATCATCTGCAAAATCGACCATTTGAACGAGGACTTGAGTTGGTGCTTATTTCAGTACCTTGGAATTGTAGCACACACATTTAGAAAATGTAGCCTTACCAGCCAAGACTCATAAGCACTCAACTCCTGCCATTTGGTAAGAAATCTCTTAACAAGGAACAAAAAACCATGATGGAGCAGCTATTCACAACTGGCAAGGGAGAATATATTTCCAAGGTGAGCAAGTAAGAAAGACAAAATAGTATTCATAACAACTATAGAATCCCTAACCATCAACTAGATTAATCTAGCCTTTAGAATTGTTCTTAAAAATTGATCTTTAAAATCTTAATCAATCGTAGCTCTTTTTTAGTACTTTCTTCTAATCTTATTCTTGTGTTTCTTCATTTCTTTAATTTCAGAAGCTACCCAATTCAAGAATGATCTGCATGAATTTAATCACTGCTTGTAGCTACAATTTTGTTCATGTTAAGAGCATGAGCAGCCATATATTTTGGTTTTGAAACTAAAGGTTGGGTTTCAAATGGGCTCTCACTGTAGCACTCACCCACTGCAATCAATGAAATATATAACCAAGATAATGATAAAAGTCAGATGCAGAATTCAACTCAACTCAATATAGCCTTTTCTTGACTACATGAATATAGTTCCATTAAACCTGCTCGCAGGAATTGTGCAAAGCCAAGAAATTGTAAAAAAATAACTAGCTGATATTAGCTGATAGGTTAAGTTTTTACTCCAAGAAATCCCTAGAACAAAAGCAGATAAAAATGTATTATACATTAACAAATATAGAGTTAATGAAAGAATGATCAGGCATAAAATTCTGTAAACCGGATGATGAAAATTCACCTCTTCACATCCTGATTCCATCATAACCCGAATGGACCTAGTAACAAGTTCTGTAGCTGCAATAGATGGAACATCAAGTTAAATACGAAAATAAGCAAGAAGCAGGTAATATATCAAACTATAATTAACAAGAAAAAGTAGTCCATATCGTGAAATGACCTATGATATATGGAATATGGCTCCCTATATGTGGTGGGCCATGCCACATGTCTTGATCAGCTTGGGCATGAACAAAGGTAATTACATGATTTAGCATGTTTAGGAGAATGGAAACTATTCATGAGACAAAAAGAGACCCACTCCATCTTTAACCTGAGTAAATTGACCTTAATGCTTCCATTTTGCTGCTTCAAGAGAAGAATAAAAGAGAACAAGGCTAGAGTGTGGTTTTTTTTTTTTTTTTTAAAAAGGAAACTAAAATATGTATTGATATATAATAAAAGATATACATCATCACATTAATGGACAACAGGTGACAAGTCGTTCGCCCTATTGCTCTACAGAGGAACATATTCCCTATCCTCTAATCCACTCAGCCATTCTATACCCCCAGACAAATTACAATTTGCCACCCAAAAAGCTATAGTGTAGTTTTCACTTCCTAAATGTTCTACACCAATAATTAAGAAGTATATGGGACTCCTCCTTGAACTTATACATGCACATGCTACATAACTTTGTCCTTCCCCTACCCGTCCCAAAAAAAATACGCATGTCAACGCTTCTAGAATGTTAGAGGTGTTTTGCCAAACATTGTGTGCCAGATTCCACAAATCATGGACAACATTTCTCCACCTCATTTTGATCCTTCTACTATCAGGTAACTTTATACATTACCCTTAGATGCCACCCAACTCGAAATGATTCCAGGATAGAGATAGCTCACCTTCATTTCAACTTGAGGATCATCATTACGTTGACATCTCCTTCATAGTGGTGCATCAAGTGAGACCAGTTAATACCATATTTTGAACATTTTGCATGTGATTGATGATTTAATGATACTTTAAAGAGAATTAGGCATGTCTAAGAGTAAAGTCATGAGACTAGATAGAAGTCAAATTTTTTCCGTCTTTTTTTTCTACGGATTCCAAATTATCAATCCTTTTTAAAAGGTGAAAATCATTTGTAACCCTTTTAGCACTGCCAGTCCTAAGTTGGAAAAAAAAGAAAGAAAGGAAGATTGATTAGGTTGAAAGTCAGCATAAAATCCCACTCAAATCAGATCTCACAGAAATTACGGTGCTAATATAAAAGACTGTGTTTGACAAGATAATTAGCACACAATCCCAATTAATTGAGATATAGCTTCAGTGTTTTTGAATACCAAATCAATGATTTCATTGGGTGTAAGTTGGACAATTAAGTTAACTGTTTTGTTCTAACAGAAGATACAAAGTCAAACAGACAAACAGTTCATTCACCGTCCTCTTGAGAAATTTTAAAATAGAGAAGTTCGTTGCCTTCTCATTGCTGTTCCTGCTACTATCTTTATCCTCATTGTAATCCTTAGACCAACTTTAACTATGTTTTTACTGACTTGACCAAAAATGAATCACCCATATGACTAGCTTCCCAAATAAATGAACTCAATGAACTAAGCAGCTTCATTGAATTCAAGAACATACAATTGCAATTCAAGCTCAAAAAAAAAACTTCGTAGATGCATTTGTAATAATTATATCAACATCATCAAACAGGATATATTTTCTACTATCATTGGTATTAATATTATTACAAAAACTGAGCATTCAAGAAGATTTACCAATGCCTCTCCCTCTATAAGGCTTGATCACGACGAGCATGGCAATGTAACCCCTGAAAGTATTCCGATGTTCTCCCATCTTGCAAACAACAGTTCCAACGCAGTTGCCCTTGTGGAAAGCCTAAAATTACATTTCCATATCTGAATTACAATCCCTACATAATAAATAAAAATAAAATAAAATTGCACCTCAACGCAAATGCAAAGAAAGAAAAAAGATCCATTAAATTGCCCTTTTTTTCTAAATCTAAAGTCATTACAAGAAGACCCTAAACCCTGAACCCTAAAACCTCGATTTCGAGATGAGAAGAAATGGGGGTTTTACCAGGAAAGAGAGATTGGGCCAGAGATAAACGAAGTATCTGTAAGTGAAGATTGAATAGGGCTCGCTAAGCTCCTCGTCAACCAATCGCATGATGAGAGGTAGGTGATGTTCACCTCCATAGCTCACATACTCTATCTCTGATGCATCAAATTCCACACTCTCCGCTACTTCAATATCTCGTCTCTCCATTCTTCCGCTCTTTGATTTTGGTTATATTTGATTGAAATCGAGACAGAAAGAAGGGTAGGATCGAAGAAGAACAGAAGTAGCAGGTTACGAAACCCTAGAGTCACCGCAAAATGTGAACTCGAGACGACCATCTTCGTCTGCTTACATAATTACATAACATTTACGGGGGTCTCTTTTGTACGTATGTACCCTTCTATGCTGATATTATTAATTAGCAATCAAATGGTTGAGGTTACGTCACGATGCATCTTTGTTTATTTATTTTTGTTGGATTTATGTTTGTTAAAATGGTCAGTTTAAACTCTTTTGCCATATTCGAGTTATGAAAGATTATTTTTAAAGAAAAAAGAAAACATATCTGTGGTGTAGAAAAATAATAACAAAAAAATAAAAATAAAAAATAACCCTGAATATATTGTTTATTTATTCTATTTTTTTAATGAAATCAAATTACTATTAAAGTTTCAAAATATTGCTTAATTATAAACGAAAAAGGGTACTCTTAAGGCTTATTTGGTGTATTATTTTTATAAAATTAAATTGAATAAAATAAAATAAAATTTAAAATTTAAAATTTATTATAATAGAATAAAAATAGAGATAATTATTTTTTATCTGAGACCGGCAACTAAATATGGGCTTTGAACTAAAAAAAATATTATTTCATCCATCCAGTCCCATTCAATATATATTTAATGAAAGTTAACTTCAAAATAATATATATAATGTTAATTAGAGTTTAAAAATTAATATTCATAATTAAGTACGGAGGTTACGGACATCATCTCTCTTTTTAAACTTGTAACAAGAAGAATAAAATTATGTTGCTTCACGCATTAAGATGAGTTCTTCTCTACCTTAATTCAATTCATTTAGCTAAATAACTCTTTTTCATGTATTTTTTAATATTTATTTATTTAATAATGTTAGCTCAACTTGCAAAATCAATTGAGTTGGCTAACTAAATTATAATTTTTTAATTTCAAGTTTTTAAACAGTAATTTTTTATTTATATTTTTTGCATTACATAACAAGTTTTACTATTAATTAAACATTACAGTTTTCCATTCTACCTAAAAATTAATAACTTTAGAATACAATAATAATAATAATAATAATTAAATAAAATCACAGGGTCACCACATTTGACTTTGATTTTTCATCCGGTAGATCTGCTAGCCATTTTCTTCTCTAATTAAGGCAACCGTCATATTGATTGCAAATTCATATAAAATGCACAATGCTAATTAATTCATTCTAAATGAGTGTGTCTTAATTTTACATTAAAATATTTTTTTTTGAGAGATGATTATTTCTAAAATGATCAAGGCTCACACATTGATGAATATCATGAAACTTGCTTCTTTGACTCATAAATCTTTTTAAAAATAATCTTGACCAACCCCCATCCCCCATTCTCCCAACAAGAAAAATATAAAATAAAATAAAAATAAAAACCTTTCAAATAATGTCAATGCCTTAATTTCTAGTGTTAATTTAACAAATCTTTTTTTTCTTTTTTTCTTTTGAACAAGAGTATTATTTTTTTATTCGACATTTAGGTAAGTTTTGGTGCACTAAGACTAATCTCCTGTTTCTTAAATGTTCAAAAGTATATTATTCAAGACATGCCTAACTGCTATAACATCAACTAAACTAAAGTGATTGGCAAAAAAATTCTATTAATCAGGCTACCAAATATATGACCTTAATTACCTCAAAAAGTCACTCACATCAAAATCATATTATAATGACTTCATGCAATTCCATTATAATTTTTTTGCCTATAGAAGAAGATAGCAACATTCTCCATGCATCAACTGTAACATTCTGTAAATTTAATTAACTACATATATTGAAGTACACGTATATCAAAATATATGTCAGGGGCGTCGTGACATCAACCTTACATAGATTCATATATATATATATATATATATATATTCAACGTCTTAACCTTAGATTAATCCATTGCTATCAAACATAAAATCAAAAAGGGATTTTAGGACACATGGTCTCTGATGAGTAGATATATCAAAGTTATTTTTTAATGAAAAACTTAGGATATATTGCCAAACTCCATATATATATTTGGGGTGAGAAAATAATTAATTAAGAAAAAAAAAAAAAGATTGAGAATGGACATTATTATAAGAGAAGTGATGCATAAGTCAAAGATTTTGGTATGGCTTGCATGTGGAAGTGATTAGGACTTCTCCCAATTAGGTGGTCAAATATAGGGGTTTGAATATGCACTTATGAG
The DNA here is from genome assembly GCA_035771175.1 of Paratinospora sagittata. Lineage (NCBI taxonomy): Eukaryota > Viridiplantae > Streptophyta > Magnoliopsida > Ranunculales > Menispermaceae > Paratinospora > Paratinospora sagittata. The sequence goes on along the minus strand of CM069602.1, from coordinate 1,004,760 downwards.
TTTGAAAGTGTGTCACATGTTACACCTGACAAAGTCAGCTTCAAAATGGCCTAAAAAATAAGTGAAGTGAAGCCCATGTCCTTGCCTTTGTCAGGACACTAAAACGCATGAATCATATCCCTTTGATGTAATATAAGGTAGTACAACTGTTGAATATGAGACCTTCATCTAACAATTTAATTAATATTATTAATTTGAACTATATATTTAGAGAATATTCTTCCCTCAATTAAGCCTGTATTAGTGATGGGATGCATGTGAGAACATTCAATCTAACACTATGTGATGCCTCATTTGAGGGAAGCATCCTCACGTGATGCCCTGTTTGATTGTGAAGTTCATCACGTGATGCCTTGCTCGATTCTTTTCCTTCCTGTCTAACCCCTATTCCGTACATATGTATTTATACTTATATATCAACATAAAAAATAAAAAAAAAGACTATGATGTACATTTTGTGGGGTTGAAAGGCCCAATTGTACATGTTTAGCCCACTTCCTATATAAACCTAACTAATTAATTAGGGGTAAAAAACTCACAATCATGTATTATTAAAGTCAGACATACGACCAACAAGAGTTTTGTTTTCAAAATATATATATATATATATATATATATATATATATATATATATAAATTCTTTACTTTAATTTTATATTTTTTAATTTAAATGTCAGTTAGGTCAAAAGATACGATTGACTTGACGGGCATCAATAGCAGAATATCAAACCTCAAAAGAATCATTTGAATTCTTAAATCTAATTCATAAATTAGACCCGAGATTAACTCTATTTTAGTATTATTATACTTAACGTAATCAAATCTTTTTATAATTATACAAAGTCGATTACATGAATCTATTCTGTATTATTCAAGCTAATTAGTTAAAATTATAATAATAAGTGTCCAAACTATATGGTACGTGGCATGCTTTAAAGCAGCCAAAACGACATGATAAAGCAGCCAAGTATAGACAGATATACCGAAAAGTATGCTCGAGATGACAAAAAATGGGAAGCAAACAAAGACACGGAACAAGATGTATAAAAAAACAAAACAATTAATTAAAGAAAAAAAATTACAAAAATAAATATATAAAAATGAAGAAAGAGAAGCGAGAGATGCGACCGTCACACCTGATTTTTCAATAAAATAAAGCTTTTCTTGCAGCAGTCTTCACACCACAAAAGAGATAAACAGCACACAGCTTCTTCACTTCTAACGTATTCACCAATAAAAGCCCTTACACAATCCTATATTTTCTCCTTTCTCTTTTCTTCTCTTCTCCTTCATCAGTGCCTCTCAGCTACCGTGATGATATCAAAAACCCTTTTTTTTTTATGTAAATAGCTAGAAATTTAATCATATATATACAAGTACTGATCTTATCTTCTTGCTATATAGCTCTTATATGAGCTTATTGTATGTATAATCTGAAATATCAACAAGTTTCAGGTTAATAAAAAGGTTAAAAAGGTGGATCGAAGGCATGGTAAGAGGCCTCTTCCTCCTGATGCATCGGAGGAAAAAGAGGAAGAAAGTAGCAATATGTTCCCAACTTATTCCTCTAATCGTTCTGAACAAGACATGAACGCCATGGTTTCTGCCCTAGCTCAAGTTATTGGGACTGGTCTTGACAGCCCATCTGCTCAAGTTCAAGGAACAAACCCTAGTTTAACCACAGAGTCTGGCTTGAGAGAAGCTGCCGATCCATCACGAGTTATGCAAGATCAAGGTATAACATCTTTAATTTACTGTTAATTAATATTAGAAGCTTAATTTAGAGATGTCTAATTAATTAAGCATCTCTTATTCTCTTGCTTGTGTGAACAACAAGGTACTAATATAGCTATATTTGCTTATGAGATTTTGTTATTTGCGATAATTAGCTAATATATATATCAGTGTGACGAAAGCTAGCTTTGTCAGTTGTAATTATCTCTCTCAATATATTCTTGGGTTGTCTTATTGACCAAGAACAATGGACAAACTTACCATATATATATAGAATTTGTCCATACCATCTAATCCCTTCTATTTTTGTTTTTCTAAAGCGATAATACCCATTTAGCTTTATTGTCAAAATCATCCAACATCTTCCATCTTTATCTCTTTATCTCCGTATATATATATATATATATATTTTTTTTTTTGGTTTTTAAGAAAGAGAAGAAGAAAAAAATTTCTCTCTCTCTCTCTCTCTATCTCAGCTATCTTTTGATCATGCGTGTAGCGAGCACCAATGGGATCAATGTTTGCACTCCTTTATCCTGAAACTTCTAGTTGATCATTTTTACCTAAATTAATCACAAATATTTTTAGTACATATCAGTCAAATTTCTAGCTAGCTAGTTCTTTATATTTTCATCTAACATTTGGTTCTCCAACTCAAAATATAATGTTCCAAATTAAGAAAGAAATATATCAGCATCAATTTTTGCTTTTACATACATTTACACATCAATATCTCAAGTATCATTTTTATATATTCTTCTTCATTAATCCTATTTGCTACAAAGTCAGCTTGTATTTTGTTTTTTAAGGTTAATAAAATGAAGTAATACCAGTTGCTCATTCTCAAATTAGATCAATCATTTAGTTGCAGGATTTATTCATCGGTAACCAAGTGCAACTCGTGATGCCATTTTTGTATTATATAACAGGTATTAAAAATAACCCAACACTTTATAATCTTTTTCGTATTAATATATATGTAGACTTTAGAAAACTTAAGTCTTCCATGTGTAGCATGCAACAATATGTGTGTAAAATAATTGAACTCTTGCTATCAGGAACATAAGCAGCAATCCCCAGTTGTCCTTCACTTTTTGTATTTTGGTGCAAGTGCATGTCAGGCTTTTCACCAAAGCCTTTGCACCTCACCCATTCCCTGATAAATCCCATATTCATCTCCACTTACATTCATGGTCACATTAGATGCCTCCATCAATCAATATCGATTTGGGTTTTTTGTTATTTCCAATGTGCTTCACGATCTCTTTGGCTTTTTGATTGCTCCTACTCTCTTTTCTCTTCTTCTTCTTCTTCTTCACATATGTCTACTTTAACTTAAAAGTTTTATAGAATTTCTCTTATTTATTCTTTGAAAAAAGTTATTCTACCTACAAAAAATGAAACTCATCAACTACACTTTCATTCATTCCATATATATGTTTTGCACTCAATATGTGTGTACGTAATAAATTAATGATATAATGAATATGAAAGTAGTTGCCTTTGAGCAGTCTTTTTTTTTTTTTTTGTAGTAAGATGACTTTTCTCTTATTCTTTACTCCCCAAAAAAGTGAGTGTATGTACTGAACTTAATGATACATATATGCATGTTAATCAGGTAATCAAAGAAGAAGACACTATAGAGGAGTAAGGCAGAGACCATGGGGAAAGTGGGCAGCTGAAATACGTGACCCAAAGAAAGCAGCTAGAGTTTGGCTTGGCACATTTGACACAGCTGAGGGTGCAGCTATTGCTTATGATGAAGCAGCTCTCAAGTTCAAAGGAACCAAAGCTAAGCTTAATTTTCCTGAAAGAGTTCAAGGCAGAACTGAACTCAGCTACTTCATGGGCGGCAGTACCCATGATAATCCTCAAGACTCTTCTTCTTCTTCTTCTACATTGACCACCAATATCTCTCCTCAATATGAACAACAAGCTGTACCTGCTCCTACTCCAGTTGTTCCTCCTTTCTCTCAACAGATGATGTATCCAGACCTTCTTCAATATGCCCAACTTCTTTGCAGTAAAGATGAAGAAGATATTAATCAGTATGTTGCTTCAAATCTATATAATAATCAAGAACAACCCTTTTTTAATTCATCATCGACAACATCTTCGGTACTACCCTCCCATCATCATCATCATCATCATCATCATCATCATCGTCAATATCAAGATCAAGATCAAGATCTTATGAGGTACCCATCACAGTTCTCTTCCAGCTCTGAGAGTCATTATAAGCATGAGAGAGACGCTGATCATAGCAGCGGCAGTCCAAGAGATCAGTAGTATAGTATTATCTATTTATTTCCATTACTCTAGTTTCTGCCACATGAAATGTATTGATCAGAAGATTCATGAAATTAAAATGTGGCGGTAGTTTTTTTTTTTTTTTTTTTCTTTTCAAGTTTATGTCTGTTTGATTCTATTCAGACTCCCTTGATAATCTAGTCATCCTTTTCAAAGTGTCGGTGTTTTTTTTTTTTTTTTAAATCTTCATTTTATCAATAAGAATGAGCCTGACTCAATGTAATGCAGTTCGAAAAAGGATCAGTTGAGTTGAATGTTTTACAATAAGAATTAAATCATATGTACGTATACATCTTAAATTAATCTCTAGCAATTAACAGGATTTTTTCTTCTTCTTTTATTGGGTTATTTTGGTTATAATAGTATAGCTTGTCATATGTACGTATACATCTTAAATTAATTAATTAATTAATTAATTAATACTTCCATGCATTATAATTAATTAATTAATTAATACTTCCATGCATTATTCTGGGCTTTGACCACTTTGTTTGGTAGCCTTTCATGGCGTCATATGCACCCTTCAGAAAACTCCAAGCCTCTTTAATTTATTAGAAAGCAAGATCTGAAGGGTCATGTTTACGTATGGGGCTCCTTCAAGCAAGAATAGACCAACCCAATGCACGTTGAGTGTACATGTGGCCTGATATTAAGTTATGCCACTTGTTAATTACGTGTACGATATATGGTCAGAGACGTTACCTTCCTTAATATTATTCATATTATTGTATCTCACGTCTCAGTATATATATATATATATATTTAATAGATTATTAATAATACTATTTTTTATGTTTGTTCCCATATATATCCAAAGTATAGATAGAAATGGTAAGCAACATTTAGATATGATTCGGTTCATTGCTTCAAGACCATCCTCCATCCATCCTGTGAAAACTTAATTTGTCCATATGTACGTAGCAGTTATTCTTTACTTCTCTACCAAACTTTCTTTTCAATTGAAGGTCAAAGGCATCTGCAAGGTAAATGTTAATATCTTTCATTAGGATAGAGGGCTCACAGCGTGATTAAAGGTGATTAATTTGGATCTATACTTGCAAAACTTCAAAGTATAAAAAAAAAACCAAGAAAAACTTCAAAGTATAAGAATTACGCCTAGTTAATCGAATCTGAAGTATTGTGTTATTATCACTTATGATTTTATTCATATTCCATGTGCCGAAAGCATATATAGTCTCTCTTTTTTTTCTCTCAAATTCAAAAATATATTTCAATATTTTACTCAAAAACAAAATATTTCTGAAAAAATTGACAAAATAAATTCTTTTACTTTTAGATGACATCCTAGTTAATTTAAAAAAAAAAAAAACTAAACACAGCTAGCCTAACCTGCTATTCAATATTCCTTATTACACACCAATGTGGAATTTGAATCAATCAAACATAAGATTGATAAAAAATACTCATGTGGGCGTACATGCACATATACTAGTACGCATGTATACGTATGTGTGTGTGAAGTTATATGAGTACCCCTTGGTATTTCACTTTATTGAAAGAAATTGAATTGAAAACAAAGAAATAGAAAGGAAGAATTGAAGAAGAAAGAAAGTACATAAGACTACATTGTTATTTCATACTTCAAAGATTTACAACTAACTGAGCAAAACCCTAAACTAACTAACCAGCCACATTACAATTAACTACAATAAATTAAACTTATTAACACTTTCTTGTGTATTGAATTTCTTAATCACCTAATTAGAAAACAATGAGATAAGAGAATATATATACCTTAGAATTAAAATTATAGATAGCTAATTATTAGTTCAACGAAGAAGACTATCACTTTATATGTGCAAGTAAAGATAAGAGGATTGTGAATGTCATAAGATAAAATGCTTCTAGTGATTTGGTAGAATTTTTATAGATCTCATATAACACTGCACACGCCTAGCTAAAATCAAAATATCATGTTCACCCATAATTAATTTGCTTGTTTTAGATTATTGCATGCATAGTGTGTAGCTTATTATATATAACAATTGATAAAATTTTTTCCTTTATAATTTATCACTTATTTTTCTTGCAATAACTTAAATTATTATCAAGATGATTTGTAACAGAGGGAAGGAATTTCCTTTCAAAGTGATCCTCGATCTGTGTTAAAAATGGAAGCTTCTATGTCAACTGAAGGAGATTGATTTGAAGTCTTAATTTAAATGGGTGATATATCATAATCAATATTCGAATATTAATGAACTTGTTTATCTTACTCTTAAATCTATAAGAAATAAAGGAGGAAAAATACAATATTAAGATTTTCAATTAATTTTCAAGGTGCATGCGCCTTAGTGATGAGAATAGACAAAATTCTTTCATCGACAACCATTGTTCCTTAATTTTAGGAGAATTTAAATGTACAGTTATATATTTATTTATAAAAAATGCTAATCTAAATTAATGTTGTAACTACATATTATTCATTAAATTATTTATTATACACTTCAAGATATATAAAACATTAAGATCCGGTGGATATATATAATTAAATATGTATAGTTACACACGTAATTACAAAAATATAATTAAATTAACATTTACTATGAACAAATGGAGATGATGGGCGAAGGATATATATATATAAAGTAAATGACGACTTCAATTAATTAGCCTCATGGTGTAAAATTAATGTAATAAAACGCCACTTTTGGAGCCCACTTAAAAAAAAAATAGCTATCACATTTAAATATTTCGAATATTTCTTCTAGTCACCGCCCAAGTTATGAAAATGACTTGATTAACTGATATTAAATGTAGTTGAAACAAGTTAAATTAGGTCTTTGTTTGGAAAGCTGATAATTAAAGCTATAGCTGGCTACTACGTACTTTAGATCTATAGTAAACTTGCTGTACATAGGAGTTCAAGTGTTATTAATTAATTTAACTCTTTTATTATGATCTTTTAAAAATATATATATTACATGCTTCTTTAGGAGCCTTGTATAATAATATTATTATACCTTCCTTCACCTTCCTTAAATTAAAGTACTTCTATTATTAATTAACACTTGTTCTTTCTGCAGTGTAATAACATGAAAAAGTTTTAATACATATGCTTTTTGTATTTTATTGGAAGCTCGATCAGCTTTCAATTAACAACATGTTTTTTTTTAAAGAATTAGTTGAAAGAGAATAAAGTAATAACATTTTCCAAAATCGTCGTTTGTTTGGTCATGAAAGTCGGCTAGTAGTAATTTGAAATCAAACCAAACTTTTCTCTCTTTTCAAAGACCAAGAAATTAAGGAACATGCCCCCTGCACACTGCACACGAATCTAATAATAACAAAGAAGCGTACAACATACACATTCTCCTATATATATATATATTAATTCTATCTAATACATACATACATATATCTATGTAGAGTTAGTTATATGTAGGTGTGGGAATGATTTTAATTATTTTGTTTAGTGTAATTATATTATGTGACAGTATCTAATGTAATAATCTTTAATTATTTTTAAAAAGTTTTTTTTTTATATTATATAAAAATAACATCATATCAGTATAAATTGAAAATTACGTTATTAAATTATTATGTGTAATTCATTGTTCTTTATTTAAAAAAATATTAATTTAATTATAAAATATTATAACTATATGCACAATCATATTTATTAAATTATTGTATGTGCAATTCATTGTTCTTTATTATTGCTTCTTGTTCTCATCGAAGCCTAAGAAAAAGAGCAATTGAGAGTGAGATGGTACTGCCACCGACCCTTAACAATTATTTTCTCTTACGTAGCTTTCGGCAAGCGCGCAGTCGGCAACTGCCACTCTTCAAACTTTTGACATCTTTATTTTTCTAATTTGTTATATATATATATATAAAACACGTGTAAAGAACACGTGTTACTGATGTTGAATGATTGGTACATAAACCCATCATTTGTGATGGGCCTTTCTAGCCTAAATTTTGTCCTTAAATTCACTCACATCAACCATTCAGACTTGTATAATATAGATATTTATGTATATATATTGCCCACGTCGCATGTAACAAAAATCAGAAGCAAGTCGTACATTACTTAATTATACATATTTTTAGCATTTGTTTTTTTTTAATAATAATACATAGTCTATATTATTAAATATATGAGATGTAGTTTTTGTATTATGCATTCTGTTGTGTTCATCATACAAGCATTTTACTATTTTTTTCTTTTTAATATTATCATTATTATTACTAGTTCTGTAATATATATTCTGGGTAGCTTTGAAACGATAATGAGTAATTATATTCATTGGAGATCATTAGATTAATTATGATCAAAGAAGACGATAACTTATAATAATATAAAAAATTTAATCACTTACAGATCTAATAATTAATGGAATAGATAATGTTTTGTTTGGTTGAATTAAAACTGAGTTGGAGAAGTTCTGAATCTTATCCTTTTTAACTCCAAAATGACAAAAATATGTAAACTAATTATAATTATACTCGTGCTGCTTTACATGAATTAATTTCAAAAGTAAAATTAATGAAATGTCACCGACACGAAATGCACATACAGAATATATTCACTTTATTATAAGGTTGAATGAACATCTTAATCAATTAATTAACGCGACAAAAAACTTTTAAAAAGCTATATGCTGCTGGAACATTTATTGGTGAAAAGCTTAATTAATTAGAACAATGTTCTTGTGTTCCATCAAATCTTTCTAATTAACTATTGACTCTGAGCTCTTTGGAAATAGTTTTAGTAAAAACAATTTTTTAAAAAGTTAGTCTCACCTAATTTCTTCAAAAAATTAAAAAAAAAAAAAAAAATTGTTCTTTCTTTGAGCAATACTAGAGGAATTGAAAATTCTACATCTTTGTTATAAATTAATGTCACATCAGCTTTATAACTTAAATTCATCTAAATAATATAATTTTTAATAAAGAAAAATCTGATGTAGAGGTTATTCACATTAGATTTGTAACAATTGATGATGTGAGATTTTCAATCCCTTCAACTTTACTTTTGTTGTATCTAAAAATAAATATTGTCAAACGCCTTTAAAAAATTATAATTAATTTAAAATAATTTACAAACGCAACTAAATTGGACTTATTTACAAGATATATCATAGTATAAAGATATGCTTTCCCAAGCAAGGCTTGAGTATGCCGTGACAAAGAGACGGCGAAAGTGCCAAGGAAATCTAAGGATGGAAGAGAATATAATTAATACTACTTTATATATGGCGGCTCCTCCTTCCTCTAGAAGAGAACATGCATGAGATGGTTCCACTCAAGAAAAGCTAGCTTTTAAAAGGAAAAAAAGATATAGAAAACAGTATAAGGGAACTAGAAAGATTCCTTAATTAATTCTTCAAAAGGCATATTACTAGGTACCCTGTTAAGAATGTAATTAATTTTGGTCCAAGTACCTGACGCGCCGCATGTTCTAATGTAATTAATTAAGGTCTCAGGCTTAACTGGCATCAACCAATTGCATGAGCACGCATACTTATAGTACTAATAAACAGCGGATTAAAGGACTCGTGGCCTGAGTCACTTCATTATTTCCCTTTTCTTTAATCATTGATCAAGACACACCCACAACATATCAGACATGTGTAGTCTGAAATAATAATTTTACATCAAATATAGACATGTTCATCACGTAAAATATAAATTAGTATCGAAACCTTTTGAAGTAAAGCTATAAACTTGAGTTAAAAAATAATTAAGTTAACAATAATATCAGTATTAATAGAGATGAAGATCCGTCTAACAAAACTTTAGTTAGAATCGCTTTCTAAGCCTTTGATTGTTCATGAAGCGTGATAATGGTAGCTTAATTGTTTTATTTTGTATAAGTTAATCTAGATAATGTAAGAAACTTATATCCCTTAATTATAGAATTTGCAATTTATATTATAGTCTCATGCACATGCATTGCATATATCCAAGAAAATGGTTTTTATAAATATATATGTCACTATACAGTGAGATTATCCAAATGTACTTGACCTATAAGGTGTATATATACATAGTGGGGCAAAAGATCTGATCGGTTCCACTAATTAATGATCACTCTATCCATATCGAACTCAATCTTCCTCTGGGCCATATGAAATCAAATGATTTGCAAATCTGAAATGAAAGACATGACTGAGAAGATGGATCGAAACAAGTTGGATCTCAAGTTTAGCATGCTCCCAATTGATCAATAAGAAGATATGAGATCAATTTGGGTCCCATTATCATTTGGTCATGTCAACATTCAGTAGGATTAATCTCAAAATCCCACTACATATATGTCTAAGTAGCTAGGAGATGGAATATATGTTTTATAAGTTGTAATCGTTGCTAAGGCAGGTTCTTGACTATTACATGAAGACGACCCACAACCAAATTAATCAAAATTACTTGGTTGGCTTTAATGAATTATCCTTATATGCCACTTTCTGTATGTGATTGAACACAGAGATAGCACACAACATAATCATATGGATGCAACTTATATATATATATGACGACAATTGATAAGATTTGATTGCCCATCTATATGTTTATTCAATTATTGGGTGGTGAATAATCTTGTGGACCATTTAAAGATCTCGATTATTAGTACTGTTATGTCTTCTCCTAGATTGCTATTTCCTATTGCCGGGCCCGGCGTCCGGGCTTAGCTTCCTCTCAAGGGCAATCAAGCTTTGATCACTAGCAAGCCCGTAGTGCAAGTTAGCTTTTCATCAAGGCAAAAAATTATGTGTAGATATTTTCTAAGTGAAAGTGATCTATCTATCTAAAAGGTCAAATGTGGTGATCAAGTGATGAAGTGAGATTTGTTGGGTTTTTGACTCTAAGAGTGATTCATACTTGTTTTAGAACATGAATAATTGTATTTAAAAAGTAATTTGGACGAGTTCTGGTTTTATTTTGGCATTCTTTTTTTGTTCTTTGTTAATTTCTTTACCAAAGTTTCAGATCAAAGTAATATCAGTGATAGAAGTATTTAAGGTGTTTAATTCAATTGAAGTACTTGTTAATTAATAGTTGAATAGATTATTTTTGTTTGTGAGTTTTTTTTTTAATTTTAAGGTTTTTTTATTAATATCTTTTGAGTCATGGGTATTAATTTTTATTATTGGGTTTTTTTCCAACAAGATTGAGATTGTGATTTAAGGCAACCCAAAACACAGCTGCACTCAATCGCCAAAATGAAATCATCAACATATTAGGGTCATTGTATATGTGAATTATCAATTGGGACTTTGTACATATGACAAAAGAGAAGATGAGAAGAAGAAAGACAAAGAATTAAGGTTAAGTATGATCTCTATGATGAGACTTCAAGTATACATCACAATCATCATTCACACCTTCTTCACCGCTAACTTTCACCCAAGTGATGATCTATAACTCTTTAGAAAAAAGAAAAAAAATAGAGCATACACTCCGCCACTAGCTGGGCTAGCTAGAGAGATCCGTACCCCACTAAGCATGTCATAATTAATTTATTAAAGAGTAGTAGACGATAAGGATGGGTTAGCTTGGATTCTAAGGGAAACAAAGATTTCAGTGCAAGTAGAAACAAAATGGGGAGGCAAAAGAAAAAAAAGCAATTCGTGAATGGTTTCGCCGCACAATGCCATATTCTCTCGCTTAGCATGCGACGTCGCTGTCACAACATCAACAAAAGTGAGTTTCGGCTTCTTGCTAAGCCTACAAAGACACACACACACACAAATTAAAGAATGAAAGAAGCTTTTCTTTTTCTTTTACTTTCTTTCTTTTCTTTTTTATTGTGTGTGTGTGTGTCTGTTCACTCTTCGTGGTGCCGCACAGATGACTATGAGAGAGATAGGAGTAAGCGTGAAAAGAACGTGCATGCTGACATAGAGAAATCGTGCTTTTTCAAAAAAAAAAAAAAAAAAACTCAAGCAAAGCGTGAAATGAAATGCTAGATAGATATAATAGAGAGGGCATCATCATTACTGGCTGCCGCGCCGCGCGATCCAACCCCAATACAATTACATACCTCTTTCAAAGCAAAGCAAAGCAAAGCGTACTTCATGACTTGATATCAAGGGCATGTGCTTTCGGCTTCACTTTCGTTCAAACTTTGCGGCCCCGTGAAAATGGGACCCAACACCACCACACTCTTCTGCTCTCAGTGAAACAGATGCCAGCTTGCGCAATTTGTGTTCTTCCCCTCGCGTGATTTAATGAAAAAATCAAACAATTCTGATCCACTCAGCGTGACTTACTACGTAAAAGATGTTCGCAAGCGTACTTCTACTTTTATTCTTTCATTTAACTCCCTTTATTCGTTTTGACACTTGCTACTTCAATGAAAGTTTTATTTATATTAGCATAATATGAAAAATATTAAAGTGATATTTAAAATACACATTTAAAATATACATCGTCATTAAATATTATTAATTTTTTTTTTAATTATGTACCAACTTATAATTTAAAATAATTTAATGGTGTATGAAAGTAATGTACACTTTAAATATATATATTAAATATTAATGTAAGACAACATCTGTTTTAGGACATAATAGTATTTGCTTTTCTGAAGTGTTATAATAGCATAATATAATCAAAACATTTTAGTTTTTAAATCATGGACTGATGGATCCTTAGAACATTTAATTTCATAGGCTTACGCAAGAGAAATGGTTCTAACATGAGAGAAAATACGGAAATTATTACAACAGTCTCGACTAGTAGTAAGTGTTTAAATTAGTGTGAAGTAATTAAATCCTTGATATTTTTATTATATGTTCCATTAATTAAATGTATTTAATAAAAAATACCGTACAATCCTCCTTACCACGATAATTTAGTATTACTTTATACTTAACAATTTATCATCATGCCCTTGTACACATCAAAAACGAAGATGCGGGTAATTATCACAAAGAGAGTTAAAGCATCCACTGAGAACGACGCTAAATTTGTTTCTTGTTCTTTTATTACTTTTGGGGAAAGAGAGAATTTGCATGAGATCATTCCCCATTCGTTCCCTCAAAGTAGCAGCAACAGGCATGGGACAAGACCCAACCATCATCGGTTTCAATTGCTTTTTCTTCCATTTATATCATTGGGTGCATTGCATGAAGACCGATTGAATCCCCTCTTGAACCAACCCCACCATATTTCTATTTACACGCGATGATGGAATGGGTTAATGGGACTTGCAGAGACCAAAAGATAATAAAAAACCTTTGTTTCTTAAAAAATGGCCGACAGTCATTTATCTATCATTTTTATTGAAATTGTACACTAGACACCCTATTATATGGACAAACACATTCATATATGAACATCACGGCCTTGCATGTCATCGTTAGGAAACTGCCCTTCTCATTCATCCTTTTATCATTCTTGCACATGTTAGACACCTTCAGAAATGTATATACTCTCTACTACAGTATAGTTTTGTCCCTTGAACAGAACCCTTTTAACTTCATTAATTTGTAGGAAATCCAGGTTCTATACCAGTAGGTCCAGTACCATGTATCGATCAAGAAGCCATTAATATCATTATCCAATGCCATCATGTATCAAATATATAAATTAGATTAAGATACAAGACACATTCCCTCCCTCCATATTCCTTTACCCCCCAAAGGGGTGATAGGTATAAATTCAACTTTCTCATCAAACTGCACGTAGTTGCAGAAAAATTGTAACCTTCCATTCAAGAAAATATACTATATAAAGCATATAACTGAATAAATAACTCTTTAGGATGGTTTAGAGGTAGATATTCAACAAAAGGATATTATCAACTAGAAAGAATATTATTACAAGATTTTATGAGTGGGGAGTACAAAGAATTAGGAGTAGATGTGGCCAAGATACCTCAGTCAACTTGCTGGCCCCGGTTGTTTCCCTCCGTATACAGCTTCTAAGCATTCTTTAGCTCTGTGAACCTTTGACTGGAGGTAAAAGCTCCCAGTCTGGGCATTCCGCTGAAACAAGCTATCATACTTCTGCATAGACAGCAATTCATAAATTACTACAAGGCATCACTGAGGAGGAGTTATAACTCAATCACTTAGTTGTACATTAATTCAAACCTGCAAAATCTCCTCCCATGATGAACCCTCGCTGACCCCTAATATCTGCCTCGCTTCACCTTCTGTCATAGTCTTGCTAGCTCTTCTGACTGTGTTCTGTATCGTCTCTTGAGCAACACCAGATTTCGAGGCATCTGCAATGAATGAGAGTGAAACTAGGTTCAATGCAATGCATGCCTCACAAATACTCAACAATACAATTCCTAGACACACAGACAGGGGTGGCAAACAGTGTCTAAATACAAATGCTCCAGTTTGTTCAATTTGATTTAAAATAGGTTTGGTCTACATTATTTGAAAACCAGGTTGGTTTTTGGACAAATATCTAGTGTTCAAATTTGAAATTGGGCTAGGTCTAAGCATGAAAAATATCGAAAACTAGGTTTTAAAACCTGCCGAGCCCATGTAGTTGAGAAAATGTTTTTGAGTTAATGTCTTAAAACCTGATAGTTTCGCATCTCTATTTTTATAAATATTACTATTAGGAAAGTTTTCCATCTCTATTCAAATCACAAGAGGCTCTTCATTGAATTGGCGACTTTATGGCCCAAATGAGCGTAGAGAAAAGTAAAATTTCTGGGGTGAGATTGCAAGTCTCAGCAGGTTATGTAGTCCAAATTGGTGTGATGTTTAATATAGTGAGTCTCCTAAATGAGAAATTAGTCTGCCTTAACCCCATAAAAAAGTTATGCTAGGGAGGTGAAGGATTATAGGCCAATAAATTTGACCACATGTTTATATAAAGTCGTAACAAAGGTTCTTGCCTCTCACCTACGCATAGATTCTTCAACACAGTATTGCTGAGTCTCAATCAGATTTGTTCAAGGCAGGAAGATCTAGGATGCAATTTTGGTCATCAACAAGATGGTAGAAGATTATAGAAGCAATCAACAAGGACGAACCGGTTGGTCACTCGGTCTTCAAGACTGATTTTGCCAAAGCCTACGACCAGGTTAGGTAGAATTTCGTGGACTTTGTTTTAAAGAAAAAAGGCTTTGATGATAGGTGCGGATTAATGGGCGCCTTGGGTTTTCACAATCATAATAAATGGTAGACCTAGAGGGAGATCCAATGGTGAGAGAGGAATTAGACAAGGAGAGACCTTATCCCTATTCTCTTTACTTTGGTGGCGGACATGTTAGGGAGAATGATGGTCCAAGCAAGGGAGTTTAATCTTGTGAAAATGGTTCCAGTGTTGGGAAAGAGAAGATCGAGGTTTCCTAGTTAAAATTATGCTAATGACATAATTTTCTTTTCGGCTAACGAAGACCAAAGCCTCTCAAAAACCATTCACATTGTCAGGATCTTTATTGGTTGTTGATCCATAAGGTTAACAAGTCTAAGAGTCAAGTTGTTGGGATCATTGATGTTAAAATCGTACGATTTAAATCGAATCGTACCCAATTCGTTTGAAGATTTATGAAAAATCGCAAACGGGAAAAAATCGCACGACTCAAATTGAGTCGTCGACTGTTGAAGAAGAAGACTCTAGGCTCTTGGATTTTTTTTTTTTTTTTTTTGAGTGTTGTTGTTGTTGTTGTAACTTAAATGTGTACAAGTATTTTATAAACATTTAAGCAATTAGGGCCAACGAAAATATTTTTCCAAAATTTTTTTTAAAAAAAAGTGTATTTGATTGTTCAAATTTTCTCTAAAAAAAAATTCTCAACCCCTTCATTTGCTCATCCAATTTTTTTCACGTATAAAGGTAAGAAAATACAATTTTTTCATAAGAACATGATATTTAATGAATATTGAATAACTTGTTTTTTTTTTCTGACAAGAAACATAATATATTTATATATATAAGTCAGTTTTAGAATAATTTTGAATCATTAAATATATGTATTTGAGTACTAGACTTGTTTGTATATATTATTTGAAAAATCGAAAAAAATCTTACAATTTATGATTCGATTTAAATCTTATACTTGACGATTTTACGATTCGATTTCGATTTAACAACTATGGTGGGGATCAATATGGAGGCCTCGCCCTTCACTTCTAGGCCCAACAAATTGGATGTGCCATCAACACCTGGCCCCTTAAGTATTTGGGTCTATCATTAGGAGGTAATCACATGAGGATGGATACCTAGAACCCTGTGATTGAAAAAATGTCCATCTGGCTAGATGGCTAAAAGAGCTTCCTTCGAAGGGGGGAGATTGGTTTAGATCAAGTATGCCTTGCTCACCGCACCTACTTTTTTTTCCCTCTTTTCACATTCCCATCAGAGTAGCCTCTCTTCCAAAGCAGAAAAATGAGGGATTTCTTTTGGAAGGGAGGAGAGTTTGGTTGTCACTTGGTGGCTTGGGAGAATGTGGTGAGAAGGCTAGATCATGAAGGGCTAGCAATTGTGGACTAACATCTCTTAGAGGAACAAGGCCTCGGCTGGGAAATGGCTATGGATTTCAAATTTATCCATGAGAGAAATTCTTTATGGACTAAAATCACTAAGAGTAGCCACGGGCTGGTAGTAATAAGCGGGATGCAAGTCTAGCTGCAAGATCCACCTTAGGAAACCTTGAAAATTCATCCACTCCATCTATCGTTCTCCCCCTTAGTTAGACTTGACTCTATTGGTTTCTAGAGGACACATGGCATGGCAATGATAGCTTTGTTTCTCTCTTTTCGAGTTTGTTTAGAGACTAATCTCTTCCCTCATCATGAACTTATTTCCTCTTTCTTTGTCACTTTCAAGAGTGGTGTAGGCAACTCTTGGAATTCACACTTCGGTAGAAACCTCAATAATAGAGAAGACGCGAAAGTAAGACTCTTACTCTAAATCTTGGAGCGCGTGCAACTAGGGGAATCCAATGACAAATGTTTTTGTTCTTTAGCTCCTTTTCCAAATCTTTCTTTAATAAGTTGATTGAGTATCCTAATCACCCAACCTTCTAATCCCATAATTTCATTTGGAAAGCTCATGCCCAATAGGTACATCTCCTACCATTGTTATTCATATCAGCTCAACTCAACTAAGCCTTGTTTCCAACTACATGGGGTCGGCTACATGAATATATTCATATTCATAGTTGATCTGACAGAGTTTTATATTGGCTATCAGCTACCTAACACAACCCTTCTCCTTTACCCGAGCTTGGGACTAACCACGGTGGAGTTGTTATTTATATCAGTTGGATGGGGAAATTTCCAGTTATCTTTTTTTTGAATTGCTCTTTCACTCTCAAGGTGTGGCAAGGATGGAGTTCTTCGTTCCCTTCTCCGAGTTCCAACAACTTTTCTACTAGTGCTACTACACTTTTTTTTTCTTCTAATAGCAATATCCCTCTAGGGTTGAAAGATTACTAGAGAGTAGTCTTATTTGCAATTTTACAGTGCGCTTCTATGGAAAGAAATAATAAGATTTTTAAAAGGGAAGCTAAGGATGTCTTTCTTGTTTGGGGAAAATCTTTTTTCTAGTTTCTAATTCGGTTGTTGCTTATATGCCTTCGAGGTTTAGTTTAAATGAGTGTATTAAGGGTTCGCGCGATATTGTATGTTTAACTTAATGTCAGGTTTTGGTGGATCATTTGTCCACCGTGGGCAGGTTCTTTTTGGCTTTTTTGGTTTCTTTTTGTTCTGGCTTTAATATATTTATTTTTCCAGTTTCTCTACAAAAAAAAATAACAACAATGATAAAAATACATATTCTATAATACAAGCAAAACTGGACATCGCGATTTGAAACTGAACCAGGCATAAGCAAGGATGTCACATCTTAATTTAAGATCACGCCAATTCTAGGGACATCTAAGTTTGTTGATAAAGATCTTGCCGCAACTGATTCTATCTAAACCTAAATTTTCCCACACCAATACAAAGAACAAAAGAGAACACTTAAAAACAGGGCCAACATAACTACAGAATGATAGATATTCGCCTTCGAAAAGGGGGCGTGCATGGATCAGCCAAGTCAATTTTGACCCTAAAATGAGACCAACCCAACATGTTAAAGTAATAAAAATACCATCCAAATACATCCCGAAAACAAAATGCAATCCAAATACAAGAACGCTGGGTTAAGTAGATCGATATAATTGCAAACCAAACAAAAACATTTCACTTTTAAACATTCCAAGACCAAAATCAAGGAAGGGGCTTCACAAAAGAAACAAAAAGTAAAGAAATGAGGATGGTTCAATACATGTACCAGAAATGCACCGGAGCAAAACAAAGGAAACAAACACCGCAAGAAAACTAGATGCCCCCGACAAGGCAACCAAACCAGCCCCCCACAACCACCCAACTACCAAACAAAAACATTACAAACAACTGCCCCAATTCCTACACCAATCCAAAATAGAGAACCCCCCATTCAACTTAGAACAGGCCACCCAGTTACAAGCAAACCACTTTGCCTCCTCCAAAATACTAAAATCATCCAAAGCCTTCCCCATGAAAATCCTTCTATTCCTCTCCAACCAAATTGCCCAAAGTGTGGCAAAAGACGCAATTTTCCAAACTTCTTTGACTCTAGCATTACTAATGGGAACATGACTGGGCATCAAGCAATCAATAATGGAGTGAGGAAGGATGGGTATCATTGACCCCAAACAAAGTTCCCCAAAATCCCCACACATTCCTAGAGACAATACACCCAATGAACAAATGATCAATGGATTCACCATCCCTCAAACACAAGGAGCAGCAAAGAGAGGAGAGATAACACATAGGGAAGCGTTTCTGAAGCATATCCATTGTGTTCATTTTCCCATGAGCCAATAGCTATCCAAACACCTTAATTTTTTATGGAATATGAGCATTCCACACTCCATTAGAGGTCGGAAAGCGGGGGATTGAAGTGTCATCAACAAGGGATAGAAAGAACGATTTGCAAGAAAAAGAACCGTCTGAAAGAAGGTTCCATCTAATCTTATCGGGTCTATCCGAGATACGAACCAGGCTAAGAATAGAAAGGAAAAGATCAATTTCATTTAGCTCTCCTATAGTTAGGTTCCTACGGAAGTGAAAATTCCAAGAGGGTGTCCAAGTGGAAGATTGAGATGGGGAAGAGATAAAGGAATGGATAGGGGCATTATGCAAAGAAGAAAGACTAAAAAGGCGAGGGAATGAATGAGCTAGGGAGTGGTCATCAAGCCAACAATCTTTCCAAAATCTAAAGGTACGTCCATCCCCAACCTCCATGGTAGTATGCTCCAAGAACGAAGGCCCAATGGAAGCAATAAACTTCCAAGAATTGCGATAGGTCGTGAATCTCCTAGGCTGACAGCTCCACTCAATCATAGAATCCCCATATAAACTCGATATGATCTGTGCCCACAAAGACTGTTTATCCGTCGAAAACCTCCATAACCACTTAGCCCCCAACACCACATTCCTCTTAAGAACATTCCCAATACCCAAACCTCCCTTGGCTAGCGGCCTCTGCACCATCTCCCAATTAATAAGGTTCATCCCACCAATCTTGTCTGCCCCCTTCCACAAGAATGAGCGAATCTTTTTCTCCATCTCCAAGGCCACCCCACAAGGAACCTTGAAGAGTGAAAGGAAATACGATGGGACAAAGTTTTTTGGTTTGCAATTATATAATATAAAATATTATATAATAAAACAAAGATGGTTATAATATAAAAATATGTGATAGTAAGGTCGGGTGGGTTGCAGTTTCAGTTAGGTTTTTCTTAACCCAACTTGGTATTTAAGGCCAGATTGACCAATTATTAGAACTTGAATCCTAATTCGACCCGTAATTTGGGTCATCAAGTTTGGTGGAATCAAGCTTTATGAACACTTCTAACTTGGAATACATAGAAAAGGTGTAAATTCAACAATCTTGAATCTTTATACTAAGTTTAGTTCTATCACTAACAATTCAAACATAACATTACATTGGAAGGTGCATGTCACACCCCAGTACACAGCACACCGCAGTGTCTAGTACCCCCGGGATGTGATGGGTACCTCATACAGAGCGTACCCCAGAATGAACTGTTGCGAGTCCATCGATGCTAAGTTCATGATTTTTGGAGACCGTTTGACAATTTTAGTAAAATTACATGTTTTAAATGAATAGTGACGACGTGAACAGTGACGTGAATAGTACTATGATCATATCCAGTGAATAAAATGGAATTAGAATCCAATAAAACTCCGGTTCGAGATCATAGAATCGTAGAGAATTGAATTTCGGACGTTTCGATGCTAAAATTGTGATTTTTGAATATGATTTGATATTTTTAGTAGCTAAATATATGAGTTTTGTGAGTAAAATTCACTGTCGTGACCTTCGCGAACGTGTAAAACCTCAATAAAATACATGTTGAAGGTAGTAGAATGATAGAATGACTGATTTTACACGAGTCGATGTGTACAGAATAATTTTGGGAATGTTCTAGATTTTTAATAAAATTGATATATGCTCCAGTAGAAAAATAAACTGAGAATTAGTGAAAATATGAATTGAAAATCTATTTTCACTGTTCTTTCTTGTGAAAATATCTAGTGGTAACATACGCGTATCATACATCTTGATATATGTGTAATTTACCGTATGTATTTCATTAAAACTACGGGGTGTTACAGTGCAAAATTGCAATGACATCAATATCAAGTTTAACTAGAAACTTACTTGCAAGTGCTTGACGATACGCTTGCACAAAAGCTCGAGCCATTATTCCAGAACCCATAATTAGCAAGTTGGCGAGAATCTTTGCAGCCTATTGATACAAGAACTATAATTATTTGTGTAAAACAATGATAAGCATTTGAAAAGAGAAAATTTTTAAGACAACATCAATCGAGAATATGCATCAATGTAAAAACTCGCATCAGTAAAGTTCCTAAACAACTAATAAACTCAGCTTTACTCAACAAAGCCTTTTTCTCTCAACTAAATGGGGTTCAACTACATAAATCTACTTCTTCCAATGCACTAAAACATCCATACAAGTGGAGTGCAAGATCAAATCTCACCAATTTCAATACATCCTAATGCACTAAATATTTCCTTTACAAGTATTTGTTCTCCTTTTTGATTCGCAACAAGGTTAAATGTATAGCAAAGAAAGATATGAATCACACAAGCAAACTGAAGTCTCGAGTGTCCTATAAAAAATAAAAAAATGAAGTCTTGAGTGACACTAAGCAAGGATGAGACCATACTTTCCTTCACTCACGGGAAAACACAATACAACACTTGACCCCTGACAGAAACAATGACCTTCACAAAATCAGAAAACCAAGTGTAGATGCATCGATTGAACTAATCAATAAGGCTTCTTGTCAACTCCAAAAAATATTTAGAAAACATTTGAAAAAAAAAATATATACAGACAATATCAAACGATGAACTACACATAATGTGAAGGAAGATGGCCACGATGAACCAATGTAGTGGTTCTAGGACTATAAGCAATCTTGAGAGTGTGGCAACTAGTGTTGTCAAGGCGTCACGACAATGTCTACGTGAGATACCCCATCTAGAAAAGGCGAGGCCTAGGTATTACAAATAATATTTATTTATACCTCCCTAAGTAAGTCATTAATTATTCACATACAAACCTTACACACACACACACACACACACACACACACATATGTTACTCCATAATTAAAAGAGTCA
This sequence comes from Paratinospora sagittata, assembly GCA_035771175.1. Taxonomy (NCBI): domain Eukaryota; kingdom Viridiplantae; phylum Streptophyta; class Magnoliopsida; order Ranunculales; family Menispermaceae; genus Paratinospora; species Paratinospora sagittata. The sequence goes on along the minus strand of CM069602.1, from coordinate 983,064 downwards.
TATTTGATGTAATGCTTATGATAAAAAGACAAATATTTACAACAATATAACTTTAATAAATTAAAAAATTAGAATTACAAAATTGAAAAAAGAAAAGATATAATTTGCATATTGAGAATATAAGTATAACACTAGAATTGAAAATTATGTCAATGTTGAGGCTATATAATCACATAAGTAAAAATATGAAGAAAAAAAAAAACTTATGCTTTATATATTTATGTGGTCCCCTTAACTTCTAAAAATTTACTTCTAAAAATTTTCAAAGAGCGTCATTGCCTGCCTTAAGCACGGGCTAGGCGATTTAGTTGCAAATAGCCTAGGCAAGGGCCTAGCTTGGCCTTGACAACACTGATGGCAACACAATTCTAGTGAGACTTTATCAGTGTTTTTAAAGCCACGACTAGTCCATCCCCTAAGTCATTTGAAACTAAATCACCTAAGCTACACTTAAGGTTGATAGTAGGGCTCTTTATAATTTTTTAAGAATATACACAGGCCAAGATGAATATATAAAGTGCAAGGTTTTATTTCTTTATATTAATACCATATGATTGTATAGCTTAAATATTAGAATATTATACTTATATTTTCATTATGAAAGTTATCTTTTTTTCCTTATTTTTAAATTTTGATTTTATATTTTATTTTTATTATATTGGTGCAAATATTATCTATTTTGTTATACTTAGAAGTATTACATCAAACATGGCTCTTTAAATCATTATATTTTCACCAATATAATAAAAATAAAATATAAAATCAAATTGAGGTGTGTAAAATATGCTTAATCCTTTTTAACACAAGATTTCATTTCTATATTATGAAATATGCGTGCAATTATATATACAAGGTTTGTTTGTGTGCATAAAACTAATTAATTATTTCTTTAGGGAGCTATAAATAAATACTATTTATAAGTTAGAACTTCTAACGAGCCTGTACAAAATCATTGCCAAGACCCTGTCAATGAGACTCATAATGGTTTTACATACTAAAATTGAGCACACCCAATCAACATTTGTTCAGGGTAGACAAATTCTTGATGCAGTTCTTATTGCTAACGTAGCAGTGGAAGAGTACAGAACGCATAGCCAAAAAGGAGTGGTCTTCAAAGTGGATTTCGCCAAAGCCTAAGATTCAATGGAGGGGGGCTTCCTCGAGTTCGTAATGGCAAGAAAGGGATTTGGTCAAAAATGGATAAATTGGATAATGGGATACGTTATTTCAGTAATGTACTCAGTGGTGATTAATGGTAGACCAAGGGGAAAAATCACAGCGGGGAGAGGATTGAGACAAGGAGACCCTCTATCACCATTTCTTTTTTACTTTGGTTGCTGACTGCTTAGGGAGACTGATCACTAGAGCACTGCAGAAGTCACTTGTGGGAGGATTCCTACTTGGGCAAGAGAAAGTGGAGATCTCTCATCTTCAATTTGCGGATGATACATTGTTACTCTTAAAGGGGGAAGAAAGTAACATCATGGATGTCATTCAATTGTTTCACTGTTTTAGCACAATGTCTAGCTTCAACATTAATGTGGCCAAGTGTCAGATGGTGGGAATTAACATAGAGGCAAATGTGCTTCTTAGGTTGGCAAATAAGGTTGGCTGCTCTGTTGGTGTATGGCCAATGAATTACCTCGGTCTCCCTTTGGGTGGCAATCCTAATGCAGTACAGTTCTGGGAGCCGGTCATAGCAAAGATTTCTAAGAGGTTGGATGGGTGGAAGCGAGCCTTCTTGTCAAAAGGAGGTCGATTGACCCTTATCTGAGCGATCTTGGCAGCTCTTCCATCCTATTACTTGTCCATGTTCAGAATCCCGGTGGGGGTAGCGAAGGAGATTGAGAGGAGGTTTAAATCCTTTCTGTGAAAAGGCAAAGAGGGTGCTAGGTCGGCTAGTTTGGTGAAATGGGAGGTGGTTCAAATGCCAGTGGAGAAAGCATGCCTCGGCATCGGGAATATTAGGCTGAGGAATATGGCATTGTGTGGTGAATGGTTGTGGAGATACTTTTCGGAGCCACATTCCTTGTGGGCTAAGAGTTGTGGGTTGCATTTATGGCAAATTCTCTCCTCTGGATTACAGTTCTTGGAGTGGAAGAATCAAAAGATTGTCTTATCGCTGTCCGTGGAAGTTTATTTCTACATTGGCTCCCCAGTTCCTTTCGCATACTAGGATTCGGATTGGCGACGAGCTTACATTTCGATTTTGAGAAGATCCTTGGTTGGGGGAACCCTCATTGGCAAACTCTTTCCCTCACCTATATCGCCTCTCCTTAGCTAGGAACCAACCTATAGCCCACTTTTCTATCCTTGATTCCCTCCACACCTCCCCACCATCTTGGAATTTTCACTTCTCTAGGGCCCTCACAGATAGAGAACTTAGCAAGATCCCAATCATCTTGGATAGGCTATCCTTGGTAAGGTTATCCCCCTCTCTGGATAGATTGACATGGTCACCCGCCCCTAGCGGTCTTCTCTCTACCAAGCCATTTTTCGAGCTACTTTGTGAATCCCCCTCCTATCAGCCTTTCCCACTGTCACAGTTCGTATGGAAAATCAAGGTTCCAACTAAGCTTAAGATTTTTGGATGGTTACTAGCTCACAAAAGGATCAACACCTGTTATTTGTTGCAAAGGCGCGCGCCTAACTAGTGTCTATCCCCACATTGTTGTCTCTTCTGTATGCAGGATGGGAAGAGCTTGGATCATATTTTCTTTTCATGCAGGTTTGCAAGAGTAATACGGAGTAGATGGTTTTCCTTCTTGGGGGGGTGTTATAGTGCTCCATTCGATGTTCAGGATGGGGAGAGCTTGGATCATATTTTCTTTTCATGCAAGTTCACAAGAGGAATATGGAGTAGATGGCTTTCCTTCTCGGGGGGCATTATAGTGCTCCACCGATGTTCAAGAGGGCCTCTCTTTCTCTCATATTTCAGCTTTATCTCAAGCCGAGAGAGAGACGGGCCTTATAGCTTTGTATGCTACTCTGTGGTCTCTTTGGTTTAAAAGAAATAATAGGGTGTTTAACAACATCCACAATGAGATTGACCATCTATGGGATTGTATCAACTTAATGGCTAGTACGTGGGTATTTGCATCCCCTTGGAGCAATGGGATTTCAATTGTCGGGTGGCTCTTGAATTGGAGCGAATGCTTATCCTGAGGGTGGGCCAATGTATGTTGGAGTGGATTGTTAGTTAGAATGACTGTAGAATTTTCATCTGTGCATTCCTTCATTTTCCTATAATAAAATTTGTTTCTTTTCAAAAAAAAAAAAAAAGTTATAACTTCTAAGCCTCACCTAGGCATTGTTTCACCTAATGGAGACAATCGCCTAGGTATCGTGTTGACACCTTAAAAACATTAGACTCTATAGGATCCATTAACAAGTAGAATGATGCAAGCATCAAAAAGTACAGATAAGTCACCTAAAAATGCATGAAGTAGCATATAACCCTCTCCACAACTAGTCATTGGGTTCTTTTCTTCCATATGAAGTAATCTAGGCACCATTGTACGTTAAGAGTCTTTGACATGGTGTGTGAGAGAATAGAATACAAAAGTGATCACATAAACAAAACTTGAAGAAAAAGGAAATTAATGAGAAATGAGATAAAAATTGAAGGCACTAGGAGAGGTCTACGGAGAGACTGGGAGCAAGGAGAAGAAAAAGTGATGGCAGTATGGTACTAAAGAAACATAACGATCAAGACTAGAGGCTCTATTACCAAATAATGGCGAGGGTAAGGAGGGGAACAAGTTATAGGTCATAAGGCACAAATCAACTATCAATTCATTCAGCCGTTTGTGGGTTACAATCTATCCATATTTACACAAAAGAAGTAAGACTTGAATTCCAACCTTAATAAGGAATCTCTCCCCTAATCGAAGTGAACTACTATAATTGGACTTCATCCAAACTTCTACTAAAATAAAACACCAAAACTAATGGAAATAACTCTAATATGGGAACAAATTAAAATTGACCTTCCAAAATACAAAAACTTTTATAAAAGCAACGCTAGCAATTTTAGATAAAGAATATTAATTATACATTTTTCTTTAAATCTAAACATATTGTTGGAAGTTGGTTTCTTAGCTTGTAGGATCTTACTATCCAAGATTTGATCCTAGGAACCAATCTACTAGACCCCTCATTGATCCTATGTAGAACCCATGAGCCAATCTTAACAATTGACATAGTTTAGATATGATGGGGTTTAGTCCAAGGGTTGAGTCAATATTCATATAGGGGTCTAACAACTTAAAGGAGGAAAATAGGAGATTAGTAAAATAACTACTTATAAAAATAATGAATTATAGGTTTTGATCTTAAGACAATTTTTGCAAGTACTTTCTAATAATTGTCTAAGCCTTGGAAATCTTCAAGACATTTCAAAACCAATCAGTTAAATAATTTTAAATAACTTAATTGCATTCCACCGCACTTTTTTGACCTCAAAGGCATGACCTGCCCACAGTTGGTAGGTTGACCCATAATATAGTAAGGGTTAGACCTTCAAGAGGATAACTTAAAGGAGGGAGAATAGAAAGTAACTCAACCTGTCCAAAAGGGAAAAAAGGTTGGTGCAATTAAATGATTACACATTAATTAGTAGATGATAAGTAAAATGTAAAGTTTTAACATATTGTCTTTTTCTTTAAAACTTCATTTTTCCCCAATAAATAAACAGAACTCACCAATGTAATTGATAAGCATGAAATAGAGTGGAATAGCTATGATGAATGAACCATGAAATATTAAATACAATGATGACCCTTTTGATGAACACCCACTAGCAATGATCCAAATGGCATGAGGGTAAGAAAAGATCTACGAGTCACATTATTTAATGTTATTTTGTTTTACGTTGGCATATTTTATAAAATTATAATTTATATAATTTGTCTTTAATGCAATACAACAGTGATCAGTTCGCTACTTTTGAATTAATTTCAAAATTTTAACTTCAAAATATGAAATTTGAGTTTTAAAGGCTTCAACAATTAAATTGCTTTAGGATTCTAGAACCTTAACTGCGAAGTTCTCATTGCAACTCAACATCATTGCAAAATTAGAAAACATACATAAAAAGTAGTTCACCATTTCCTTTTCGTGTCACAAACAAAAGTTTTTTCGCATTTGTCATTTTGTTTCAGAATTTGTGCTTTTTTTACCTTCTTATAAATTAGGGCCATGTTTAATAAATGAGAAAATTATTATTTTCTCGAGAAAACAATTTTCTAACAAAACATTAATGTTTGTGTGTTTCGCAAAATTTGTTTCTGCGCTTACGTTTCTTCCAATGAAATTTTGATTGAAGGGACGAACCAATTTTCTTTTTTCTGAAGAAAATCCAGATCCCAAACTCACTGAACTTTCCTAATCATTTTCACTACCACAATACATTGTATTGGTTGACTCAACATTCAAGAAAATGATAACAACTTCATTAACCTGGAGGGGAACACAAGTGCATATTCACCTGGAGGGGAACACAAGTGCATATTCTAATAATCTCATGAGGAGCTACTTGTTAGCTATCAAAGAGCTTTCAAAAAAAAATTCCCAACCAATCTGTCTAATGCAAAAATCTATATACCCAGAAAGGTCAGATATAAAACAGCAATTGACAACTTCCAAAAATTGCTTTATTTCTCACTGCCCATCAAGAGAGAGAAATTTTTGAAAGCAAAAGTGACAATCTATCCATGAAATGGTGACCAATATATTATAAGTCTTACTCAATAATCAATATGCATTTCTCCTTTTAAGTACCAATATCACTAATATTATAGAGAAACGTAATAAGAGAGATTGGAGAGAAAGAGAGAGGAGAACAAGGACATGGGTTTATAATATTGCACAATCCACAAAGGTAAAACCGTAAAAGGGAAAAAAAAGGTCAAAAGAATCAAAAGAGCTACAGCAAAGAGGTACATACCATGATTCAATGCAATCAAACCAAACCACGAGTGGCTTGATCACCACACTAATAAAGCACTTCAGCTATAATTCTTGATGAGGATCTCGTGTTTGAGAAACAAAGATGTCTACAAATAGCAAAAACCCGCAAAAGTAAGAAATCACGAGCGCCATGAAGTAGTTCAATAAAAAGTCAAGTAACATACATTTCCAACACACCAAATTCCATTGCATAGCACTGCAAATTTTAATTACGAAAATGGTGTATCTAATACATGAGGCTATCACCATTACAAGGTCTGGAGAAGGGACAATATATGCAGCCAAACCTCCACATCGTAGAGGTTATTTCTAGATCAAACCCACGTAAAGCAGCAATTTCTAATCAGTGGCAAAGTGGCATTGGTATTGATCCAAGTTCTAAGACATAATTATTAATTTTCAGCGGAAAACAATCTCATTTCTTGTATGCATGTTACCATAAGTTACATTTGGCAAAACCAATACGTATAAAATTAGATACTGGAAATTAGGGGTGTAACGGGTTGGATTGGGTTGGGTTGGGTTGGAGCCAAAACCCATCCCAACCCAAATAGTTTGGGCAGGGAAAATTGGAACCCAACCTGAACCAAAATGGCTCCTCAACCCAACCCGGCCCAAACCGACATTCAGGTTGAAAATCAGTTTTCCCTCAAAAGAAAAAATTAGTTTTTTTTTTTTTTGCTAGATATTAAAAAAAATCAATTGTTCATAATAATAAAAAAATGCAACATCCAATACAATAAGCATTCTTGACAAAAAAATGCAACAAGCATTAAAAAAACAACATTTATAATAAATATAACCTTACAACAAAATATTATTTACAATAAAAAACTAATTTTACAGCTAGGTTAGAAAATAAATAAAAAATCACTAACACAGTTCACTCGCAGGCCGTGGCAAAAAAATGCGATAAATTTATAGTTAAGAGAGGAATTGTATAACTTACCAAAAAAGCAACAGAGATGAAGAATTAGAGCAGCACCAACACCTAATCTTCACCTACAATCTGCAAGACTGCAAGAATTAAAAGGAAATTATAAGAAGAAAAATAATAAAAACAAAAAACAAAGGAAATTGTAAGAAGATATTAGAAGAAGAACAAATTAAAAAAAAAAAAACCTTACTCTTCGTTGGAGGCTTCAACCAACGAATCGAAGAAGAAGACAAACGAAGAAAAAGAAGAAGAGAAGCAGAACGAAGAAGAAGAAGAGAAACGAAGAAGAAGAAGAATCGCAAATTGTGAAGGCGTGAACTTGCGATTGGGCTTTTGGGAACTAAACAAAGAGGGATTGAAGGAGAGAGGAAGAAGAAAAGAAGCGAAGAAAAATCACTAAATCATATTCGAAGAAAAATCACTAAATCATATTCGAAGAAAAATCACTAAATCATATTCGAAGAAAAATCAAAGATTCGAAGGCGACGATCGACCAATTTGGGGGTTAGGAGCTGCGAACTTGCGATTGGTGTAAATGGGGTTTTACTCTTGACGCCTTTGCAGTTAACGGGATAAGGGTTTGCAGAAGGAAGAAGAAGAAGAAGAAGAAGAAGAAGATCTATTCCATGAGCAAACATACCAAACTCAAAACCCTAGAGATCATGAGCCTAAGAAATGAATACCAAATCAAACCCCGTGTGTTTAAAAACAAGCGACGCATAGCAAGAACCGTAACAATCACTAAAAACTGAGTTGCTGAACCATAAAATCCCAAAAAAAAAAAAAAAAACAAAGAGAGAAGAGGATCATCAGAAATCGTTACCTCTGGCGCAGCAATCAGCTCTCCTTCTCTATTAATTTGATAAAGGAAATAAAAAAGGACTCTGGTTTGTGTTTTTTTCTCTTGCGCGTATTCTAGGTTTCTTACGTCGGTTTCAAGAAAACCCCCCACCCCAGTACCTTCATTTCTCCTTTGTAATGAAACTGGTTAAACGCCGTCGGAATCGGGGCCGCTTTCCTGAATCACTGTCCGTCGGATTACTTCTGATCACGTTGTTGTGAGCGATTGGATAACATCCACGGTTTTGTTTACTCTATCTCTAACTCTAACCATTCAAAGAAACAAAATTATAAAAAGAAAAAGGCTTTAAAATAAAATATAGATAAATATGTGTGTATTCCTTACCTCTAATTAAAATAGAGCTATAGCCATTAAAAGAACGAAGAAGTGTTTTAATTTATTTCATTAAAACTTAAACCTCTAATATAATTAGAGATTCATTTTATACATTAAAATTATATTTAAATATTTTTTTCACATGTTTTGTGATTTAAAGTTCCTTGGAGTATAACTAATATATATTGATCTGAACTAAAAAATACATAATATCAAACTTTATTCCAAAATGGCCCTAAATTTCTAAGGTTGCCTAAGGTCAAGGTTTGAAATTTAACTAAATTATATATATATTTATTTAGAGAACGCCTGTATTCTTGTTGCATTTAGAGTTTTTACAGTTTAAGTGCACCTTTTTAGCTTGTAAAATATTAATCTAATTATAAAAAATACAACTTCAAGTATAATTACACATTTATAATTATGGAATGAATGTATATTATATATTTTAAAGTGTGTAATAAATAATATAATAGTTGTGTGTAGTTGCTTGAAGTTGTATTTTGATATTTCCCGTTTATCTTTTGAATCGCTCATTAAATATTAATTATCCTTAAACATATCTTAGATAAACAAGGTTGTATTTTTTGTTTTCTTTTGGAGGGACAACTAGCACAAAACTTTTATCATGTCCATTGTAGCATGAATTCACTTAATTAAACTATGTAAAAGATCACAATGTTTTATAATATAAATGTTCACTTAACTCTTGATAAAATGAAACTAGATAATGTATTCATGTAGCTAATTCACTTGGTTAAATAAAAAGTTTTGGCTGTGTTTGGCTCGTGTCTCGAAAACTAATATACAATTCAAAAAATAATATTTTGTTATTTCTTAAAAATAATATATTTTTTGTATAAATTTTGATAAACTATTTTGAATTTCAATCAATCAAACACATTTTTTAAGTTTTTAAAATTTTGAATATAAAAAATTATACCCAAATCATAAATTAAACGAAACCTCAGTTTCGTTGAATTAGACTCTTAAGTATTGAGTACCTAAAATTGAAAAAAATAATAATAATTTGTGTTTAATTGAATTATAATCATTAAAATGTTATTGTTTTTATAATTAAAATACTTCTAATCTAAAAATAATTAAAAGATTTTTTTTTTTGAAGATAACTAAGTTGAAAGCATTAAATTATGCGGTCTAAAAAACTCGCGCCGAGACATTCTCCCGAGGAGTAATGGCCGTGCTGTTGTCTTCCGCAACCGTAACTCCTCCAGAGCTTCTTCGCTGTAACTCTAGAAGTTCTTCGTTTCGTAAAGCTCTTATTTCTTCTAGGGTTTCACTTTCGCTCCGTTCTTCTTCTTCTTCTTCTTCTCAGTCATCGAATTGGATTTTGTCGCGAGTTGTTGGATCGATTAGATGCCAAGCTCTCGGTGAAAGATCTGAGAGTTCTGTTGATCAAACTGTATATCAGGGAAGTTACGGTCCATGGACTGTTGATTCCTCAGACGTACGCGAGGTAACAATCAGCCACGAGTCTCTTTTTCTTTTCTTTGTTCTCGATATGCAAAATTCACTTAGATTGTGGAAATCATGTTGTTTATAATCCAAATGAATTGGACAGAGCTTATAGAAACTTTTTGACTCGTTAATTTTGCTTTGATCTCTTCTTCGCTAGATTACCTTAATTTTTATATAACTCGTTATATTGCTTAGTTTAACTCCCATTCATGTTTTGTATTTGTTATTTTGAGTAGTTATTAACCAACGAAGCTCCTACTCTGTGTCAATCAATGATAACTCCGGATATCCTTAATGGCCTCGTTCATCTTTAAGTTAATTAAACCTATGTTTAGTATTAATTAATAATGGTAACTTCCTTACTACACTATGAACAGACTGAACTTCTTCCATCTTTTTTTGTTCCAGTTCTTTTAGTGCAATTATTAGAAAATACACTGCAGCTTGCGATGCTTCTCTGTCTATTATTCTGGTTTTCCATATTTCCTTACTGAGATTCATTCATTCTTACTTTATGATTGATGCTGAACATTAGCATCTGCAGAGTATAGGAGTTCTCCTTGGTTTCGTACGGATGTTGATTTTTATTTTAATCGCACTTGTATTTGCTAATCCGTTCCTTATCTCTTTTCATAATTATTGCAGGATTTTATGAGCTCGATTCTGCATTTGCATTCAATTTTAAAAATATATAATTTTTTTTTTCTCTTTTTGTATCGAATTATCTAATTTCTACGTTAAAAAGAATACTTCTATTGTGGATAGTAAAACTTTGCCAAACAACTTTTAGTATCCAAACTTCCATGGAAGTTCAGAGCTTAGTATGATGGATGCATCATGCATGGATGGCTAGGCCACAATTTGTTTTAAGGTACATTTAGAATTGCATATTTTCCTTCATTGGATCTGCTTCCTTATTGCTTTCAACTTTCCTTTTTATGAATTTGGCAGGTGATCCTATATAGATCAGGTTTGGTGACTGCTGCAACATCATTTGTGGTTGCCGCATCCACAGCTTTTCTACCAGAGAACACTTTCGTAAGGGCTATTATAGATCAAGAACTCAATTTACTATATGCCCTTGGAGCTGGAGGACTAGGCTTATCACTATTCTTAATTCACATTTATGTGACAGAGATTAAGCGCACCCTTCAAGCATTATGGGCACTTGGTGTTGTTGGGTCTTTAGCTACTTACTTTGGTCTCGCTCAAAATCTTGGTCTGAGCTTGCCGGAATATGTTATTGAACACCCAACAGCAGTGTGGCTTTTTGGGCCCCTCTTTGCGGCTTTGACAGGACTTGTCTTCAAAGAAGGTAACAAGTGACAATCCCATTCATTCTAGGAAGTTACTCTTCTGAGATGGTCTTCATATGCAGGCCTTTGTTATGGGAAATTGGAAGCCGGTGTTTTGACATTTATCATCCCAACAATACTTCTTGGGCACCTGGTACTTTTTTTTTTCACTCAACATCTCTATTTTGCTTTATTCTTGACTTGTATATTTTATTTTTTTAACTGTGTGCGAGGAGATGGGCTGAACAATCAAATGCTGGGTTCTTAAGAGCTATATATAGGTGAGATTATTCCAACCAGTACACAACCTAGAGAAGCCCTTTTCACCCATTTTTTTTTTCCTCTACCTTCTTGAGATCATTTTAGTCCCCTGCTCATATGATTTGCCTCACAATGTTGACACCCTCCCAGGTTTTGCCCCTGATGGTTGGCTTGCACTTGAGTGGAAGTTAAGAAAGTTTCACGTTCAATGTTGAATTCAGTTCTTAATGGGCGCTTCACAATGGGTTCCTAGCCTCAGCTACTGGTCACCCATGGCTATCAATTTCATGGGCAATCCTAGCCGTTTTACTTTTCCTTGATGGTCCATACAAACTATTTTCCCCTTTCTCACTCTTATCTCCTTTTGTCCATTATTATCCCTAGGTTCTATGGTGCCCACCTAGTTTGCTACTTGGTTTTGCCCTTACTCATGGGTTGGTGTATGAGCATGTGTTGGGCTCTTATGCACCCTCTGGTCTCTCCTATCAGGTGAGTTTCCTGTGTGGGAGGAGTTGAAAAGTACTTGAGCGGAGATTCAGTAAGCTTCATTTCCAACCTGAGATTAACATCCTGACTCCTGCAGGGCATCGAGAAAGACTATTACTACAAGTTTAAGACTTTTTTCTTAGCTCTAGGAATCTCTATCACATAAATATAATTGTCCTTGAACGTGATTGCTATGTGCAGACGGGTTTAATGGATAATGGAGTGAAGCTCAGCCTACTTGGCCTGTGGATGGGTCTCTTTGTTGTGTTTGCAGCAAGAAAGTTCACTCAACCTGTTAAGGTACTTTGTTGAGCAATATTTTGGTAAGAGCTTGGCATTAGCTACATTTTACTGTCTCTGAAGATTCACACTTGGTTGTTTATTTTCCAGGATGATATTGGCGACAAATCCGTGTTCATTTTCAATGCCCTTCCAGAAAAGGAAAAGAAGGCTTTGCTTGAAAAACTAGAGCAACAGAATATCAACCAGGACCTTGACTAGATTGAAGAGGTATAGCTTCAAAGTCCTCTTATTAACATCTAGATGCACACCAGCACCACTTGGTACTCTTCTCAGGGTTTCAGTTTTTGTAAAGTTTCCTCTGTGACGTCCCTTCTTGTTTGTATACATATATTGAGAGCTATTTTAATGAATGCGTATTCCTGGAGTTAAATGTCAGTCAGTGGATTTCCTTCGCGTCTCATTCACATCTGTACATGCAATAAATCTTGTATTTACCAAGGAATTTAGAAAACGGAGAGCATGTTCAACTGGAAACGAGTTTTGCTTTATAATAATCTTTGATTGATTTCAAACTTTCACTCTTCTACTCCATGCAACAGATACGCCCCGTTAACCTGTGTAGTGGTTTGTTTTGTTGTACATCAGCACACCTGCATTCTTATTTGGGACGGCCAAGCAAAATGAAATTTCACTGATTTTAAGTCATAACAGTTCGAATTGTAGAAGCTAGGATATCAAGACCACCTCATGTATACAAAGAAACTCCATATTGTTGGCAAGACCCAAGACAGTGTTGCCCATGACACTGTTTCTTAAAAACACCTTTTTCAACTAGGTTTTGTATCAAAAAACATGGTTTAGAATTAAAAAACAGTTGTCTTTGTCTTTGAAAACAAAGATTCTATAAAAACTCAGAGAAAGTACTCTAAAAATAATTTTTGAAAATTTTGTTTTCAAAAACTAGTTTTGGATGCAAAAAAAAAAAAGGAAAGAAAAGAAAAGAAACCAAATTCACAGCCATGATTTTCTGCAAAACAAAGAAAATCACATTACCTGCCGCAATAGACAATCTTCCTGCTGTGCTGCAAAACTTAATAGGAAATATAATAAATGATAAAAAAAAGAAAAAAAAAGTTGTATAAACTACAATTGTATAAATTGCATCAAGTTTCAATTGACCATCCCAATGACATTGTGACTAGTATAAATTATAAAGGCAACCAAATTTGGCACTAAAATTTAACCATAAGATGGCTAAAATAGCCAAACATAATACTGTATAATTCTCTTAAAAAGATTTACCAATTGAGAAAAAAAAAGTTCTGCTATTAAAGGAAATTCACTGACCAAGAAATCAGATTTGCCCGGTGAAATTATCATCACCCTCATCAGATCGAACAAGGAGTGGGCTTGAAGGTGAATCATTTCCTTTGTCTGCTACCTCTTCATTAATTTCCACACTGATTTTCATCTCACCTTCAGGTTCATTGCCAATTGTAGGAGTTTGCCAAATCTTACCATTTTCTGGCACCGCAGCCTCCACCTTAACTGTGTCATTTTCAGTGTCTCCATTGTCAGCTTTAGCTTTCTTTACAGTTCCAGATTTCTCTATATCAGCAGCATCCAGCCCTGTGGAGATGTCATCATCATCCGTCTTCCGCTTGCGACACTGCTGAAATTCAGTGTCCACAGGACTTAGTACATCTGTTTTATCATCTTCAAGCAAGTCGGATTTTTCAATAACTTCAGTATCCCCAGCCACGGCTTCAAGCTTCTCTTTGGCATCACTTTCCTCACTTAACTCATCATCAACGTTCTCCTCAGTATTCCCCTCAGTCTGGCGTTGCAGAGATTCTATCACATTCATCAGTTCCCTGTTAACCTGTAATAGTAAATGCCAAAATTAATGTCTAGCATTTAAAGGATTTGAGTTTTAATTTGATTTTGACAAAGAAAAAAGGAAACATATTTCATCTGGGGTACTCTTTTCGGGAAGCTGATAAGCTAATTGACGTGTTCTTGCCAAGTTTCTTAACTACCTAAATTGATAACAACAAAACAGATTCATATGTAAAAAATTCTACGAGGATTGAACTAAATCTCAACAAGAGAATTGGTATTTCTGGACAAACTTATGTTATACATGTTTGCATTCTACATATAGAGCATTATATTTATCTATGGGTAATGGTAGGGGTACATAGGGTGAAAGTACGAACAAAAATATGCCCTCTGCATTTGCTGGATCAATACCGAGCAGTGCAATTCATGTGTTTCCACGTTAATCCAATAGACACAAGGGCTCATTTCCACTTCATATCTGCATCATTTTCGTTTATCTATGTATACTAATAGAATGCAAATTCTTGTAGCGCTCACTGTGAAGTCATTTTTGTCAAAACCTCCTATATTATTGTTTAATATATCATTCTGAACTTTGATTAAACACTACATTTTAAACATATGAATGACAATCTAGGTATATAACATCCCCCATGGTAACATCCCACATTCTTTTACTACTACTACAAGTGCGCACTACTCCCAATGAAAGGGTAAACCAAATGGCTCCTGCCATAATAGTGGGGTTCGGGGAAAAAACAAGGCATGCAACTTTAACCCTACATTGCAAAGAGACTACATGCAGACTAGAACCTGTTACCTCCAAAACAAAGAAACCTCTACTGATGCAACTCTCTCATACTATACAATAAGTGGGGATATGCGTTTCTACACAAACACAATAAGAAAATGCAATTGCCAGAAACTTACGGTTCGTACTCCGTACCATGCACATACTCATGTAATACATAAACTTAGTTGTAGAAAAAGTGAGGTGCATGACAATCTTGCTAATGAATAAAGCCCAAGTAACTGATTTGTACAATGCAAAAGCAAGTTACACTAGTAGCAGCATTGGTCAAACCATTTACTTGGTGTTACTAATGGAACATGGATCTTAACACCCAGCCTATTCATGAAAAGTATTCAGGAAGGCATGGTTTCTTCTCAATCTTTACTAAAAAAAGGTAACAGCTCATAAGAAAATTACAGAAATATATTTGAATCTCATACCTGGGGGTTTTTAAGGAAGTCAGATATGTCAGTTGGACAAGAGGGGCACTTCATAACACTCTTTTGTGCCCGGAGAGTCCGGCCCCCTTCACAAGTTCTCTCTCTAACAAATGATTGACCAGCAAAGGCAGCTTCCAAGCAAGGCTTGCAAAAGTTATGAGCACAAGGTGTTGTTAGAGGAAGAGTCATGACTTTGCGACAGATTAGGCAGCTGAACTCTGCATGACAAAGCACAAACAAGCCTTAGTTGACCCGAATGTTCAACTTATCTCATCCTTGAAGGATTTGTCTTGCAGTTATCTGCATCTCCAAAAGTTGAAAGCAAGGTCTAGAAATCTGAATGAAGGAAAAGGCAGACTTTGGATTGAGTTTGCCCGATAAAAATTTACACAATAAAGATCATCTGTTGAAGGGAGTGCATTAGTACAAAGCAGGAAAGTTTTAGGATGGGTGGAGATTGAACCTTTCAGGAGCTTTTCTCTTACAGACAGGTTGTGCACTTGCCTTATGGCTTTCCTAGCTTTCTTCGTTTCCTCTGGATCTGCAGTACGGACGGGTTTCCTACTTGCAGGGGGAGGCTTCATCCATGTCCAACAATTTTGCTTCTCCTAAAAGACAAAGACCCCTCTAAATTATGTAGGAAATATAAAAATGCACTATAAAAATAAATAAAACAGAGCTGAGAGGAAATCTAAAGGCTTAGGTACAACTGACTCAAATTTTGGAAACTATCTGCTTTTCAGTAATAAATTCTACAACTCTAGATGAAGCCGTTGTTAAGAGGGCCTCCAGAAAATTGGGAAAAACCACATTATAAAGAAAGGAAAGCATAGTTAGGTCATGAAATAAATAAAGTGAAAAAGAGGCAAGTCGTTACATCATAATCCCAGGATGGGCTTTCCTTTCTTTCAGTGATGTCAGTCGCATTATTCAGTTCTTGAATGACAGGCAAAGGTCTTGGCCGGTCTCCATGTTCATCACTACAGACAGGTTGCAGGGAATTGCAGTTAAGAATAGACAGATTTAGACAGATTTATCACGGCCATCAAATAAGGTAACCTCTAAAGAACTATGGAAAAGAAAACCTTGTCCATGGTGCAGGTTCATTATCACATCGAACAAACAGATATCTACAAACCTTAAAGCCCTGTAACAGAAACCTCATCCAAATTATCCAACACAATCAAAACTATGATACAACAATATTTAATAGCAACCAATTGGTACAAAGTAAAATACCTGGATTCCAACTTTTCGCCAACATTTCTCTATTCTATAAATTCCATCATACCGCACCCCAGTTTCTGGAGCATAAGAAGATCGCTTTTCCTTGTGCGACCTAGTCATTATAATATGGAAAGAGATGTGTTATCGAGTGTGACATATCTCTCTACATCACTACATTTATTTTCAAGATTACAACTATTCCCATTCATGCTAAATACAATCTCTGAAAGAAGAAGAATCTACACTATATATATATATATATCTGTGTGTGTATGTATGTATGTATGTATGTATATACAAAAGTTATTATGAAATAAGTGCTTGTGAAGAAGCTCATGAAAACCCTTTTAATCAATTTTTTAGAAATTTTTTCTTTGAAATAACAGAAGTTTTAGATGAAGGATTCTAAAAGTGTTCTATGTTTAATTAAAATGACATTTTTATTCTTTTTATAACTAATCACTTCTCATCAATAAAGAGTTGAAGGACATTTTGGTAAACACATTTCATAAGCAAAAGTTGGTAACGGCCAAGTTCTCAAAAAGTACTTTTAGCTTACTCAAACAAAGCCAAAAAGACTTCTAATTGTCGAGTCAAACAGGCTCCTGATATTAAGAACCATTCATCAGTAACACAACATAATTGATGGATATTCACATGACGAGCTAAAAGCATGACCATTAAAATAAAGTAAAGTTTTTCATTATCTACAATATTATACTCAACTACTCAACTCAACTAAGCTTTTTTTCCAACTACATGAGATCAGCTACATTAATCCACTTCTTCCACTCCGCTCTATCAAAGCTTAAGCTTTTTCCATTGTCTACAATATTATGAGAATGGCTAATAATAATGTCAGTGTGTCAATCAGATCACCAAAAAAATGTAGAAGAAGTTGTATGCCATCTTGGAAATATATACAAAACTATAAGAAAGCCGTTTTATTAAACTCAACATAAAAAGAGACAATTTTATTATAATTAGAAGGTTTCATAATTCCAGGAATCACTTAAATAAAATAGACCTCAGTTATAGGAAATAAATGCAGCCCGAAGTAACTTTAGGATGTTCCATAGTGAATGCTACTAGATGATTCAGCAAAAACCAATTAAGTCGGACAGAAAATCTTTAACATGTAACAAAATGAAATGACCAAAAAGGATTTATTCGTCCTTTTAATAGGGCGTCCAATTTAAGCATTTTATCACAAACTCTGATGCAAATCTATCCAAAAAAGCATTAACACATTGAAGGCATGACATATACCTCACAACCCGAACTGGAAAGCCTTTCCTACAACTAACTCGCAGCGACTCGTTCATTTTCTCGAACTTCTGGTCAAAGGACTGCTCTTTATTTGTGCGTTTGTTACCACTGAGGTCTCTTCCACCACTGCACACCATGCAAATAATAGAGGAAAGAAGAAAAGATTGGATATCTGCAGCTTGAATACCCAATAGATCACAAGGAAAATAAAGTGCCTGCTTTGGTGGCAGGATATTTAGAAAAAGAGGGAGGGGGAGGTCAGTCTATGGAATAGGAACTAAAAAAGTTCAGTTTCAACTATTAGCACAATGCAAATGGATCAACAATACAAAGACCAATATAACTAACTATCATGACCATATGATGTGCATCAACTTGGAAGGATATTTCTAAAAACGGGCCGTGTAAACTTCTCTACTCAGCTATGACTAAACCATGCCTTGCTGGCTCATTGTCACAGATGGTCAAGATCATCTGTTAGTTTCATTTATTCATTACAGCATTTTCAACATGATCTACAATGTTGCATAACTTTTTTCAAATAAGAGTTATATACTATTGAATAACATGAATTCTAATAGAAGTATTGTTATTCATCATAATCTGCATTTTCAATTAGTCACCAAGAAACTCAGCCTTAACTAATCTGTTAAATAAAAAAAACTACGCATCCAACATTACTAATAAGAACTTGGAGATAACAAACAATGTGGAAAGAGTTTAAAAGTTAAACCTTCCTGTGTAGAGGAACCACTCGCCATGATCCTCATCATCTTCATAGCCTCCAGAAAGTGCCACCGACTGTGAGCCATAATCTGATTGTCCAGAAATTCCAGCAACATGAGGAAGGTGAACCCCCCATTGTCTACACTCCATCCGATCCTCCCAGCACTCCCCAACCAGCACACCTTGGTTCCTGACTGGGTCATTTTCTGCAAGGATGGGCCCAAAATGATCAGGTGCAACAGTGACAAAAATCTTCCCACTGCATGCATTAGCCTTTCCAGCTTTCTTTGCCCGGTCCGTTGTGAATGCCTTATCTGGTCGGTTCTGATTGTGTACAAAATGGTAGACGTTGGATGTGCTACCTCCAGAGTTAACTTTTGATGTCTTAGCCATTCGAATGACAGCAACTAGAGTTGAGTTTATACGCGGCAGACTTGCCATCTTTGGAGGGATGGTGGTGCGGCACTTGGCACAGGTCCGCTTTCCCTGAGCAATCCATTTTTGGAAGCATTTGAGGCAGAAATTATGCCCACAAGGCGTCTGAAACAGAAAAATAACTTTTTAAGGATCTAAGAATCCAGCAAACATTTTTTTCATCTGAAAATTACCACATTAACATAAATGTTTTTGTTATCCTCAACCATGGACTCTTATCTTCTTTTCTTTTTCTTTTTCTTTTTTTTCCCCCCTTGCTGACCATTACCACGTCAAATGGGAAATTGAGAAACATTGTCGACATATCATCCAATCAGACAATTTGTGGATACATATCAAAGTTCCAAAATCAATTTTCTATGACTCGAATGATTATAAAAGGTTTAACGTTAATAGACATTTCCAGAATTAGTGGTCCATAAGAATTGTAAGATGGATAGTCGGAATTGTCATCAATAGAAAATACTCATTTAAGCAAACTTTTATGATAATAATATTCGATAGGAAAAGGAATAAATAATAGGAATGCCATATAGGAAAGATATAAAGTCGCAAAATATGCAATAAAGCTTCTCATTAAAACTTATATGCAGAAAAAACACTAAATGAATAAAACATTTGAAATTAACTTCTGACTGAATCTATAATTTTTTTTTTAAAATAACAGAATTGAAAACGGAGTCTCTAACATCATTGATACAGAGAAGATAGAACTTCCTCTTCAATATCATCAACCTAAACAGAAATTCCCCCAAAACGGAGACACAACTAATAAAAAAAGACCAGTTCTTGAGGCATAAACACAAGAAGCAGAGGAATAAATTGAACTATGATCAGAATCTACAATTTTAGTCATTTGAATAAAGAAATTTCTAAATGGAAATGCGATTGCGTTCAATAAATGAAACGTCGCTAATTCAATGAGCATCAAACACGGAAGGTTCAGAGCGCTCTATGTGAGTGCTAACACAGTTCGAAGTCTATCGATTCCTGCAACTGAAAAACAATGCCGATTTTTAATAAAACTCCGGAACATCATAGAACATCAGATCAGGTACAACTCAATTTCACATGCATCTCTTAAATATATAAACTTCAAAACACAATACAATTGACTACATAAAGGAAAAAAAAAAACTCGACAGATCGATAAATCCAGGCAAACTGCACATGCAAAATGAAAAACTTGTAGCAATTCAAATTTCGTACCTTAAAATTTCAAACGAAGTATACAAAACAATAAACACACACACACGCACACACACAAACGCACGAACTAGCACAGAAACTTCTCCAAGATATAATCAAAGCTTACGATATGAAATCAAAGAAAAAGGAACAAAGAAGAGGAAGAAACAAACCGTAACCGGCCTCTCTGGCAACTGCATGCAGAACGAACAGTTCAAGCTCCCGTCAAGAAGCTCCAGAACATCTCCACTCTCCTTCTCCTTCTTCTTCCTGGACTTATCACCATCGACATCAAGATCCGACGATCGAACGCCTCCACTCAACAACTCCTGCCTCTTCCTCGCTTTCTCGTTCTCATTCAATGACGCATCCGCTTCTATAGCTCGTATCGCAGCAATCAAATCGCCGAAACTTCCAGACGCGCCGGAACTTCCAGGCGCGCCGGTAGCGACAACCGGCGACGCTCCGGGAACTGCCACCGCCGGCAGCTCATCGATTGAAGAGCAGTCTGGACACCGCCATTCAATAATCGATTCCAGAGAGTTTGGCCGATGAGACAAACAAGAGAAATGCCAGGTACTTCCGCAGGTCCTGCAGATGAGACTGTCCTGTCCGGGAGGTTTGGTGTTGCATAACATACAAATGCCATCGCCGTCGCAGGGAAGCTGGTTAACGTTCGGCATTAGAAAAGAATAAGCAGAGAGAACGAGAGAGAGATAACAGAGAAGATTCTGAGAGAAGAGAGATGATGAAATGGAAGTGAGCACAGAGATTGAGAGAAGAGCGATTAAGAAGAAAGATTAAATAGAGAGACTGAGAGAGAGGAGGAAGAAGAAGAAGAGAGAGAAGAGACGAAGTGAGAAGGCGCGTTTTTTAAAATCTTTCGGAGGTTCTTTGAATTTTCCCTCTATTGATGATGGTCCGTTCAGGCAAAATAGTATTTTTTTTATTTATTTTTAATGGAGGCAAGACTCCACTAGAGCAGTATTACCCCGTTTCAGTAAACTCACTGTGATTTGACGAAACTACCCTTGTATGATTTTCCAACCCTATTTTCGTTTATTAATTACGCCTTTTCTCACGTAAAAAATGTATTTAACCTTAATCTAAGAATTTTTTTTTGTATATATGAAACTTTTTTAGAACATTTTCAATGGATTATTTTTTGATTAATTTTATGAAATATTAGTGAGAAAGGTTGTCTAATAGTTTTTTTAAATATAAACAAATAATAGTTGATGTATTTTAAAAAATATCTATGTAGTCAATAAACATAATTAATAATACAATTACGTAAGTCATTAATAATTATTTTTATCATTTTCTTGTCACATTTAAAAAATATATATTTATGTCAATATAACGTGCACATTGCTTGATGATATAAAAGCAATTATCTCTGAAATTCACAATTTTACTGAACTTCTTTTTTCAATCGATTACGTGCAATCACGTAAATTGTTAATAAATATTATTTGTCATTTTTTTGTTGCATTTTAAAAAAAGTATTTATGTCAAAATAACATGGACATTATCTTATGATATAAAGCAATTATTGTCGAAATTCACGGGTCTGTTGAACTTCTTTTTTTGATCTATTATATTGATTATAAAATCACGTAAGTTCATTAATAACTATTATTTATCGTTTTCTTGTCTCATTTTAAAGATGTATTTATGTAAAGATAGCGTGGATACCGCCTGATAATATAAAATGGTTATCGCCGAAATTTTCAGGTCTACCAAACTTCTTTTTTAATCAATTATGACTATAATTACGACGTTTAAGGTCTATATAGTAACAATGAAAAAAGAAGGTGTATTACCTTGTTCGTGAAAAAAATTATTTATACAATTATATTGTCAACATAAAACTCAAAAAAAAAATTCTATAATATCCAATAATTTACTTTTACACTCATTTGCATTTTTACTTCACAAAATATATATACACATTTTTTTATTTATTGAAAATTAGAGTTTCTGATTTAGGTTCACTCAACATGATTAATTTTTAAATAAACAAAAAATGAAGGACATTATTAGATGAATAAAACTAGAAATATGAAAAAAATAAAATAAAATTATCAATTAGGGGCAACTTGGGAAGTTCAAAAAAATTAATGGTGAGGTTTCCCGCCGCAGGGCCGTAGCACAGTGGTTGGTTGATTTGAGATTCAGGTGTAGTGAACAGCAGAAGAAAATATCTGGAGAATCCCTGGCATTTCCATTGTTTGATTAAACAAATAAATAAATAAATAGATTCCTACCTTCACCTTCCACGCTGTCTCCTGCCACGTAGCCTCACCTCAGGCGCCTCTGCACCAGAACCGGTTCGTGCATCTCGTGGTTGGACACTTGTCATTGTGTTATTCGATACTTCTTTTTAACAATTATTACCCCTATTAATTTCCCTTCCATTTTTTACACCGCGTGTCGCAGGGTTGAGCCGCACCGTGAGTCCCGGACTACGGTCTATTTTGTGTACCCGTCTATTCTGCGTTCTACACGTGGCACTGTGCAGGGGCTCACAGGAACACGCTCTCACCTTAGTATTTTATTGCTTTGCCCATTGGCCATTCATTTTAGGATTTTACTGGGATGTGCGTATTTGAAATAGATTATAATTCCTTTTATAATAGATATTTCCTTTTATATACTTTCTTGGGAGATTCTTATCGTTGCATGTATTAATAGATTTTGATTTTTTCATTTTAATTGAAATAGAGCGTGTGTGTATGTGTATGTATATATATATATATTGTGTGTTGTCAAATAATAAATAATAAGCTAAGTTGTTTCAATATACGATTCTAGATAATTAAAATCATAACCCTAATATCGCACTAACATAAATATAATATATAAAATTAAAATTTGAGGCCTTTTAGGTATGTTTGGTAGTTGAGAAAAATAGTACTTTTTTTGAATTTTTTTTATTTTCCAACGTTTTGGTTGGCAAAAAAAATGCGAGAAAAATTTTCTCGGGCTAACTATTTTCTCAACCAAGGGGATGAGAAAATCAAATTTTCTCAGTGAGAATTTTTTTTTGCATTAATTTGAAGAAGTTAATGTTGTATAACTAAATAACTAATAATTAATTATGACAGAGAAAAAAAATTTTAGTATATTTTCTGGGAGAATTTTTTTTAACTACCAACCACACCCTTTTTAGAGTAGAAGTCTGCACCTAGCCCACTGTCTCCCAATTGTAACTACTAGATAATTTGATGAAGTAGGCCCAATAACTTCTTACACATCCTTGAACATTTATTGGGTACATAGGTAAGTAACTTCAGATAATTAAGAAGCCTGTTCATATTACACCAAATTGATTTTCACATATATTACCCATCAAAATTTTATTTATTCAGAAGACACATTGTCATAAACTTTATTCTCACAGTATCAATTTCACATTAATGAAATGCATATGATAGGCAGAAGATTCAAGAAAACATGCAAGTTTATAAAAAAAGATTGGAGAGCTTAATTATCTTATATGAAATATAAAGAAAAATATCCATTCACGCCTCCTCCATTGCAATCACATGAGCTCATCTTATACATATAATACACAACTACCTAACTAATGATCCCACAACTGGTACGGTAGTACTTCCCACACACACTTGCAAGTAAGATTTAGATCATATAGGACTAAACATGCATGCATATATGGTGAGCCACAATAGCATCCAATTAAGGATATAAATATGATTGATCAGTATGAATGGCCAGTAGTGACCGCCCCGCCACCACCGCCGCCGCCACAGGAGGTGGAGCTGGAAGCGGCGGCGGCGGCGCTGCTTCGTTCTGCATGACAAAGCTGTCGGAGCTTAGTGGGTACATACCAGATGGTGAGGCGAGGATGGGCATTAAAAATGGTATCAATGTCCCAACCTTGACGAGCTGCCATTGCAACAAGAGGCTTATAGCAAGCTTGTCTCCAAGCACCCACATTCTCTCCTCTCTCCTTGAAAGCTCTTCTCAGTGCATTGGAACCTTCCTCATCAAGACAGTGCAAAGCGTAGCAGTGCACGTAGTGTCTCATTTTAGGCTTGTTTATGTAGCTCGCTCCTGCCTTCTTTGCATGCCTAAACACCTGATTCGTCACCTGCTATTCGTAACAGAAATTGAATTATAATGTCCGTTAAAAGGTTAGTTATAATGGTAGTTGTATAATGTTATATATACCTTGGTGGGGCATTTCTCCCCTCTTTCTTTGGCGATGTTCTGAACTTGGATTAAAAATTCGCGGCATTGCTCGTATAAATGGAAAAGGTAATCAAGGCCGTTCTTTTTCCCACGTGCTACTTCTCCTGGCTCCGTCACGATGAACGGATGCTCCCGCTGCCGATCACCACCACCGCCACCGCCGTTCTCATCATTTTCGGCTTCCTCGTCATCGTCGTCTTCATCGCCTAATACGCTCTTCGTAACTGTAATCTTTCTCCGGCGCTGCTGCTTCTTCACTTTTCCTCCTTTCCCTTTCCCTTTTCCTCCCTCGCATATTCCTCCGCCGCCGCTCCCCGCCGCCTCCTTCTCATGCTGCTGCACCGGCTCCTCCGATAACCCTACTCAATCCATCAATACAAAACAAAATTTCATGCATTTCATTGTAAAAAACAATTTTAAAGTATAACATATTTTCACTGACGCACGATTGGATTATCTCGAATCCTATACCAACAGATGACCGTAAATTAATTACATACGTCTGGAATCATGTACCAACAATTAATTACGTCTTATAACAACAACTTGATCGAAGGAACGAAAGATCACCTTCTTGTGAGAGCGCGTCGAGTGCGTTGGTAGCATCGGCCGTGGCGAGAAGATGCCGTGACCGAAGCTCCTCTTCTTCGAGCCGCCGGCGTTCAGCTCTCACGGCGGCTTTAACACCGTACCTCTCACCGACGAGCAAGTCCCACCGGAAGATTTGTGAGAGACTAGTCATCATTTCGTCCAGTTCTTCATCTTTCATACCTAGAAGAGTGCTCACAGTGAACCCTAACTCAGCTATCTTCGCAGCCGTGTAGTATCGGATACCGTACGCCTGAAAGAAGTCTTCTAGGCCACCTAGTTCTCTAACAGCGGTTGGCCGGACGGCGTACGCCGGAGCGGTGGATGTTATTACTTCCAGCAGCCGGTTCTGCGGCGCCAGCGCCGGTGCCGGAGTAGGCACGGTTCTAGAGTCCCACTTGAATAGGCTCGCCGTGAAAGCGTCGGGATCCATCGCTAACGACCACCGGAGCGTTGTCAAGTGCGTTTCGTTAGCTCGGTCGCGTTTTAACTTTTAAGAAAGAAAACTACAGAGAGAATTTGAATTGACTGTATTAGCCTTAAAGTTTGATAAGAATTACGTAAATGCCAGGGGTAAAGGGGACGGTTCGTGTACTCCGGGGAGTTGAGGCGCTAAAGTACTGTGGAGCCTTGGGATTTCGCCACGTGGAGGAAGGAGAAAGGGGGGGGCAAGTTGCCTGTTTTAGAAATGCAGGAGTGTAACTGTTGGAGCTTTGGGACTATACTGAAATTGCCTTTGTGAGGGTGGACAAAGGTGAGTTTTAGGTGGCGTGACCACGTGTTACTATTCTGTGGATTATCAATTAGAATTAGTACAAAAGAATAATATATTTCATCATCACCCTTCTTACCATTCTTACCCTTCTTACTTTTATTCATGAAATGATGAGAATCTCAAACTATATATTTCATAGTTTAAAAAAAATGATAGATAATTTTACAACTCATATTTAAGACATTCTTATATCAATTATATCCTGAGAAGTTTTTAAATAATAATAAGAAATGAAATAAAGACATTATGACCACAGTGAAATTAGGAGGAGGGAAGGTAGACAATCACTGTTTATAACATAACAAATGGCAAATGCATAGTACCATATCAAGTCCCAACTCAAGTAAACTAAATACAATCGAAGATAATGGATTTGGGATTGTGGAGATCCTTCCCCTTCAATCCCTACCCTCTTCAAAAGACTTAAGGAGAAAGAGACAAGTACAAGTACCCCAGTCAAGTACAATAAATAGTTAAGGCTGTTGGATCGAATGTGTAAGGTAATTTGTAGTGATGGTGGGGGCACCATGAAGAATTCAAAGGATGGAAAAACACTAAACAAACAAAAAAGCATAAATGAAAAATGAAGATTTTTAAGACTTTTTTTTTTATTTTTTATTTTTATGGGCAACGTGAATGGCAGGAAAGTACATTGCAAGAAGCCAGGTGGTGTTGCAGCCAAGTCAGTTAAGAAGAGAAGAGCCGTCTGAAAAGGCTGCTTTTTCTCGATTGGACTTTCTGAAAGGCTGTTCCAAAACTGTACTTTCAAAACCTCTTTCTCCCCTCATCTTCTCTTCTCTTCTTTGGATTAGGATCTTCTTTTTATCTTTTCAGTTTCCTACAGCACAACATTGCTGCTGCTCTTCTCTCTTTTTCTTCCTTTCTCATGTATCTTTTATTTCTTCTTTACTAAGCCAACCCAAGCTTGGCCTTATATTACTTACTTAACACACTCTGCTGCCTCTTCAACTAAGTTTTAAGGTTCCGAGGCTGCTCTGTATTGTATTACTTACTTCTCTATTTCGTACAACAGCCCTCATGTATTGTCTTCTCATGGCGTTTCTTCGAGAAAGTAATGAATTCATCACTTCTTCTGAAACTCTGATTTTCGGGGGTTGGGTTGCAAGTTATGCTTCATGGAGCCTGGAGGGAATAGATATGATGTGTTGCGGTGGCGTATGCCCCCTAAAAATGCTAAAAGTAATCAGTTATCTCTATCAGATACATATTATTGTAATCGAAAATAAGAATGCACATGTCATACGCTGGTGAGCAATCAAGTCCCAACCATTGTTAGTTACCCCTTTAAGCATCCATTACAACACAGAATGTAATATTAGATTCTTCAATTTTAATATTGTTTCATGAAGAAATTTAAGATTTAAAATGTATTGTATTGTAATGTAATCTATATATGGATTATATTAGGAGGACTCATAAAGTGTACTCAAACATCCAAGTCCTTAGAATAACATGAACTTGCCCAAGACATAGCTCCATGGTACTCAAAACATCCGAGTCCTTGGATTAACATGAAACAGCCCAATACACAGCTCCATGTTGATCCAAGGATTCGCGTACTTAAGTACACTTGCATATACAGATCCTACTACAGAGACTCAAAGAGTACACTTGAACATTCCAGTCCTTGGATTCACGCACACGCACCCATCATTAACCTCAAGATAATCACAAGAACAAAACAGCAAAAACAAAACATATCAAAGATACCA
Source organism: Paratinospora sagittata (assembly GCA_035771175.1). Lineage (NCBI taxonomy): Eukaryota > Viridiplantae > Streptophyta > Magnoliopsida > Ranunculales > Menispermaceae > Paratinospora > Paratinospora sagittata. Next base: position 955,982 of record CM069602.1, on the reverse strand, counting down.
ATTCAAGTTTTAATTCAGGTCAGTATTCTTAATTTTGCATCTAATGTGTACACGCATACCCATTATACCATACATCTCATTTCAAATTCAGCAGTAATGGGCTACACATTTAAAATCAAGCATATCAGCACAATAAATAAAAAATGTGTTTCATCTTCCTAAAATTTTGTTGTTTCCCGACAACCAAGTTCATCAAGAAAAAGCAAGAGTAAGTATGACACAATTTCGGGTGAGGAATGTGTGCTGGAGACTAACATTGAAGTGCCCACCTACACCACCATGAAACCCAATCTCAAGCATGGGCATCTTCAGGGTCTCTCTTTTCTATTTATATCATAAAGCACACAAGCATCTGCTGATGTCTTTATCTGAAACATTAAAACATTTGATCGTATCAATCAACTAAAAATCCATCTAAATGTAAACAAGTCTCTAATGAAACAACAACAATTATTGAAACATAGCCAAAAAAAAGGGAAGGACAACCCAAAATTTCAGCTGTATATTCATGGACACTGATCATGGAAATAAATATGTATACAAAATGTGGTAAACCTGGTAAGGAATAAGCCTTACACTTGATCCTCCAACTAGGACATGTACAATAGAACCATAGGGAATCTTAGGCCAAAACTCTTAAGTCTAAAGGCAGAGCCTTACACTCCCCCCCCCCCCTTGGGTGGTGAAAAATCCTCTTTTTTCAAAAGATTTGAGAACCATAAATTATGTGTTAAGCGAAAGAGTGCTTTGAGTATTATTCGATCAACACATCCCATTGAAATTGAAAGAAAATTTTATAAATCTGCTCCCTCCATTCCATTCTATTGAGGCTAAGGCTACAGTTATGTTACAGGTAGCTATATTTTTCTTAATTATTTTTATCCTTGTTACCTTAGCCTTCTTCCTCATATATCAATACTGTAAATTGTAATTTTGGTATGGTCATCCCGGAATAAATAGTTCTAATAAACAATATATTAACAAATATGTAGTAATGTTTGCATGGTCATCCCTGAATAAGAATACCTCAATATCCTTGGTAATTAGAAAAACAATTATGATGTAGATTCATTGTGGAAGTAAGAACCAATATACTCAAACAAAATAACCAAAGTCAATTTCTATTGAATAGAATGCTCAAAACATCAAAACTGTTTCCTACAAATGGCCAAAACCTTATTTATAATAAACTACCAAATACAAGTCCTAAATTGACGCAACTTTTAAATAGGCTATGTGGGTTTAAACCACCTAACGTGGGCCCACTGACAAATACACAAAATAAATGAAAATAAAAGGCATTAAAAACATGATATAACATGTTATGCATGTGGGCGTCCCCGCATCAAATTAGAACTAACCAGAGGCCAAAAAACAAAGCCTTATCTATAAGATTAGATGAGCACGTTAGCCCTTATCCAAGATTGGTTTTTAAGATTTTATTAAGTGCAACTTAGTAGTGGTAAGGAGGATTAAGATCACTTCAAAAAAAAAGGAGCAGCTCTTGAAAAAAAGTAATTATCCTGGAAAATATCTTTCAATAAACACCCATGATGATGATCTCATTACTAATGAAGTAATAAGGCATGGAATTTGTTCACAATATAAGTCTTTTTACCTGTATAACATTGATTACTTGCTTAGTTCCCCATCCAATCATAGATAAAACAAGTGGAATACACACAAGCGAACTGGGTCTCACACTGTTTACCAAAACCTGGAAGAGACAAAAACAAGAAGGAAAGTCAATGAGGCCATCTTATAAGGTATAGACAGTAAAAAAGATGTTAAGCAATACGACTAGAGGGTTACATCAGTTAGACTTTGTGTTTGTTTTTGGGCAAGAAGAAAAAGGATGATGTAGAAAACCTGCACGATCAAAATCACTTCATTTAAAAAAAATAAAAAAGAAGAAGAATTATTTAAGGTAGAACAAGAGTCAATGACTTGAGGGAGCTAGTTTATTGCCTCGGCTGCTATACAGCAATAAGCCATGAATATGCGGTTTCCGTAGTATGTCTTCAAAAGCCAGTAGTTGCTGTCTTTTACATCTTTATGGCTAGCCTTGCCTGATAGGAAAGTACTGCAACAGGAAAATGCTTCAAGCTTAATAATCTGGATAAGGATAAAATAATGAAACCTTTATATGGAATTGAGAATTTTCCCAAGAGCAATTATTTGTTTGTCATAAAGCCTCAGTGTCAAAGCAAGTAAACCAGATGAAGTAGTACCTAAACATTTGAAGCCAATGGCTGGCAATGTCTAATGCAAGAAATGCCAAGAAAAACAAGCCAGGACTGCAAAATAGTCATGTCAAATCCATTAAAACTTAAATACCTTTATATTTGAAACAAAAAAAACAATTAAGCATCACATAAAATGTCTTCAACATAATCCTTACCGGTAATACTGAGACAGTATCACCAGTAGACAATTAGTGCTGACCCTGAAATATAAAAAAAAGACATTAGCTGAGCTGGATTCAATGAATTACTTGAACATCTTCATACATTAAAAATCATGAGAAAAGACAAGTTCAGAACCGGAATAAAAATATATTGAGAAAACAAAGACTACAGATGTGAAATCTCAATAAAAATTAGGTCAGGAAGTTTTTCTACACACCTGTCTACCACCATGTCCAAAACAGCACCAAATGTTGAAACTGGAGGAAATCAAAGCAAAAGGATTTAAAATAACTCTCCATGTCAGTCCCGGGGCAGTAGATACATATTTTTTTTTGGCCTTTTTTTTTTTCTTTTATGGATATAAATAAGAACAAGGGTATGCTGGAATACATGCGTATCAAAGAAAACATTTTTTTTTTTTTTGAGAGGAAACAAACGTGAACTTTATTCATTGATATAATTCAGCATACAACCAAACCAATTTTGCAATGACATGCCCGGTAATGCAAACCGAGGCAATCTTGCAAACCAACTAACACTAATAACCAGCAATAATGACAATACATATGACCTATTAATAAAGGCATCTATCCCATCCCGAAAGCCAATCTAATAGGGTGACACCCCTATTCCACTCGGTGACTATTACCCAAGAGCTAGCAGTTAATTTGACCAATTTCCATACATCAAGCTCTCCCCTAGCTATGCCTTTGAAGACCCTGTTATTGCGTTCTAGCTATAAAGACCACAGCGTTGCGTATGACACAATCAACCCCACTTCCTTTATTTGATTAGAAGAGTAATCCATATGAGACATAGATAATCCTTCAACAAGATTACTTGGAGGAGAGAGCTTACCTCCTGAAAATGCACACCATAAACTCCATATATGTTTAGCAAAGACACATGAGAAAAACATATGATCAATGCATTCACTATCCTGACCGCATAAGGAACACCAATTTGGAGAAATACATAAGTTAGGCAATCTCCTCTGTAGGAAGTCAAAAGTATTAATCTTCCGGTGGGCCAGAAGCCATCCAAATACCATTACTTTAGATGGGACGTGAATCTTCCCTATATACGAGGCTAGTGGAAAGAGTGGTAAGGATTGGTTGTCAGACAAAAATTGGAAAAAGGATTTACAGGAGTAATAGCCAGATGGATCAAGGGACTAATTGATGCGATCGGGTGAGGAAGAGACATTTAAGATGGGGAGACGCGAGATGAGGGATGTGGCTTCCTCTTGTTCCCTAGTGGTTAAGGCTCTAGGTAAATGAAGGTTCCATGAGGGATGATGAGCAGTAGGTAGTTGGTGGCTTGATAGAAAAGATGAAATTATGTGGTGCAATGAAGAAAGTCGATAAAGGTTTGGGAAAAGGTTTGCCAAGGCTCTATCACCTGTCCATCTATCCTCCCAAAAACGAAATGTATTTCCATCTCGTACTTCAAGACGATTGTTCTCTAACACAATGGGTGTCAGAGAAGCAATAAACTTCCAAGGCTTCGGTAAGTAGTCCTCCTCCTCCTAGCATCCCAAACCTCATAACCGGAAAGTGATAATCTCCCATGTCTGCTAATGATCACCCGAGCCCAAAGAGAGCTATAATCCTGAAGGAGTCTCCATAGCCATTTTCCACACAATGCCTTATTCCTAACGATAATATTGCCAATCCCCAAGCCACCTTTCTCCACCGGTTTTTGCACAATCTCCCACTGCACTAGGCTATTGGGCCCCACCCTACCTTTCCCTTCCCAAAAAAAGGATTTCATCTTCTTCTCAATACACTCTGTCACCTTTTTTGGGACCTGGAACAATGACAAGTAGAATGATGGAACCGCAGAGAGAACTGATCGAATAAGCGCCAATCTGCCTCCCTTTAATAAAAAGGCTCTCTTCCACCCTCCAATCTCTTCATAATCGTATCAAAGAAAACATTACATTGTTGGCAATTACATTTCAGTAAACAGAACATGTTAGCTTGTGTTTGTCGAAGATTACAAACAAAAAAAGGGGCAGCCCAGTGCACGAAACTCCTGCCTATGCGGGTGTTTAGGGAAAGGGTAGGGCCCCTTTTGGGTCTATTGTGTGCATCCTTACCCTGCATCACAAGAAGATGTTTCCACGACTCAAACCCATGACCACCTAATCACACGGCTACAACTCTTACCATTGTGCCAAGGTTCTCCTTCTTGTGTTTGTCTAAGATCTAAGTCAGAAGTTAAAAGTAACATAACAATAAAATCCCCACAGCAGCATAGCCATTTACATCATTTTATGCCAACAAATAGGTGCACGTGTCATGAAACTTTTTGCACAATATAGTTCAATACTTCCATCAAAGTGAAATAGAAGAAGTTTACTGATTGTCATTCCATCAAAGTGAAATAGTTCAATACTTTGATCTATTCCCATGCACTTGAATAAAAATAGTAGGAAAAGTCAAGGAAACAAAAGTATAACTGAGATGGTTATCAAAGATTAGTTTGTTCCAATCAAAGGCAATAATCAGACTGTTTACCAGCTTAAAAGTCAAAAGCAGTCCCAACTTTGCATTTATGAAGAAGTTTTTCGAGGAATAAGTAAAGAAATCTAGAAGTTCTCTTTTCTACCTTGAGTTTTAGAAGATGTAGGGATAGGATAGCATAGTCTTTGAGAACAACCAACTAATACTCATGCAATGACCATTTGCATCACGTAACAAGTAAAGTTTTAATATCAAAGACCGTGTACTTTGACGTTTGAAAGAAAGTTCTTCTCTCTTTCATTGACAACCTTGTGCACGATTCCTCCCCTCTCCACCAAAAAAAAACCCTACCTTGTGCACCATTTTGTTTGATCCAATAATCATGTTTAACAATGTTGCATGATTGCATTATCTGCTCAAAGTTTACCTCGTGCATGAAAACCAATGAAACCTTGAGAATGTGAAATCATGTTCTTATAAACAAAAAATCAGCACAAACAACCAGCTTTTGAAAAAGCAACTTCTGAAAAATTCCACGATACATTTAACAAAAGAAGCTAACTTTTAGAGTAAATGGTTAAACAAAAACTGAGACAAAGATGGCAATGATGATCAACTTCATAACATAACAACTTCATTCTAGCTTCAGGACCTTCAAAAGTACTTAAAAAAATCTTGCTTCATATTCTCTTCTTCTTTTAAACTTTTAGTCTAGATGATCAGGTTAGCTTTATAGAAAGAAGAAAGACTACTCAATCAAAGTCGATCACTTAACAAAATTAGCATAGAACATCTTTAATGAGTGTGGTAGTAATCAGCATATCAAATTATAGCTCAAGTAAGTATGATAATAATCAGATTTGCGAATCTCAAGAAGGTAGTATTAATGTTGAAAAGATAAACAAAGATTACCTTGATTGAACTTGCGGGCAAACCAACCATCTAAGCCATCGCAAACAAAGCTGCAATCACAGATTCAATCACCTCATATACGTCATATACAAATTCATAGAGGCATAATAAACGTGAAGGAGTTCAGGATTTGAAGGAAAATGTAATGAAGGAACAGATACCTGATAAAATAGAGAATGGCGAATAGTTTTTTGTCATTTAAGCATTGGGCAAAGGCATAAGCGTTCAATAAAACTCTTACATACCCTGCATTTCCATTAAACAAGGGAGAGAGAGATTATCCATAAGATAACCAATGTAGAAGACAACAAATGATGTGCCAATCAAATTCACTTCAAAAGAAACCTCTGGCCCTATTAGTGCTTCAAACAATGTTCTTTTCACCATGTTACTTTATATCTACTCTCAACTATATGGGGTCATTTCAATGAATCCGTTTGCTCCACTTACACTCTATCAAGGGCTAAGTTGACGGCCACATTACCTTACATGTTGAGCCAATAACTGCATATGAGCAATTACTGAACCAATCAATTGCTGCAGGTTACTCGCTAACTTTGGTATACTAATTCAAAATTATGCAGATGGTATAGATATTAAGTTACAAGCCAAAACAAATTCTGGAACTTTTGATCTAACTAGAATTAACTCTCAACAACAAAAAGCACCCATCAAATATAAGTGTATAAAAGAACTATTTAAAAAATTACAAATTGGATGTTAAGTGAATAAGTAGGAATAGGGAAAGGAAAGAAAAGTGAAATGAGGCAAAAACTGACTAAAAGAGAGTTAAGAGTCTAAAGACCAATATCATAAATAACCTCTTGAAAGGAAGCACGCAAAAGATGACAATTCTCGTAAAAGGTCAGAACGTAGTGATAAACATTGTTCTTTTTTCCTTATGGGGAAAAAAACTAGGAATCGAGATCCCACAAACTCATTGTCGATCAATATAATTAAGATACTAATCAAATCTAAAATATCCTACTTACGGTTCCAATATATGTAAATGCAAATATCGCAAGGATTAAAAGAATTGGTAAATAGATGAAGAGTTATAACTAGACACTTACCAATGATATTAGGAATGTAAAGATAAATTGACATGGTTCTCTGAGATGAATTCTTAGCCATTGAAGAAGTGCTCAATTAGACAAAATGCACCAAACTTTTACACAGCTTCAATTATTCCCTCTCGCATAGATTTAAACTGTCAAACATGCTATCAAACATAATTTCAATAAGATGATGAATAAACAGCACCAAAAATTAAGCACACACTGAAACAATAATTATAACCTGAAAACTGAAAAGTTAGAACTTATAATTAAAATGCAATTTAAAAGTTAGAATCTGAGATTCAACATCAACTTGATCATCTACTGATTTTATATTGAAAAATAAGAAGGAAAATAGAGGGGAGAGAGATATAACGTAGACTTTGGAAACCGAATCTGTTCTAATCAACCAACTGCTAATACTGTTTTAAATAATAAGATACATTATTTCATAGAATGAGTTCATTTTCAAAGCACCATAGATTTATGTTTTATTATATAATTAAACATTCTATTATTTCATACAATAAATTCATTTTCAAAGCACAATAGATTTATGTTTTATTATATAATTAAACATTCTATAACTATAAATGAGATATCAATTATGTCTCAACAGTCGTATACCATAACCCACCAATTTCCAGTGAGTGTGATAAAAAAAGTAGCCTATCCCACCAAATTCCAGTATTGGGCACACATGTCAAGTCACTATTCGTAAAGCACCAAATTCCAATGAATGCAAAATAGTGAGATAGAACCCAACTCACCGAATTCCAGTGAGAAGCAATCAGCCACCTTCCCCTGACATAATTGATTTCTATTTCTAACTTATGCACAATTTTGAGACTTAAACTCATAACCGATGCAATTTAAAACAATTAAAGCAATTTCTACTAATGCATTTTTCTCAAATTAAACATATTTCACTAGTTTTGAAACTCCCATGCTCCAATTCTAAGCATGATCCGACGCTAAACTAGATGAATGCAATACGACATGCCACCTTCTCAGTAAATATGTGTCTTTCCATCAAAACACACACAAGTCAATATGTAGAATCTGTGAATCAACATAGTTCCCAAAATATAATTAATAAAAAGGCTTCACTTTGCTTCGTGGAGCAAAGCATCATGGTGATTCCATGGAAGATCGAAGTATAACATCTTCAAATCTATTTCTTCCAAGAAAAAAACATGCAGGATGATCAGAAACGTACGAATCAAAAGAGAGCAAGCTGATAGGATCAAAATAAGAAGGAAATGAATCACAAACCTGAAAGAGAACAGAATCAAAGTGAGAAACTAATCCTCTTCAGCTACTGAACTAATTGCTCTTCTTCAAGATCTGCTTTCTTCGTACATAGCGTCTCCAACAACTAACTGCAAGGCTGCGTTAGGGCAAGCAAGAAACGGGAACTTCAATTTAAAAAAAAAAAAAAAAATTCCCTGGGAACGGATCGTCGCTCTTGTTGGAGTGAAACTGTTTAGTCGATTCGGTTTTACAATATTTTAAACGAAAAAGAACATCACATCGGTGGAAAACAAAAATGCATCGAAAAGCTTGCTCCAACTTGAAAATTTTGTATATTCTTTAGACTATCGGGTGAAAATGCTGTGGAATCTAATGAAGATCATTGATTCATTTCATCGGGAAGATCAAATAACGAACCCTAGAAAAAACAAAAAAATAAAAAAGTAAAAAAGTAAAAATAAAAATACAAGTTGCTAATCCGCCGTGGCATTGCGTTGGCATTGTTACCCACGAGCTCTGTGGCTGTCTGGCAAAGGCGCGAGGCCTTCATGATGACAAGTTGCTATTTTTTCTTATTTGATAAAATATAAAATTATATATAAACTTATAAAAAATCTATAAATATGGTAAAATTGCTTCTCAAAAAATGGTCTTATTTAATAAGAATAAAAAGAAAAAAACTTTTGGTGTTGAAAATTAGCTATGTAATTATTTTATATATTTTAATAATTATTTTATATAGTAAAAATAATTTTTTACTTTTTTTTTTGTTGTAATGAAACAAAATAATTTCAGATTGTTTTTGGTTGGTAGATTTAAAAACTTGAATCCAATCAAAAATAGAAAATTAGAAAATAATATTTCACTGTTTTTATTTGAGAAATTATTTTCAAATTTACTTTAACTAAACGAATTTTTTTATATTTTCAAAATTTTAGATATAGAAAACTACTTTCAAATCTTAAACTTAAAGCACCCTTACCTTTTTATTCATGTCCAAAGACTTAGGCTATGTTTGATTAGTGATTTAAAAACTTAGATCTAATCATAAAATAAAAAATTTTAAAAAAAATGTTTCATTATTTTCTAAAAATAATATACTTTTTTAATAAAAAATAAAAAAATATTTTCAAATTCACACTAACCAACACAGATTTTCTGTATTTTTGAATTTTTATATATACAAAACTATATCCGAATTTCAAATTAAATACACCATTAAATATTTATAATTTTTCTTAATAAATTTTTAGTTTATTTTATTTAATCACTAACACTAATAAATGTACAATAACATTTTTTTTTTTGAATTAATACTTTCCACCATATTGTTTTAAGAGCAACTCTCAAATCTCATGTACTGTCATGTAGTGTGTTAATGTTTGGTTCGTAATTTAAAAATAAAAATATAATAAAAAAATAAAAAATTTAAAAATAATTTTTTATTATTTTATAAAAATAATATGATTTTTTAACAAAAATTAAAAAACTTTTTTTAAAATTTTTTAAATTAAATAAATTTTTGATATTTTTAAATTTTTAAATATAAAAAATTGTATCTGAATAATAATAATAATAATAAAAGAAGGTACGTTGATTTAACAAAACATACTTAAAAGTAGTCACAACACGAGTCACTTAATTTTGATCATGCCTTAATTTTATTTATTTATTATTTATTTGTTGAAATGAAATTATGCCTTAAAGTTAAGTCTTTACTTATTGGTTGTTATCTGCCAATTTCTACAAATTAACAATCTAATCAGTTATCATCTATAGATAATTAAGATTATCGGTTCGATTAGCCGCTGCCGCACATATTCTGGACCGCCTTTGGCCATCCGGTTCATTTATTATATCCTGGTGTCAGTGTCATCCTCTCCCTTCCTCTCGTCTCTTCGAAGACGAACGAACCAGAGGCAAAGAAAACAAAGCAAAACAAAAGCAAAAAAAAAGTAGTAGAAGCCCTAGAAAGAACACGCGACGCAACGATGTTGAGAGTTGCAGGAAGGAGACTCTCGTGTCTCGCATGGCGGAACAACCAGGCTGCATCGGCCATGGTTTCCAGGAATCTGATCAACGGAGACGCCACTGGGTCTGATGTTTGCTCTCGCCACCACGGCATTTCGTCTGGATTAACCTTCTTTGCTCCGATCAGAGGTTTGTTTTTTTTAATTGATTTCTGCTCTGAAATTGTGGATTTTAGCTTGATTTCTGCGAATTGGATCAAGCCACTGTTTTTTTTTTTCCCTTCATGTTCATTTGTTTACCATTTCTATTTGAGCTGGTTTGGTATAAGCCATAAGTAGTAGTAGTGATAACCTTATAATTTTTCGCCAACATGACAATTTTGAAGGGACCTTACAGAGAAAGCATTTCATGGGAAAAACATATTTGTAACATACTAACATGCGTGTGAGATGAAATTAGAAATGAACATATTCAAGAAATACACGAGTGAAGATAGTGATAGATGGGCTGAGAAGCCAAAGCCTTCTACTTTAGTTGAAAGGAGAAACAAAGGATTTTTCAGTCATAGAAAGAGGCAAAAGGTATGGGATTGAGACTTGAGAGTGGGATTGCATTTTACAAGTTGTAGTCTCTTGGAATAAAGCCAAAGCATCCATCTTGGTTGTTGGAGCAAATTTCTATTATTATACAATTAAAATGCAAAATGTTTGATGCTAGAGATGTAATTTTTACTGTTAATTGTCAAAATAATCTCGAAACAACTTCTCTAATGTGGAGGTAAGGATGCATATACCATCTTTTTCCTATACATTAGAATTGTGGGTGTGTTGTGCAGTGAGTACACCTTTTTTTTTCTTAGTTATACAAATAACTCAACTCAACTAAGCCTTTTTCCATCTGCATGGGGTTTTTCTTAGTTATACAAATAATCATAAATTTTATATAATTGTTGGTATTCATCATAGATAGATGTATCATGCATACAAATTTAGTTATTCTTAATGCTTGATATAGCGTTACTGATCCAAGTTGCAAAATGAGAATGATGAGGTTGTACTCTTGTTTTAATGGTTTTACACATAATATTGCAAGCTTTGGAGGTCACGATTTCAAGTCCCACCAATTGATTATTAAAAAAAATGATAAAAAGAAATGGTACTTACGAATAATTTTGTGAATAATTAAACAGAAAAAGGTGAATTGCTCGAGTGAATATCAAGGAATTCTCCAGATTTTGATTCTCTGAAAATTCTTCAGAATAGTTCCCAACATTTCTAGATAGTCCCATAGAGATTTGAGAGCATCTTTAGGGATGGACTAGAATTTAAAATTTGTAGGAAATGTTTATGTGTGATCCTAATACCCGGCCTTTTATAGAACTCCATAACACAATTTTATAAATGATGCTTCATAAGGGGGTCTCTGGGGGTTGAATATTAGTTTTATGATAGAATAATATGTGTGTTCTTTTTGATAAACTGTTTTTTGTTCTCTTTGATAAACTGTTGGTTCATTGCACCAGGGTTTACTTCTGAAACACTTGCTCAAGGACCTGATACTCGGATGATTCCAGACCTCCCTCCTACTGTAGCAGCTATAAAGGACCCAACCTCACATATCGTTTATGATGAGCACAACCATGAGCGCTTCCCCCCTGGAGATCCCAGCAAGCGGGCATTTGCATACTTTGTATTGACAGGTGGGAGGTTCGTCTATGCCTCATTGATCCGTCTTCTCATCCTGAAATTTGTGTTGAGCATGTCTGCCAGCAAGGATGTTCTTGCTATGGCTTCCCTAGAGGTTGACCTAGCAGGCATTGAACCTGGGTCCACTGTGACTGTGAAGTGGCGTGGGAAACCAGTGTTCATTAGGCACAGAACTGAGGATGACATCAAGTTGGCCAACAGCGTGGATGTTTCTTCCTTTCGTGATCCCCAGGAAGATGCAGAAAGAGTAAAGGATCCAGAGTGGTTAGTTGTTGTTGGCGTCTGCACCCATCTAGGTTGTATTCCTTTGCCTAATGCAGGGGATTTTGGTGGATGGTTCTGCCCATGCCATGGTTCCCACTATGATATTTCAGGTAGAATTCGCAAAGGCCCAGCACCGTATAACCTGGAAGTGCCCACCTACACCTTTTTGGACGAGAACAAGTTACTCATCGGTTGAGATCTGATGCTAGGAAGTTCTTTTAATGGGGGTAATGAGCGTTTTGGACCACAGGATTCAGAGGGTTATTCCTTGCTCCTTGTTAACATCTTTCTTCTTCTTCTTTTTTATTCTGTGTTCATGTTTGAGTAATGCCCATTAACTTTGGATAATCTTGAATGTACAGCAAGTGTCGTCTGGCCTCAAATTCCTGAATAATTTGGCCTTTGTGAGCAAGTGTGCTCTTAATGTTTTGAATTTTCAAACAAGTTGCAGTTGTTACTTTGTTATCATTTCCAATAAGTTGTATTATTTCATTAAAACTGTGATGGGAAGCCCATCATAACATACAATTGAGAATCATAAGTTTTTGCAGATTTCCTTACATATATTAACTTTCTAAGCTATTACAAGGCAGGGATTGCGGTGTTTGATTCTACAAGTTACACTTTACTTCAACTTCTTCAGCAGAGCCTATCTAATGCCTCTTCTCTAGCCGAGCCTATGAATTGTGGAATGGAAAGAGCAACTTTTAGTGACGGGTGATTGCTGCTTAGCTACCTTGGATTGGTACTAGTGGCGTTTTACCTCCATATATTTCTGGGATCTGACTCTCATCAATGTCTTGTAGCAGTGTTGCTTTTATTTTCTTGCTCTCAACGAACGCAATCTGCTCCAAAATGCAGGAACTTGTAAGCACATTTCGAGATTAAAAAGACACAAGAATAGGGTATGTGGATTTCAGAGATGCACTCAATTTTATATCAATAACAAAAGTGAGAGTTCTGGATAACAATCCTATTTATCACCCAAGTTAAAGTTACCTTTTCCCTAGTATTCTTGTCAATAAATGGATGGACCATCTTCCAAGCCGCCATGAAAATGTTAGGGACATTAACTAGAAAGAGCTTGCCGAGTCTTTCTGGATAACAATCCTGTCATCGCCAAATTTTGAGTTATAATACACTTCAAATCTTTCTAAATCTTATATACGAGTATTCATGCTAAAATATAAAGGAAACTTGTTTTAGACATGAGAGATTGCAGCTATGCAATCTGAGTTTTCGGTTCATGCAAGAGAGTTTTCATGTGATTGTGTAGTACTGCAGGCAAAAATTTTAGATCATCTTGAATAAGTCCAAAGTAAACCTGCAGGATTGTTAGAGATGCAAGGTACCCGCGGATATCACAATTTGAGTATCCCCATCCCTTAACATCTCCAATGGCCAGGAACTTTTCCTGCCCATTTGGCATCCTGCAAGATGGAGAAAAACATCAAAGCCTTAATATATAACTACTGACAATAAAATTTCAAAATTTATTATCAGCTATATAATTTGGAGGGAAGAGAAAACCAAAAAACCAAAAGAGAGAAAAAAAATCTGTTTATATCACACAAGGAAGAAGATTAACTACCTTTCAATAATTTTGTCAAGCACATACACTACATAACCTGCAAAGAAAGAAGGAAGTTGAACGACTTAGCAACATGGTTATCTTCTCAACCTACTAATTCATAACTAGCTTTTACTGTGAAGAAGTTCAAGGTGGACCCATAACCTCATCAATTTCTTGCTTGCATGATGATGGTGATTTAATTAACAAACTAATCTTTTACGACCCTAAATTCATCGTTGCCTAGTTGTAAAAATTATAAGGGGTATATGAGCTCTTGGGTCCCCTCCTCTTGCAGGCCTCAATTTTCAAGGGTGAGTTCGTTCTACTCATGGGTTCATACGCGTGAAAATATATGTTTGAACTTGGCAATACCCTAAATCTCAATTCTTGAGGGCGGGTACTAGTACTACTCATGGGTTCAAGTAAACGAGAAAAGATGCGCTTGAACTCGTTGATATCTTATACCTAAATTTTCATGGGTAGAATGAGTTGTACTCATGGGTTCAAGTACAACAATTTGTTTAAACTTGTTGATACTAACTCAATTAAGGCTTTTCTCAACTACATGGGGTCGGTTTTAGGCTGGTTGTCAACTGCTGACTCAGATACCCTAATTCTCAAATTTTCTAGGATCAGTTGTACTCATGTGTTAAAGTACACATCAGAGCTTACGTTTGAACTCCTCCACGCCTCCCTTCCCAGGATTAGGGTAATGTTTTCCACCAAACACAAGTGCAATAGGGCGGCCCTTCTTGTCAACACCTTGCAGAAACATCTTGTCTTGGGCAATCTCTCTTGAGATCTCTGACTCAGAAATGAAGCCCTTAGGCACAAATTCTCGTTTCCATTTCATGTAATTCAAAAACATGGCAGAAGCCTTCTCAATATCCAGGTCACGAGCTCGCAGAAACCTTCTTAACATCAGATCATCCACTTCCTACCCAGATCAAAATACCAAATTAATACCTACATTTGAATAATCAAAATGTAAAGGGCACCAAGAAAACTAGCTACACTGATAATTAACATTAATTTGGGCATCAAAACACCTGTTTATTCATTTAATTTGCTAAACTATAAGTGAATTTGAAGACCCAATAAGCAAACATGTTCTGATTTAAAGTTTAAAAACTACAACAAAATCAATTAATAGCTGAAGCAAAATCAGACCAAAAAAAAAGGAGGGTAAGTGAGGAAACACCACCTTTGCAGAAGGATCCTTTTTCTCAACAGAAGTCCTCATAAGACCCAGTTTCCTCTGCTCAATTTCGTTCTTCTTCGTGCTAGAATCTCCATTACTACTATTGTTTCCTTCTTCTGTTTTGTGATTCTCAGACGCCATTTTCTTTATTAACAACTTGGAATTGGAAAGAAGAAGAGAACAGAGAAAACAACAGAGAACTTATACAATACAGACTTCATGGCACCATTTTGACATGACTTGCATTTTCTTTGACAACTAAAACTAGAGGACTGCTTGTTAGTTTGTTAGGATGGGTAGCTGACCCAATTAATGCTTTCGATACTCCAATACGTCGCTAAGTATTGAGTGGTCTCCCTGAAAGACTGGTAGTTATGAAATGAGCCATCACCACAGGATGTCAATTTAATTGCAATTCAATTTAATAGTCAAGATGCTACATTTTAGTACACCTCTAGTTATTTCTTATCAATACCTTACATCAATTAAATTGTTCTACCAATGCCTTATATCAATCAAATTATTTTATTTTATTTATTTTTTATTTTTTTTTGTCTATATGACCCCTAAGGTTCCCGATTAATTCATTTAAAAATGCGAGACTATTTCAAATTCAAGAACTGTAAAAGCTATTCGGTGTCCCTCTCTAAAGTAGGCAGACCGAAAAATCTATAAATACAATTTTTTTCTCTTAACGAAGAAATAAATTTCTTACCTTACGCGTTACGCCATGTTGCAAATAATGTTTACTTTTCTATTTAAGGGGACTTGAAAATTATGACTTCGTCAATAAGAATGCTTAGGAAGACCATACCAAATTGGGTGGTAGCAAAGATCTTTATTGACCCAATTGTCTTGACCTGAACATTTGCATAAGTAAATAGTGTCCTTAAGTTTCCACATCAATAAATCACTTTCCTTAAGTTTTTTTTTATATATATTAATTTAAGAGAAAATTATTCACAATAGGTCACCATACATTAACTCCTAACAACTTACCATTATGTGGCTTAGCTGTCTACGATCACTATCTTGTCTCTTGTATAGTTGTATGTGTTTTTCCTCATTGAATTTGATTTCTTCTCGTTGATTATTAATTTTACTCTTTAATGCTATCGACTTTATGCTGAAATTGACAAGATCATTGAAAGATGAAGTATATACCAGAGACTTCTTTTCTTGTGTTTGTATCTAAATTTGAAGATCTATGTATTAATATATATTTCATTTCTTTCTCTCTATTATTTAAAATGTACCTAATACCCTATTATGATTGAAATATATTATCCCTACTTTTTAAAGGAGTTGTTTAACTTGGAAATAGATAGATAGTGATAGTAAGACTTTGATCTATAAACATCAATTGTGTTATATAATATACAACTACATATACGTGTAGTTACAACTTCAAATGTGGAAAACACTAATATCTAATGAATATACATGTATAGTTATAATTTTAATTGTAACTTTTATAGTTAAAATAATATTTTTTTATATAATAAATAACACACACTTTGACTAATTAATTTGTTACTTATGGAGCTTCTTGTTTGATGGGAAATTTAATTACTTAATAATTTAGTAGGATTTTAGTTAGTTTATTTAACTAAGATTTTAGTTGTTTATTTCAGTAAAATTCTAGTTATTTTATTTAAGTAGGATTTTAGTATTTAAGTTGTAATAAGATACTTTAGATCTATAAATAATAAATTTTATTATTTATAGATTGATTGAATAAAAAAAATATTAATTATTAATTTTTTTCTTTTATTGTTCTCTTCTACTTCTCTTTTAATTTCTTCATATTTCTTTTTTTTTTCTTTCTTCGTCTCAGTGTCGCCGTCGTAAATCCTTTCACCTACATAATAATTATCACGTGACAATTAGATTACTTGGTCAAACTTCTACTATTATTGTTAATTTCTTTTATTAATTTAATTATTATTATTAAAAGGGTATATTTACACATTATAAGCTGAAAATCTAAAATAAAAAAAATAATAACCCACCTTCTTGATAATGCCATTATTAATAATCACAACAACATGGAGAGAATAACAAAAGATTGAATTTTACTAGTGACTTGTGTTGCCTTATTTGTTGACTATTCAAATCTCGTGTCTGTGTGTGTGTTTAGAGGTCCTCCTATGCTCTTCGTGAAGTAGGAACCCAACATTAGCTGTTACCATTAATTTGACTACGAAATATATATATATACACACGTACATCATGGACCATATTTTTACAACCAGTCACCTCAACATGCTATTAATCAAATCCAACTACTCCGACGGGATGGCCATAACTACAACTAATTGAGGGATATTTATATAGTACAGATAATCGACACCCAATGTGGGGTAGCCTTGTTCAATTAAAGATAAGATATAAGTCGTGACTAAGAGATGAGATTTTAATTTTAAATTTAAGTTTGTGCCTACAGTTATTTGTCTACTTTAGAAAGGGACGCCTGACAATTTTTATAATTTCTAATTTTAAAATAATCTCATCTCTATAAAAGAATTAGCGATGACACTGAAAGGTCATAAATCGAAGAAGAAGAAGAAGAATTTACGTATGAAAAATGTTAGTTCAATTACAAAAAAAAAAATATAATTACATATACAACTACACTTTTATATTTGTTAAATTATTCATCACATGCATTCAAATGTGCGACGCACGTGTATTCAATAACTATAAATGTCACACCCTGGGTTGCACAGCGTGCCCCCTACCCAGGTGCGGGCACACCCCCTCGGGGCGAACGCTTAGCAATTATAAATCCATAATATTGTCCTATTTCGGCCAGCCACGCCACACAAGGACGCCGGTCACCGAGATCATTTATCCCCCAATGGCTCAATGGGTACTCAAGTTGCGAAATCTAACCTTATGAGGAAGAGGTTGCGAGTTCGAACTTGGGGGAGGCCCTTCCTGTGCTGTGGATTGTGCAGGGGGATAAATGATCTCGGTGACCGACGTCCTTATGTGGCGTGGTTGGCCGAGATGGGAACATAAGGTCTTTTTGTCACACCCTGGGTTGCACAGCGTGCCCCCTACCCAGGTGCGGGCACACCTCCTCGGGGCGAACGCCTAGCCATTATATATCTACAGTATTGTCTTCATCGGGGTCCACAGAATACTGCACGCACCCAACGACCTTTGTCCTTTCCCTATGCAGAACACTGCACAGTCCAGGGGCCTCCCCAATACTCAAGTTGCGAAATCTAACCTTATGAGGAAGAGGTTGCGAGTTCGAACTTGGGGGAGGCCCCTGGACTGTGCAGTGTTCTGCATAAAAAAAGGACAAAGGTCGTTGGGTGCGTACAGTGTTCTGTGGACCCCAATGAAGATAATACTGTAGATATATAATGGCTAGGCGTTCGTTCCGAGGGGGTGCGCTCGCACCTGGGTAAGGGGCACACTGTGCAACCCAGAGTGTGACAATAAATATATATTTTCACTTGTAATTAGGTTTTTTTTAGTCAGATTAACATTTTTCATTAGGATGAAAATGAAAAACATGTCTCTCACCTTCTATTGAGTAAACAATGCGAGAACTTCCATTGTTAATTAGTCTTGGTGATATATGTGATCCACGCCATCGAGTTAGTCTTACGAACCTTGTGTTAGAAGTTCCAAAAAAGTACTATGACTAAGACAGATGTATTATATGCAATTTTGACAAAAAACATAAATAGAGAGGCATCAAAAATTAAAAAATTAAGAGAACTTAGAAATGCTTCATGTCCAAGGTACAATGCATCATGCCCACAACTAATGTACATATCATCCAAACCATAATACATAAAAAAAAAAAAAAAAAAACCAAAAAATCAAAAACATGAAAAAAATTGTTTGACATTCATTACAGAACATCTAAATGACAAATGACATTATATTTAAAAGTGAAATATTTTTTAAATGGTAATGCTTCATTAATTAGAAGACAATTGAGAGTCCGAGACACAAACACAATAACAAGAGACACGTGGGACTCGAAAAACTCAAACTCTTATAAAATAAAGTAATTACTCTAATAAACTCATACCCTCTTAAACTTATTAAGGCATACAAATTATTCTAGAAAAATAAAAATTAATATTTTTTTTACCACTAAAAAATAATTTTAAATATGTGAAATAGTAAACATTTCACTTATGATTAAGTTTAATTTAGTTTATATTGATTTTTAAAATATTAAAGCTACATTAAAACATAATTGATAAATAAAAATTTAAATGCTAATATTGGTACAAGATTTGACTAACACCAGTAGACGATGAGGTAGAAAGAATAAAATGATCTGAGACTCGTTGGAGTGCTGGAAGGTTGTCGAAGATTAATGATCTGATAGAGAAAAACATAAGAGAATAGGATATCATGAGTAATACCAGTGTGGTGCCGACCAAAGATCCTCCGATGCCTAAGTTAGTTTAGAGCTTCATAGAGTTAATGGTACTAAACTGGGTCGAGAATTGCCTACCTCATTTATAAGGATTATATTTTTTTTATAGGGAGAGCAGGAGGTCTGTGGCCTTATAATAAAATCAATAATCAATCTTGTGTTAGAAGAACACATTTGATTTCTAGTAGAATTAGGATGTCACACCCTGGGTTGCACAGCGTGCCCCCTACCCAGGTGTGGGCGCACCCTCTCGGGGCGAACGCCTAGCCATAGTACCACATAATATTGTCATATCGCCATGTAGCAACTCAACCGCAGCTGGTCTACATCGAAACGATTATTTGTCTGCCACTATTCATGAATGGTTCAGTGGCTACTAGGAATGCGAATATTATCACGACGCCCCTGACATAGGTTGACGTCATGACCGGCACATCGTACTATACACTTTACATACTCATATACAATATATAATACACTGTCAGCCTTCACGTACTCTCACAATCCATCCCAAACTTACAGAAAAATTTTTGTTTTCTATACCACAAATCAAATCCAATATAGTTCATTCATTCACACATCACATTTTTATTTCATCATCCAATATATTAAGCTATCTATGCCCACACATCTCATCTAGATGATAATACATATATATGTAATGTGTGATAAGTACATATCAAAATAACAAAAATAAAATCTATTTCCTCCAAGCATACATACACATACCAGACGAAGGCTCACGTGAGTATCACTCACGAAATTTTCCTTTTCCCTTCGACTCAATACCTGAAATATTAGAGGAAATGGGGTGAGTAAACAACAGCTCAGTGAATATAGTTCTTGAGATGACAATTATATACATTTAGAGAAATATGACATTTAAAATCATTTCAAACACTTATGCAACACATGCATCATTCAACGAATATATTATACATGTCAACAACATAAATTTCATGAGTTTTCAATAACACAATGCACAATCTCCCTCCTCCGCAAGGCAAGAGAGCGGGTCTAACCCTGGTATGGCCGTACAAGGTAGACACAATCTCTCATCACCCAATTCACAATCATTTCAAGGATCGCAACCCTTGTTAGGACAGACCTACTGACAATGAGGACTCGCAAAACCTCATCTGGGTCTATTCCTAACGAAATGACAATGAGGATTCGCAAAACCTCATCATTACAAACTCCAATTGCTAAAATCAGTTTGCATAATCCATAAAACTCAATGCAATATATATAAATATACCATGCATACAATCAAACATTTTATATGCGTACAATGTCATACAAGAACCAAATCAAGAAAACTATACTCACAGTACAACACGTTCCACTTAAACCCAATCATCGTCGCTTTCGAGTCCAGCTCCAAGTTAAATCCAACTAATTTAACCTGTCACAATCACTCCATAATTCAATTTCATGTATTCATATCTATGTATATCTTTAATGTCTCAACTCACGTCAAATCATGAATAATAAATCCATTTAGGACTCATAAGCAATTGACGAAACTATTATCTCGTTTCTGTAGTCGATCTAGATATTTCCACAATCTTAGCATCGAAACGTCCGAAATTCAGTTTTCTACGATTCTATGATCTCCAACCGGGGTTTCATTGGGTTCAGATCACTGTTCACTATACATCACTGTTCACTGTACATCACTGTTCACAATTCAATGTTCACTGTTCACTATTCACTAGTCACTATTCAGAGTACTATTTGTCACTATTCATTCAAAACATGTAAATTGTATTAAAATTGTCAAACGATCTCCAAAACTCACGAAATAAAATCTAACGACATATTCGGGGTCCCGACTGTCTAAGGAGTGTTTTTCTACCTTTCTAACGGATTTTCATTCACATTGGGTCAAAATCCCCAATTGGTGAAAACGCCGTAAAACGGCTCCCATAGCTAAAATTAGTCCGCTAGAAAGGTTACATCTAGCTTAGATAGTACTTTTAGGAAGAAATAGCGTGAAAATCACTTACCGGGGGTTCGAATTTGATGCGAATCCCGCGTTTCCCCTTTTTCTTCTTCTCCTTCTTCTCTCTGTTCGTTCTGCAACTCTTGCGTTTATTTTGATTTTTTTCGTCGTTTTTTTTAAAGTACTGTTCATGGTACTGTTCTGTGAACAGTATCCCCGCAAATGAACAGTAATTAATTTAATTTAATTTATTTTTTTATTTATCTTTTTCTTCTTCTATACACTCAATCCACATCATTCAACTCCAATTTTAACTTGTAAGCACCCATATAAGATGATCACATATGTATCATCTTCATGTAATAAATTAATTTACTAATCATACACACGTATAAATACATGTATTAGCACACATATATTTAGCTCATACATATAAAATAAGTGTATTATACATCTTAATATACGTATACCTCAACGTATGTATTTAATTAAAATTACGGGGTGTTACATAGGAAGATCTGGCGAAATCCTTACGAGATTAGGATGACTTAGTAGCCTTCTAGTCG
Organism: Paratinospora sagittata; assembly: GCA_035771175.1. Lineage (NCBI taxonomy): Eukaryota > Viridiplantae > Streptophyta > Magnoliopsida > Ranunculales > Menispermaceae > Paratinospora > Paratinospora sagittata. Next base: position 934,242 of record CM069602.1, on the reverse strand, counting down.
AACTAGTAAGCTTTAGGCCTCATTACAGTTGAATAAAGAGTAAATCCCGAACTTATCGCAGTAAATCACGCCTTATCCATATCTGAACTTGCATTTAGTCGTCATCCGTTTCAGAGTTGTAGACCTCTTCAGATTGGTATGCCGATCTAGAGTCTTCTATTCTGTTTGCTTATAAGCAAAGATAAAGTCGGTAGCTTTAGGTTGACATGACACATCATATCCTATCGGGCTGATGTTATCGTTTTATAGTTGCTGACCTGTCATCTAGGTCGGTATCCCTCTCTCATGTTGATCTGGTCGTTATGACGAATAATATGTCTCGAGCTGTATGCGTGATTGAGTAGATCAATATTCTTTATTCATAATAAGTTGATATATTTGGCGTGATTGACATATCTTATATTCGGTATATGGTCCAACAACTAATATACCTTATTATAGAAAACTTGTTATATCAAAAACCAAGCCAAATCTACACCCCTATATCATACATCCAATTTCACCTTCTGTTGCTGAAAAATACCAGATGTTCATAAATCATATATTTGCTGATAAACGTTTCTCCTTAAATATCGCCATTTTTTTTTACCTAATTAATTACTTGCTTAAAATTCTCTCTCTCTCCCTCTATAGAGATCCATGGCTTCTCTTTCTAAGCCGGCAAGCCCTAATTTGATTTGTTCTTCTTCATCTGTTCGATTCAGATCTTCTGAGCATCAACCTTCAGTTCATTTCCTCTGCAATAAATCCCTCGTGAACAAGGGTTTCGGATCGTCTAAATTATCGCTTCGAAGAAGTGATGGCGGGAGTGAACCATTGATGTAAGTTCTTCTCAATTATCCTTCATTATTGTCTGAAAGTCAAGACTCAATTCCTGACCACACGTTTTGTTTGGAATTTGATGTTTCATCATCATTTAGTCATTGATTTTGTGTTGTCGGTATCGTCTCAGTTGATTGAAGACGAACGACTTTCTCCGGCATTAATAGTTGGTGCTTGGATCGCTCTACCTGCTGAGAAGATTTTCAATAGATATAGATGCTACGAGTTTAGCTTATTTATGATCATTAATTTTAGTTGTTCTATGAATATTGGGAATTGAATTGGAGAAAAAATCGGATGTAGCAAATGAGGTTATCCACGATAAATTACTGGGAAATGGTCCTGAGAGATTAGAAAAAGTTGTGATTTTTCAGTGGATTAGGCCCCCCTACATGGTGCTAGGTAGCTGAAGAAGTTGGAATTATGCAGACTTAGTAACTGGCCTTTTGAATGTTACGGATGTTATAAAAGATTGGGACTTGACGACATTACTAATTATGTGAACAAACCTTTCTACTGCATCCAGTTAAAAAGTAAAAACCTCTTTTTGAAAATGGACATTTTTTTCCCATATTTGGGAAGAGGAAAAGGGAGGGTGTGTGTGTGTTTGGGGGTCGCTCACATGAAAAACTACTAGCTGGCAGCCAAATGGTTGTTAAGAGTCTTAAGGCTATCATATGGGCTTGTTGCACTAAAAGTAGATGGGAACCTAATTGTTAAATTGAGTTTTCTCTTTGTATTCAAGGTAAAAAATTAGTTAGCTATTGTAGAAAAAAGTATTTGCACGAGAATGCTGCTTTGCCCAAGTAATGTCTCTAAAAGCATGACTGAAATGGGTGTGATGACAAATGCTATAAGAGGTTTTACCTTCTTCACTGAAAACCAATTAATTGTCATATGAGCTGATTGAAGTCCGATCTTTTTTTTTCCTCAAAAAGAAAAAGAAAAGAAAAGTGATGGCTCTAAAAATGGGCTCAAGGTTCGCCATAAGTGGTTTGGCCTCTCTTAGTTAAGAGGTCAATTCTAGAAAAAAAAGGCTTCTATTTTAACTCTAAATAAATGATATTTTAGGGAATGTCAGAATGAGTGGGTAAGGTTTAATGTTGCTTTATTCATCGCTGATTTTGCTGCAAGTAATGGGTGATCAACAAATTGCGTGGTTTACTGGGTTTTGCATGGTCATGCTGCAATCATTAAATCTCTTATTGCAACTTTCTTTGCGGTGTTAGATGTGCGCACATTGACGGAAATGGAGCTCGAACAAAGAGAACAGCGCTACACGATCTTTATGAGCAGCAAGGCCAGAGTCCTTGGTATGATAATCTATGCCGACCTGTAACTGATTTGCTGCCATTGATCGCTAGTGGTGTTAGAGGTGTCACCAGTAATCCTGCGGTATTACTCTCTCTCTCGGTTTCTTCCTTCAAACAAAAATGCAAGAAAAGACGTCACTTTTCTTAATCTCCTTTACACCTAAATTAATATTTTAATAAATTAATTTCTTGGTCTTTCCATTGTTGTTAACTTTCACTTACCATGTGATTGGGACCTTGTGTGACTTGTTTGTTGACGTATCTGCAGATTTTTCAGAAAGCAATATCATCATCTAATGCCTACAATGACCAGTTCAGGTATTGCTTCTGAACCATGTTATCTTTTCACATCTTTCATAAATTGGAATCTCTGGATCATGAGTTTGCGATAGCTTCTAGATTTTCTTGCTAAATCTGAAGTTGTTATCTACTCTATATGCTATTATTATTGTTTTTATACTCTATAAAGGATCAAAGTTTCTCCTCTGCCATCCATGTTGGTTTCTGTCATGTAAGTTAGGAGAGCATCCAACCTAATGAATGATGATGGATATTGCTATTGTTAAACATGAAGTTATTTCCTTCATATGTCAAGTCTCCTCGAGGATTCTATAGAAGCAGATAATTTTTTGTTTCATGAAGAAAATGGAAAGAAAAGGATTCAGCAAGTCATCTTTCTTCTTATGATAGCTTGAACTACACTTTTTTGTTAGATTGTAGGTGCATACATTATAATTTATAACTAATTGCACTTTTGCTCCCTACACCATAAGGGTGAGCAGCTGGGGCAGGTGTAAAGTGTTATTCTGACTCTGATAACTGTTCCTAGTTGTGTCAGTGGCCTGATTGACAGTTTAACTCATGTTCAAGCAGGGAACTTGTTCAAGCGGGTAAAGATGTTGAAGAGGCATATTGGGAGCTAGTGATAAAAGACATACAAGATGCATGTGAACTTTTTCAACCAATTTATGATGAGACAGATGGGGGCGATGGTTATGTGTCTGTTGAAGTTGCTCCCAGACTTGCCCATGATACAAAAGAGACCGTTGAGGCTGCAAAGTGGCTTCATAAGGTGGTGAACCGCTCCAATGTCTACATAAAGATCCCTGCCACTTCCGCATGCATCCCTTCTATCAAGGAGGCCATTTCTCTGGGGATCAGCGTCAATGTAACTGTAAGTTGGCTGAAATAATTCTGTGTTATTTTAGTCCTTTTTAATTGGCTTAAATAATAAGAGGTTTGGCCTTACCAACTGTATGATCAGCTATTATATGAATATATATCAGCAATCTAGGTTTGTCCAAATGATGAACACTTATATTGTTAATAGTACCCCATGATGGTGTAACACTCCTAGGATCCAAATAGTCTCTACTTGTTTGGAAAACCTTGTGTTTCCTTAAATTGGAGTAAAAGACACATAGCTCCTCTCCTGTCCTTATGGAATGAATCCACTCTTGTACTTTTTATCACGTCGCTTCCAGTTGATGATACTGCGTGCAGTTTTCAGCCAATACTTGAATCTGTTAAGCTGGAGAATAGTACAGTATGCTAAATATGCCAGGTTTTATTCAAAGCTGGGGTAATTTTTATTCTTAGCATCTTGATTGCCGAGCTGAAAGAACAACATTACTAAAATTTTCATTTTTCATGTTCTTTTTATGCAGCTCATATTCTCGCTTTCTAGATATGAAGCAGTAATTGATGCTTATTTGGATGGCCTAGAGGCTTCTGAACTGAGTGATTTATCAAGGGTCGCCAGTGTGGCTTCCTTTTTTGTCAGCCGTGTCGACACTCTTGTTGATAAGATGCTTGAAAATATTGGAAGTCCTGAGGCGTTGGACCTCCGTGGGAAGGTAGGAAATATAACAATACATCTGACAGTTATTCTTCTGCCTTTTTTTTTTTCTTTCAATTATTAGGAAATAGAATGAATGGCACATTAATATTCTCTTGTGGTTTTGGATCTTTGAACAAACTCTAGGCTGCTGTAGCTCAAGCAGCATTGGCATACAGGCTTTACCAGAAGAAATTCTCTGGTTCACGATGGGAAGCTCTTGTGCGTAAGGGTGCTAAGAAGCAAAGGCTGCTTTGGGCCTCAACCAGCGTCAAGAATCCAGCTTATCCTGACACGTTGTATATTGATCCTCTCATAGGTCCAGATACGGTAATTTTTCTTTTTCCTCTCTCTTTGTTGACCAGTTTTGTTGTGAGTTTTTTTATTTATTTTTTATTTTGGAGTGATCGAGTAGCACGAGGGAGCCACTTGGAAAAGCAAAATGTAGCTCTAATCTGAAACAGTTTGACAGACATGTGACTGATCTTCTGTTTATTCCCCCCTTTGTTTCAGGTTTCAACCATGCCTGACCAAGCACTTGAGGCATTCATTGACCATGGGACTGTTGGGAGGACGATAGATTCAAAAGGCGAAGCAGCTGAAGGCGTATATAACGCTCTTGAAAAGTTGAAGATAGATTGGGAAGAGGTTGGATCTCAGCTGGAGCTGGAAGGAGTAGAATCCTTCAAAAAGAGCTTTGATAGCCTACTTGTTACCATGCAAGAGAAGGCAAATTCCCTTAAAATGGTCAGCCTGTAGCTCTTTGTTAGATTCCGCACAGTGCTATGACTTGAATAATCTTGGCTTCCCCCCCTGTGGTTCCACTTTGCAATGTAATTATATATATTCGATAAGTAAATTGCTGTGTTCTATAGATTTTTTTTTTTTTTTTAAATTTCATCAGAAACTCAAAGTTGTCTTCAATAATATTAAGATTATTAATCAAACAAAGGCTTTATTATTATTATTATTATTTTGATAATGAAAGTAAAGACAATTTGTATTGAAAGGATTTTTTTTTGTTTAGCGCTTGTATGGAGTATATGAATAGGGCCTTCTCATTTCAAGAAAATGAGAACTTTAAAGAAGAAAACCTTAATATTCTTTTATTTTATTAAATAAATAACAATACTTTTGGTATGAAATGCTTAAAAAAAACAGAGAGTCGCTAGTCAATAGAGAATGAAGAAATGGAGGGGGTATGATAGTCATTTCGAGTACCGTCGGGTGGAAAAGCAAAAGCTAAGGCCGTTATCTTCCCGCGAAACGTCCGCGCCTCTCTCTCCTTCTTGAAGTTTCAGTTGTGTGTAGAAGACGAAGGAAACAGCGATGGCATCGATCTCCGCCGTTGGATCTCTCCCCTTGAAAAAATCTTCCATTCAGGTTTGCTTTTTTGCTTTTTTTTTTTTTGTTTCCTCTTCATCGATTTCAAAAATTTCCAGAAAATAATTGTTTTTGTGGTTTCTGTAGAGTTTCATTTCTCCGACACTTGTTCAATGGAGCTCTACTGATCGATTTCCTCGAAAACCGAAAAGATTTCGCATTTCTGTGGCTTCAAGCTTAACCGGTGATTCTCAGATCATCTCTCTCTCTCTCTCTCTCTCTCTCTCTCTCTCTTGAAAACGAACACTTTTTGTAAATAACGCAAAACTTCTCTAAAATCAATATATTAATCTCGCTGCAAAGATGTTTATCTTCCATGTACATATACTTTTTTTTTTATTGCCTGACAATCGCTCTTGGCTTATAATCGAGTTTATGCAATTAACTACGAAAATGCTACAAGTAAAATTTCACTTTCATTGCTATGCCAATTTCTACTAGATACAAATGGCTGGATTGATGGCAGATACGAGCGAAGGGAAGTTCTGTTCTCAACCATTGGGTTTCTAATGGGAATGGCTTGTCCTGCTGAAGAGGATGGAGTTGCGGTGGCTTCTGAATTTGCTGACAGTAAATTTTTCTTTCCTATCACCTCTTTTACCTAATATAATTGATGCATATTCATTCATGTTATTTCTTCTCTCTACATGCATTTTGAGCTTGATGCTTAGAATTTTGCTGTTTATACTAGTGCCGGCTCTTCGAGGGAAGGATTATGGGAAGACCAAAATGCGATATCCAGATTATGTTGAAACAGATTCTGGACTCCAGTACAAGGTTAATGCATTTCAACTCACTCGCATTTTAATTCATGGGTTCTAATTAGTGTTTTTGAAGAATGCAGGACTTGCGAGTAGGAAACGGCCCCAAGCCAAAGACAGGGGAGACTGTAGTGGTAAAAAGCTTTCGACCATTTTCGGATACTATTTATTTGATTACTACTAAGATTTGGCAAGCTCGAGTCCTGAATGACTTGTGAATTTGAATGATTAGGTTGACTGGGATGGGTATACCATAGGTTACTACGGGCGCATTTTTGAAGCTCGAAATAAAACGAAAGGTGGACCTTTTGAGGTATGTGCATCTTTGCATATACTTTCTCGATGCTTCTTTCAATAAGTTTTGATTTTGACAACTATTTCCCCCATTCCCTTCCTATGAGTAGGGTAATGACAAAAACTTTTTCAAGTTTAAGCTTGGATCCCAGCAGGTGAGCATCTTATCCTCAATTTAAAGAATAACACAGTTTTCTTTACAATTCATATATATGAGCAGTAATGAAATTTTCAGCGTATTCAATCCCTACTCCTGGCTAATCTTTGTCAAATTATTGATGACATTTAGTTAACTTTGTTTAGAGGCTTGTCAGTCTATTTTGTCATTGTTTTGGAAGAATATTGTGTCATCAAAATAGTTGATTACTTGTAGCTTTACATCTTGTCAATTTATTATTTCCTTGGTTATTTGGTTATTTTATTTCAATAACACGAGTATATGTTGAAGTAAGCTTTGAAAATGTGGATGTGATGGTTGTGTGCTGTGGGTATATATACAGGTGATACCGGCATTTGAAGAAGCTGTTGCAGGCATGTCCTTGGGTGGCATTAGAAGGTGATTTATCCTGCTTGCTAACCTTCTTTTTTTTTTTTTCATTTAAAAGTATTCCAGTCCTGGAAAAGGGGTATCTAGGGCAATGGAGAGTATTTTAATACATGTAACCATTGTTAAGCACCCAATATATATATTTACTGCGACAATTAAGGCTTTCTTGCAATCCTAACCATGGTTACAGCAAATTTTCTTGCTCATCAATTCTCTCCTCAAGCAGTGCTGTAAGTTAAGTAGGGTTAGCCATGGCCCATGGGAGACAAGGATGAAATTTACTACACTTATGAGTAGGAATGAGATGTTGCAAGTTGACGGCACTGAAAGGATAAGAGAAAACCTTAAATTTCTTTGAGGCTGCCGTGTGAGGAAAGATATAGGTGTTAGAAGATATGCATTTCAGATAGAATTGAATGGTGGAACATGATTTTTATAATTGATCTCAAATAGTTTAGATAAAAGGTTTTGTTGTTATAATCCATTCAAAGTTCAATTCACAGCAATGCAGGGTCATAGTTCCCCCAGATCTGGGATATCCGGAGAATGACTTCAACAAATTGGGCCCAAGACCAACAACTTTTTCGGTATTTACCCCTTTTTTAACCTTTTTATTTGATGTTCTTCTTAGATTTCAGGAGGAGGATTGGCTGCCAGTTGCTCAAACACTGGCACACATTAATAAAACTTTGCGTTTGACAGGGTCAAAGGGCTTTGGACTTTGTGTTGAGGAACCAAGGGCTGATAGATAAGACACTGTTATTTGATATTGAGCTCCTCAAGATCATGTCAAATTAAACATCAAACTCATCAAGCATCTTGGTGATGGCTAAGCTAAAACTTCTAAACATTGAGCTTTGGACTTTGGTTATCTTAGTCTTTGCAGGGCTGATGCTGTCATGAGCTACCTAAGCATCATCAAGAGCATTACTGGATGTTCTTTGCAGATTTGGTAGGTGCATTTTCATTGCTCCACTTCATTTAAATATGTTGAGAAGATAGTTTATTATCAAGATGCATTTATGAGTTCACTTTTCCTATGGTGTGTAAAGTTTTGTAATCCTTTGTTGGTAGCCGCAATCAATGTTATTGTTAATTAACATTGTTGAACACCATGTATAAGTTCTCAAAATTTGTAATGAATCCTGTTTGATCAGGAATATATACATGCCTCAAAAGGAGCTTAGACAATGATTTCTATGATCCTGTTATCTTTATCAGAAGAACGAACGAACATGTGAAATGGGGGAAAAAACAAAAAAGATGAAACATGCTGATCATAAGATACACAATCATCCATAAATGGCATTTTCTGCAAAATTATATATTGATAGTTGATACATATGTAACATCAAAATTAATTCTGAAAACTGATTGGGAATATAGCTTGTTTGATGTTAAGAGCAGCTCCTGATTTCTGTTTGTGACAAGGTATACTCTATACTATAAGCAGGTCCATGCAGCTGTGCAAAATGGCGGAGTCCAGGTGAACTTGGTGATGATTTAAAAGAAGCTAACTTCATTCCCTCTCAAAGATGCCTTTAACATACACCATTCCTTTCTCACTGAGCTTAAGCTCTTTTCTCATCTGCTCTACTTGTTGATCATCTCCTTGGACAATTATCTCTGACAGGGTTCCATCTTCTCCCACCGTCATCTTCACCTTGATCTGCTCCTTTCTTGATGCTCTTTTCCAATAATATACCCCCCTGTGTGGCATGTATATATAATAAATCCAAGTGTTTTTCTTTCAAGTTCTCAAAATTACAGAGCACAAAGGAGTTGACTTACGCTAATGGGCTTAAGATGGTGAGCCAGTACCATCTATCACCAACGTCAGGAACAGTTATGGTAAGAACAAGTGCTACACTTGCCAGGCTAATGCAAGTGCAGAAGGTGAGCAATGCAGCCTGGCCTCTGCTAGGAAGCATCATGCCTTCAAACCTACAAACAATTGCCCAAGACATTAGTCAAGCAAAAGCATATTTACCTTCTCAAATTGAACGATGCACGGAGATTAGAGAGGCAAGGTATAAATTTTCAGCAGAACCCACTGTAATATAAAAATGTTAAAATGACCAAAAAACAAAAACTTAAAAATCACATCCAAGTTTTTTTTTTTTTTTTGGAAAGTAAACAAACATCATTATATTAATCAAAGCAGCAAAAGTAACAAAAGAACAGAGCACCAGAGGTGCACCAAGCAAAACATAACGCTAGAGAGTAAACACAGACCTAATGCCCCCAATCATAAAACAGATTTAACTAAAGCAAACATCCCCCCAATTTCTGTTCCACTGGTTAATAGAGAACCCTTGATCGATTTTGAACGCCACAATCCAAGAACTAGCCAAAAGGACAGTGTCATTCCACAAAACATCTACGTTCCTAGAAACTATTATGTATGGTATGTGGCTTGGTCACTTGTGGGCCCGATGACTTTTTATTTTATGTATTTCTATTTTATTAGTTTCCTTAACTGTATTAGTTTCTTTGACTGAGTAAAAAACTTTTTCAGTCTGAATTGAGAACTAAGTCTAAAGCTCTCTATTTATACCTAGTATTGGGGATTGAGAGGTAAGAGGGAAAATAGAGAGACATTTTGAGTGTTGTACTAGATTCTCTCATATTAGTAAAATCTTCATCTCTCGTGACGTAGGCGGATCTTCGCCGAACCACGTAAATCTGTGTGCATTCTTCTTGTTGCTTTGATTTGCATGTGTGTGTGTTTGTTTGTTTGTTCCGCTGCATAAATCTCTACAGAAACACCATCAAAGATTCGACGGTTACGTTTCATCCAAATTGTCCAAAGAGTTGCAAGATTTGCAGACCGCATGATCTTAACTTGATTAACCCGAAGGCCTTGTATGTGAGACACCGTCAAACAATCATCCAAAGACGCTGGAACAGAAAAAATTCCCTCCAATTCTTGCTTGCCACCTCCTCCACAGATTCACCGAATAGGAACATCTGAAGAAAAGGTGACTGGCGTCATCTGCACTATTGAAACACAAAGAGCAACAGTGAGGAAGCAACGAGATAAATGGGAGGCGTCTTTGAAGTTCATCACCCATGTTCAGCTTCTTATGGGCCACAATCCATCGGAACATTTTAATCTTAGATGGAATATGAGCATTCCAAAGAGAAGAGCTCAAAGGAAATGAGGGAAATAAGGGGTCATCGATAAGGAAATAGAAAAAAGATTTATAGGTGAAGTGGCCCGAGTGGTGAAGGGACCAAGTGAGTCTATCATGGCCCATGGACAACCAAGTTAATGTGGTCTATGGTGAATGGTCTATTTCTTTTTATGATTTTTTCTCTCACTGCAAGAGTCTCAACTATATATATAAAGCCAACATAGACATTAACACATACTTCATGTGATAATTACAACTTTTGAGCTAAAAATGCTAAAACGACCCAAAAATAGATTCAAATTCATATTCAAGCTGTTAATGTGAATGGTGAGCACTTTGTTTCATTTTATGATTTTTTAGCTCTGCTGATATAATGACTTGGGTAAGATTTGAGTCTATTTTTTGGGTCGTTTTATCATTGCCCATTTAATTTCTATGGCAATCTATTGTCACATACTCACAGCCCAGTCATGATTTTGAAATTAAAGCACCAAACATACAAATATTGAACCACAATTTTTATTTATTTTTTATTTCTTTTTTCTTCTGTCATTGAAAAGATAATATGATATTAACAAGAGAAGGATAAGATTGAGAAGCGAGTAGTGGAAGTTACGTTATGGTTTCTCCTCTATCAGACACTAGGAAATTGTTACGAGTGAAGAAGGATAGAATCTCCCCTGCTACTTGGTTCGTCGTCTTCTTCTCTTCTCCTTCCCCTACAAATGTTTTCTGAACAATCTGAAAAGCAAACAAAAATTTTCAAAAATCCGGACAAAAACTTAACAACCCATTAAAAAACAAAGCTCATTTCTTGAAAATCTAGAAAGAATTTGCCCACAAACCCAATATTATCCACGATGGAAACACAAGAACATACCTTAGATTTCACAGAGCGCTTGATGAGGGACCATAAGCCAGGAACAGAGATGACAAAGAGACCCAAAGAAGTGTAATAACTTGCCAAGGAGTAACCTGAGCTCTCTGCAAGAGAGAACAGAGATGGGTGGTGGTCTTGGAAATCAAGAACAGCCGAAAAAGAAGAAGAAGAAGATAGAATTTCTTGTTCCAAAAGGGTGAGATTGGCTTTTATGAGCCTCTGGGATCTGCTGGTTCTTCTGGGCATGTAACATGGTTGGTGGTGGTGATTAAAATATCTGTTTTTGTATCTGTAAGGAGAAGAAGTTGGAGAACAGAGTGGTTGTGAGAGAAGCTTAGTAGTGGCTGCCATTGCTTCCCTGTACAGAACAGAACCTTTCCCTCCCTCCCTCCTGTTCTCTAATCTGTTTCAACTTCAGGAAATCTTCAATCTTGATGAAAACAATTCTGTCATTCAACATAAGCCCTTCAATTTTGCTGGTACTACGAAATTACCCTTTCTTCGAGATCACAGACTCTTCAAAGATGATAATGTTCTGATGGGATGTTAATGTTAGGCCGTAGTTTTTAATTAATTTGTAAGATTATTATATTTTATTATTATTTAATGTCAAAAAAGGGTAATATTTAACAGTTCCTTTGGAGTTATTTAGAGTTGTACAAAATTGTTTAAAAATTGAAGGCTAAATTGTGTAACAAAGAATTATATCGTTCAAATATTAGTATTTTACGGTATGTAATAAATGATCTAATAAATATACATATGAAGTTGTACATATCATTATAATTTTTTACAGTTAGATTAATATTTTTTTATATTTTATTATTTGATGCATAGATTTATAAAAATCTTGATGAAAATTAGTTGATGATTCAGATGGGATATGTAGCACGAGAAGCCATATAAATTGAAATCTCACTTTTGCTAGTATTAAGGCCTTCGGCCTTCCGAATAAAACCTCACCCATGACCTTGAGGTGATTAAATTGCAAACCTTGTAAAATTTGAGCTATGGGTTAACTCTAGAAACTTTCTGAATAGGATAAGAAAAGATAAAAAGCACAAAGCTTCAGTGGAAAAGGCTTGTGTGGGGTGTATGAAAGCCACGCTTCCGCCCAAGCTTCTAGCACCAGTGCAATGACTTGAAACTACCCTTTTTAGTTGTTTGGGTACTCTCTTATCTTCTCAAATTGTCATATAGAGCAGAGAAAGTAGCAAACAGAAGAGAGAAAAGGGAAGGAGAGAGTGGGATTATAGATAGGAGCAATGGCTCTTCAAGTGCCACAAGCAGGGCTTCTTAAGATGAATACCCTTTCTTCTCCCTTATTAGCTCCCACAGGCCCTGTTATTGGCCTTAGAAAACCATCTGATCCTTTTGCTCTCAAATCATCCTTCTTTTCTTCTTCTCTTCATCTCTTGCTTCCTCCTCTTCCTCAAAAAAGACAAGCTGTATCTTCAGCTGCACCAAAATTCTCCATGCGAGTTGCTTCAAAGCAAGCTTACATTTGTCGCGATTGCGGGTGAATATTGTCTGGTCCTTTTGCTTCATTTTTTTTTAACATGAATTGGTGATATAATTCACTCTTTAATGTGTGTATATTTCAATTTACTATGTAGGTATATTTACAATGACAGAACGCCCTTTGAGAAACTACCTGACAAGTACTTCTGTCCGGGTATGTTTGAATGAATGGCTTTGGATTAAATTTTCTCTCTTGTTTGGGAGTTTTTAAGAATTTTGAGAAGTGGGTCTCTTCTGATTGATTCTTCTTCACAAGTGTTAATCAAAACTCTTCTGCTAGTAACCCAATATGTAGAACAAGGCATTGGTGATGATGGTAATAAGTTGATCAGAGAGAGATGACTTTAGAACCAGGTTTTGTAGTAAGACCTAACTCTGCATTACTTGTGCAGTTTGTGGCGCTCCAAAACGAAGATTTAGGCCCTACCAGCCTACTGTAAAAAAGAACGTTAATGACACAGATGCCCGTAAAGCACGGAAGGCACAGATCCAGAGAGATGAGGCAATTGGGTAAGTATAACAGTTTCATTCAATCAGAGAGAAAATGGGTTTCAGTTTCAGGTTCCAATTCCTTCAGTTTTTGTAAGTATCTCATTTTCCACTTCTGAGTTCTTTATTTCTTTAAAAAACGATGCAGGAGAGCTTTGCCCATTGCAATTGTTGTTGGGGTCGTAGCTTTGGCTGGATTGTATTTCTACCTCAACAATGCCTTCTAGTGCAATGGCTACAAAGACAATTAATCGTTTTTTCATATTTTATTTCTCTCCCAGTGGCTTGTCAAGATTTAAAAAGATATAATGCTGTAGGCTTTTTTTTTTTTTTTTTCTAATAAGAATTTAATATTTTATCTGGGCAGATCACAAGAAGTTTCTATTTGATTCAGCTATTGTGCAGTTGGAGCTACCTGTTTCATGCAAGCAATAAGTGGAACCAATTGATCGTTTTATTTATATCTTTCCAACCCAAATCTCACTCAAAGACTAGAAAAGATAACCATAATAATATAGTGTTATAGGAGCAATGGAGAGAAGCACATCTCACACATTCTGAAATGGAAAATCTTTTCTGAGCAAAAGATCCTATCTTCAAGAGAAGGCACATCTGAACTTGCAATAACCATATCCTTTGTCAAAAATCTCGAGGCCTAGTGCGGAAATTCAAATAATCAAAACAAAAGGGCATTTCAGGATCAGATTATTGGTAAAATGATGGTTGTTTAAGAATAGCCTGACTTAGGGTGCAGAGGTAATACCATAATACTTGCATGTATAGAATATTTAGTGCAACTATACAGCATGAATATTAGTAACTGATGTAGACCGACTACAATTTATGGACCTCCCCTTTATCAGAAGCAGTGCATATAAAATTTACAGTCTCAATGTAATAGCTTTTTTATCGGATGTCTCCAAAGAGACCTCAATGTAATAGCTGATCCCAGAAATTAATAATTACTGTAGAACAAAAGAACCTTCTATTCTTTTTTCCATTGACATAGGAGGGTTGAAATTTAGAGGAGATGGTGTGTCACTCGAACTCAAGGCAGGTGCAGCTTTGAACTCATATGGACCTCCTTTTGCTCCCCAAACCTGTTATATTCACAAACAGAGTTAGTTTTTTGCACCAAAAGCAAAACCTAATATATCTTTTAAAACTTGGTACTTTATACTAAAAGCTAAAATGCCCAACTGCCAACTCTGCCATATTGTAAATTTTATGGCTCTACCGAACCCCATGTAACTTTTGGCTCACACTTCAACGGAGCATCATAATAAAACTCAACTTCATTTGTATTTCTTGACCATTACAAAATTTCTCATTACGAATTAAATAAATGAGCAAGAAATGACAAGGTTTAAAATAGTCAATGCAAGCTCAGCTCTTTTTGAGTAGAATGAAATGCATAAACCAGCTAAGGAAATAAAACAAAGTACTCTTGGGTTGTAAATGGGAGAAGGCAATACGACAGCAGTTTAAGGGATACTTGGCTAAAATTGCACCATATGGCACTTCACTATGTATTAGACTATACCCGGGAGTGGAACCAGCACAACCAATAATAAGTAAAGCAGGATGTAACACCAGCCTCAAGAAAACTCACTTGATTTCCATTGTCATCATAGCCCCTTTCCCATGTAAGTATTTCATTATTCTTTAGAACTGAAAGTTCAGAACTGCAGTATGATGCGCCATTCTGTTCATACAAAATATTCAGCTTTCAGCTGTTGTCGTCATGACGGGAGACCAAAATAAATTGTCTCAATCATAGCCTTACAGGTTGAGAGGTTCCATCAAGTCAGAGAAACACAAGAAAACTGAAGAACAAAACAAGAAGAGAGAAGCACGTACCCATGAATTAGGGAAACCACAGGGGGGAGTTGAACCTTCATATAAACATCGCTTTCCCCGCTGACAGCGATTGAGATAAATGGTAGTCAAATGTTCTGCAACATCCTGCAGATAAAAAACCCAGGCTTAAAATCCTTATAACAAAACTTCCCCATCCCAAAATAAATAAATAATATGAATGAAAACAAAAATAGGACATAAATCAGATGTGTTGGGAGGATATATTGGGTCCTCCATCTCTACAAAAAGCATCACAAATCCAGATAACAAGAAGCACCATCAAATGATTCAAATCAGTTGTATCGGCACAGAACTGTAAAATTAAGCTTATTTTCTCAAGAGGAATGATGAACAGAAGAAAAGAGGTAAAGATAAAGAAACTAACCCGCCATACTTTCCCAATCATACGACTTATCATATATTCATATGTAGATAGTAGATATTCATTATGGCCGCCTTATCTGTATCCACAATATAACACCAACGTCACCAACATTGAGTTCATGGATATCACTTTGCTAGTCTCACTTTCTGTTGCACTTAACAGTTTTTTTTTTCATGTCCTCTCATAAAAAATAAAAAAAAAGGTTATTTCTTTCACTCTTGACAATTTTTCTCATCTATTTTGTCAATTGAACTACATAACTAGTCCATTTATAATACAACTACTTAAATAGTATTCCGTAACAAATCTTAAAAAAAACCTTCATCACATTAGGTATTTTCTCATAACTATTATGAACTAAACAGAAAGAAATGAAGCTTAAGACTCGGCTTGGTATGAGAGCAGTCAAAGATGATTAAATTGCAGAGTTTTGCAGCCATTCTGCAATCTGGACATGACAAACATTCAAGACTTGACAGACTTTAATGATGAACTTCTATTCAGTTGACATGCTGAAAGAAACAAATCATTTTATGGCTGTGCTTGTTTCATATCAATGACTTACACGTGAAAAATATCAACCAACATTCAAAACTGACATATACAGGTAAAACTTGTGTGGCCCATTATTATATGGATAAAAATTTAAGGCTTTATGATGAGATGCCAAGTCGTAAAATAATGGAATTAATAAGCCTACTCGAGAAAGGAATTGGAATTACCACCTTAGTCTTCAAATAGAAAATAGACTGTAAGGAAAAGGCAAAGGATGACTTCTAATCTCGAAGAATTGACATCACCCTCTTTAAAATAAAGTGATTGATGTCAAACTGATGGAAGTCCAGTTCCTAATTAGACCGACTTCTCTGATTGTGCAAGGCTATAAGCAGCCCATAACACAGTATTGAGACATACAACCTTCCAGCAGCATAGCCTTATAGCTAGTCCTAGTCCTAGTCCTTGATGGTTTTTCCAGCAACTCAGTTGTTACATGAGATAATTAACCCCGCTGTTAGCACCAGAATTCCTCAGAAATCTTGTATAGAACAAAGAATAGAGGAGAAGCAAAAGTTTCTACCACCATAAACACTCACATATGGCATAAAAATATAGGAAGAAACTCAAATCCAACGTAGGAAAGAGATCCCACAAATATAACATTCAGGCAATGACTTATTTTCATTTTATCCAACTAGAAGAACCTGCTCAAAGGTGAATGCCTGAACTTACCCTGATGGCTTCTTCAGGTTGTGGACGCTGGTCCCTTGGGCGGTCACAGAAGTTCTTGTATTCCTCTGAATCTCTAATGGCAAAAGAGTTCAACTGTCCACTATCAAAATGTTAGAGACTGTAAAATCATTTGGATTGTCAATACGAATCTAAACTCTATTATGATAGAAATAAAGAAATTCAAGGTGAGAAGCAGAAAATACTTTCATAAGACTATGAGATATAGATAATGTAAATTGTATAGGTCCAAACAGGGCATATGTGCATTTGAGTTCCAAAATGATTGAATGTTCAATATTTAGGTAATAGTGGTTGTACATAGAATAAAATGGTTTAGTGTCATTGCCGTCAGCTCATACAATACCAAATCTGGTTATAAACTCAAAAGTCTCATTGAAAAGCTCTAGGCAGAATTCAGAACAAAAAATTACATTAAGAGTATGGTTATCTTAAATTAGTGCAGTGTCCATCACTACTTCTATCTTAAGTGATTGTTGGTAAAGCAGAATTTATCCCACCTCAACATCACATTTCATCTCTTTCGGAGAAGGCTTCACTGTATAAAATCTCTGCCGGAAGGGCTTTTTAGGATTTCTAGAAAATGCCTGACACAAGAAAGAAATCCATTATAAATTGCGCTTAAACATGAAAGCACTGAAACTGCAAAGTTTTTATGTATGGACTAACTTGTTCAAAGTACAAAATCCTTGAACCATCCATCTCTGCCGCTGGACATGTATGCATTCTATAGACAGAAGAAAAGAAAGCTTCAGGTTAGAATAAGAGAGCCCAATTACACAAAAAACAGGTTCACAAATGTGCAGAACTCATCCATGTATAGATCACAACATTGGCTCATGGAAAATTTTGGAGCTACCACTTGAATCTCTTATCACTTTCTTTTTTATTTAAAAAAAAAAAAGATTTCCACCCTTATCACCCTGTTCAGACTAATACACTACTACGTTTAGAGTATAAATATTCTTATTTTTCCCCCCTTTGGTCAGTTCATTACATTTTCTGGTTTCATTTTCATTCACTCAAAATTTTTCTCCTTGCCAAAATCATTCTTCCAACATAAATACATTTTCAGGAACTTGCGTTCTCACGAGTCCCTCTGGGGCACGACCACAAACACTCTTAGAAACGTTGGCCAACACCGTGGTGGGTGGATGAGTTCCGTCATTCTGTGAATCGAACTCCCAACCTCCAGGGTGGGAGCGCTTGCTCCCAACCACTGGACCAACCTACCGTTGGTTAAGATAGATACATTTTCTCTCTCTCCCCTTTTTGAGAAATGGGGAACGTTTCTCATTCATTTTTCATCTATATACAAAATCATCCTCCTGCTCATAATCAATCTTCAACCATGCTTCCCAACAGCTCAGTACTCCACTCCTAAACCAAGAAAGGGTAGCTTGAGTATAATATTCAATAGCTCATCCTACGCAACTCCTTGTTGAACAACTATAGTCATGTGTGCAATTAACACAGAACAGATTGTATATACTAATAAGTAATACACTTTGTTTGTGTTGAGCATATTTATATACCTTCTTTCACAGCCAGTCTTAAGCTCAGATAAAAGAGGAGGATAGCATCAAGTAATTGATAGCCAATATAAAACTTTGTTATATCAATTATGACATGAATCTAATAAATCAAACTATGTAAAGAGCAAGGACATTCCCTAATATAAATGTCAACTTAACTCTTGATAAAGTTGTATGGAGGAAGCAAATTCATGTAGTTAGGAAAAGGCTAACATAGTTGAGTTGAGGTTGTATATACTAATTATATCATAGTCTCACTATAACATTCATTTATTAGGAACCTATTCATTTACATTTCAATTCCTTTTCAATAACATTTTGTTATTCAAACCTCATATTGAGAAACATCAGTATCAATGATATATGATCAGCAGATAGACTACAAAATAATTGATATCATCCTTTTGGGTCATTTAAGCTTCATAAATATCTAGATAATTAGTGCAGAAAGCCTAAACACAAGCGTCCAACTACTTCTTTGAAATATACCCAACATTAGTATCTGAATAAAGATTTTAGCAACCATAGAGGGCCCCACTTGTTTAACTGCAAGCATGATAAACAAAGGCAAGAAAACAAATGAATAACCCAAAACACCCACAACTGCTTTTCCAGCTCAACTGCATATTAACTCCCAGCAATATGGTAGTTGCCAATACTTCACAGCAATATGCAGACAACTCCATATTTCAGCTTCAATTCTTCCACTTCTTCTTCAGGAGAAGAACATTTTCATATTCCTCTTTAAAGTATAACTAACACGAAAGCACTTAAAATTCAGTTATACCAAACTGCAAATCTCAATCAGCCCATTCTGGGATTTGTACGTTAAAAAAAATCGTGATGTAAATAAAATAAAACAAACACCAGACAAATTTAACTGAAATCTCAAGCAATTCAAGAACTCAAAAAGAAAAGAAAAGAGAACCCAGAATCCAGTAAAATGGGCATAAGAGGAGAAACAAAGGGATACCTCAAATTGAAATAATTATCAGGATCTCTTGAAGCTTGCTCCCGCGACAACTACATAAGAAACGAAACCATATCACCAAATAAAAAGTTAAAAAAAAAAAAAAAAAAGCCCACAATCACAATAAGAAAACCACTAAACCAAGAACCCAATTCAAAGAAGAAGGGCTACACCTAAAAAAAAAAAAGAACTTACTTTCTCACCACATAGGGCATCGGCAACAATTCGAGCGTGATCCCATCTGGTAGTAGACTTGTTGAACTTCTTGAATAGAACAACACCTCCTATCACCACCATTGCTTTCAGAACCAAACCCCGGGCTCGGCTCCACCCATTCGAATCCGAGCCCGTCCCCATTCACTCATCAATTCAATCCCAACCGACTACTACACTCAACCACCATCACCCCCTCCAACTTATTATTAGTAATCTTCACTTGTTTTCAATCATCCAAGCAATCCCAATATCTTGTTTATTATATCTATTCGTGCAAACAAAAACAAAAAAAAAGGAGTTTCGGGAAAGAAGAGTCTTCCGCTGAAAAAGAAGAAGAAGAAGCAAGAAAACCGCTTGAATAATGAAAAACAATTACAGTGGTCAGCGATTGATAAAAGAAGAAAACCCGAGGAAGTAGCAGCAGCAGCAGAGCTGTAAGCGTCGACGGAGCACTTTCTTTCTGTTATCAGTTCTTCGACTTCGCTTATAGCGTGTAGCTTCAAAAGAATATTAATTGAGGAGCAAATGTTTGAATGATTGCATATTTTGACGAGGGGCTTTTTACATTATTACCTTCAAAAAAAAAAAAAGTTTACAAATGTCATCCACATATAAATAATGATCCATTTACCATATTTTACTGTTTACAGCACAGTCAGTACGCCAAATAAGCACCACGTGGGATGCAGAGGTGGCATTTAATAAAGGAAGGCGTCTTTTGATAACTTTTTTTTTAAAGTGAAGAAAGACGCCTTTTTTTTTATTTTTTTATTTTTTTAAATAAGGGAGGGCGCTCTTGCCTTTCAATTTATCCCTTTCTACTCACTTTTTAGCACCCCCTCCCTCTTTCTCCCATCCTCTCCCCCTATATTAATTCACGCCCTTTCACAGCCTCACCCATCAACACACACACCCCTCTATCCCCCACGTATTCCATCCCAGTACGCCCACCTCTTTCAAAATCCAATTCACCAATACCCGGCTGCTCTCTCTTCCTCAATATCTCCCTCCTCCATTCTTTCTCTAATTCTAATAAGCTTTACCAATTTTTGCAAAAAAAAAAACTCCGACATTGCCCAAGACTGCTGCACCTTATTTAACAGACATTTGAGTACTGATGAATTTTTCTTCGAAAGAAAAAAAAGGGAGCGTCTTAATCGGGGAAAAATTATGAAATGAAAATTGCTGAAGTCAGTTGTTAAGCCTTTCTTTTTATTTTTGCTGTATTTGAGATTGGTTACAGGTAAAAATATGTTCACCTTTTGAAGAACTTCTTGTGGTTTATGTTATAAAAAGAGATGGCTAAATTTTCTATGTTCGATGAAAGTCTATTTTGAAATTGTGGTATTATGGAGAGAAAATTGAGATGGAAAATAAGTTAATTTTGAAAGAGGTGGACGTACTGGGATGGAATACGTGGGGGATAGAGGGGTGTGTGTGTGTGTGTGATGGGTGAGGCTGAGAAAGGGCGTGAATTAATATAGGGGGAGAGGATGGGAGAAAGAGGGAGGGGGTGCTAAAAAGTGAGTAGAAAGGGATAAATTGAAAGGTAAGAGCATTAAAGGGAGGGCGTCTTTTGAGGGAGGGGGTGCTAAAAAGTGAGTAGAAAGGGATAAATTGAAAGGCAAGAGCATTAAAGGGAGGGTGTCTTTTGAAAAGACGTCCTCCCTTTATTTAAAAAAAAGAAATTGTGAAGGGAATGCGTCTTTTCAAAAGACGTCTTCCCTTCACTAAATATCACATCCGCGCCTACGTGGCGCTTGTTTGGCGTGCTGATTGTGCTGTAAACAGTAAAGTATGGTAAATAGGTCATTATTTATATGTGGATGGCATTTGTAAATTTTTTTTTTTTTGAAAGGTAATCATGTAAAAAGCCCTTTTGACGAGCCAGCGTCAGTTCCGTCCATCCCTATATCATATCAATTAGGCAATTAGGCCCACCTCCCTCTGTTTGTTTCATGAAAGTTTTTTTTTTTTTTTAGTCGACATGATATATTTTTCTTCAATAATATATATATATATTATTACTATTACTAAATTAGACAACCTTTTTTTGTATTATTAATAACGGAGGGCATCCGATCTTGACTAATCCCTTAGACCCTGATTGATCGATCGAAAATGCTCCTAATGGCCAAAGCTAGTGAAAAGTCGAACTCATGACTTTGTTATTCATTTAGACAACCAAACTTTTAATTTAGTAATGCTTGAAGTATTCCAAATTACCAAGTTGGGACCTTAGTAAACTTATAATTTTAGCTAGAGAATCATTTGAGCATTTAGCCCACTTTAACCTGCAGTCTGCTTTCAAGTTCCTAGCAAGCTATTGAAGAATATAAAGAAATGAATTTCATTGATTGGAAATGATAAATACATAACAGAAAAAATAAATAATAAATAAAACAGTAGTTAACACATAGATCCGCTCCATCCTTGTGCTTCCTATTACATTTGGTACAAAAGGAGGAAGAGAACAATGTGACAACTTGATTCAAGTGAATACTAAGAGAGAATACAAACACAGCAAGAACGCAGCACCGTGGCTGGCAAGAAAGAAGGATGACACTCCACTAAGCAAGCTAGGATCAACCAGATTTGCATAAGAAATTTTCTGAAGATCAACAGTTACAACAATGCCATTCAAGAAATATACATCGGCATAGACAGAAAAAAGCTGTTGCAGCTGGTTGGCAGTCGGCATCAGAACAAGCATGTTGCATCTAGATTTGCTTTATACAGCAAGAAAATGAATTTCTTCCATGAGAAACCATACAACTTTGATCCTTTATCAATTCGCTCCAATCAAAATGATGGCTTAGTGCTTCTTTTCTGAGGACTGAAGCGTTTTCAAGCCTGAAGAAGAGCAAGTAGGGACGGAGGCAGGCATAAATTTACTAAATCTTCAGGGATTCCCATATGCTTACAAAAATACATCAGCCAGAATGTGGATGTCAAAACCTGAAAAATTGATGAAGGAGAACAAGTGGTTCAATTTCTCGAAAAATAAGGGGAAGATCAACTAAATGGTGAAAAACATCGTTTTAGTGAACTTCAATAATTTGAGCACTTTTCAGGTAGATGACTATATGTAATCCCAAGCCCATGACCGACAATGTCCAAACCAAACGTCACCAACCAAGCTAAGACCATGTACAAATCCAACAAGAAAAAAAAAATGAAAAACTCATGGGATCAACAATCACAAAATAGAGAACTGCCCAACATTTTAAACAAACAAATTAAACAAGACTTTTTTTTTTTATTGAAATTAGTAGACTTTAATAAACCTACAATCTCAACCAGCCTTGAGCTTCTAATACCTTCGCTAGTTCAAACTGGGAAAACTGGAAGACTGAGAAGTAAAAATTTTGAAAATTTCTAACTCTACATCATCAATATGATTTTTTTTTCATCGTTTGGAAATGTTATGAAGGCAATTAAATTGCTTCAAGCTTTCTGTAAGTTATCTAGGCTCAAGGTCAACACGGCCAGAAGTCAAATGGCTGGTATAAACATTGATCAGGACATACTTCTTCGTTTGGCTAATCATGCAGGCTGCTCTATTGGTGCATGGGCAATTGAAGTATTTAGGCTTACCTCAGGGAGGTATTCCGTTGGCGAGATCATTTTGGGCTCTGGTGCTGGACAAGTTCTCGAAAAGGCTTGATGGGTGGAAGAATGGCTTTCTTTCTAAGGAAGGCAGACCGACCTTGATGAAATCTGTGCTTATGGCTTTACTGTCTTACAACCTCTCTCTCTTTAAAATTCCTAAAGGAGTGGCACTGGATATTGAGAAGAGGATTAGATCATTTCTGTTGAAGGATGCTGACTAAGAAAATGGTTTAAGTCTCTTAAATTGGTACGTGGTTCAGGGGCCGGTGAATAAAGGTGGTCTTGGGATTGGTAATATCATCAAAAGAAACATTGCCCTTGGGGCCAAGTGGCTATGGTGTTTTTCGGTGGAAAAACAGAGTTTGTGGGCACAGGTTATAGCAAGCTTGCATGGTTATTCTATGACAGAGTGGTGTTGTCGGATTGGGGAATCTATCACATGCCGAAGCCCATGAAAATTTTTGGCAGCTTCTGTTCCTTTGTTTTTTGAGAACGTCACCATAGTGGTGGGGGATGGGCGTACTTTTAGATTTTGGGAAGATAATTGGATTGGATCTCATAACCTTGCACATTCCTTCCCCCACCTATACAGACTTTCTTCCATGCACAATGCCCCTATCCACCTTTTCCTTTCATCCTCTCCAAATCTAGATCTAAGTCCACTTTCTTGGAACCTCCATTTTCGTAGGAACCTTACAGTAGGTGAGCTTGATGAAATTAACCCTCTTCTCTCTTTATTAAATCAGGTTCACCTTTCTGATAGCCCAGATAGGTTTAGTTGGGCCCTCAACACATCTGGAGCCTTTTCATGCAAGTCTCTCTTTGATCACATTATTGATGATGCATTTTTTCCACCCTTTCCCAGTTCTAGATGTATTTAGAATGCTCAGATTCCAGCAAAGATTAAGGTGTTTGGGTGGCTACTGGCCTATGGGAAAATTAACACGTTGGATGTGCTGCAATTACCAATGATTTGTTTATCTCCCTATTGTTGTCCTTTGTGCTTGCAAGCCGGGGAGTCTATTGATCATTTGTTCACAAGATGCAGGGTGTCCAGGAATGTGTGAGGTTTTTGGAGTGCGCTGGTGGATCATGGGTCGGCTCCCCCTCTTCTATTCATGAGTGCATGACTCTTGACCATATCCCTCACAGAAACAATAGAGCAAAAGAAGTCTGGAGAATTGCATCATTTGCAACTTTATGGACGAAATGGTTAGAAAGGAATAGAAGGGTTTTCGTGGGGAAGTCCATGGACTGTTTCTGTATTTGGGAAGAGGCGAAGTGGGTGGCTTGTAATTGGGTAGCTTGCTCTAAGGTGAGTGGGGGGTTCTCTATTTTGAATTGGTGTAGGAGTTGGTCTAATTGTTCATAGTGGGTATTGCAAATGCTTTTCTGTGTGTCAGTGGTCCTTTTCGGTTAGGGTTGGGTGGTGGTATCTGTGCAGTTTTTCTTCATCGGTGCATCTCTGATGCCCTGGGTTGTGCTCTTTTTGCTTTATCATCATTAATATATATATATTATGTTTCTTCTCAAAAAAATAATATGATTTTTTTCATCGGAGAAAGACGTCATAAATTTCTAAAGCTTATATATGCAATGTTAAATATACAAACCTCAGATGCGGGACTACCAGATCCTTGCACAGGTTCACTCCCTGTTCCAAATGCTGCTTCAGTTGCGAGTCTTATGTACTGGCCCATGTACTGCATGCAACATCATATGTTACAATCAGTTTTAGCTAAGCCCCTTTGTCTCACATTTCAAAAATAAACATAAGATGAATATTTAAAGCCTGTACCTGAACATACTGAATTAGAAAAGTAGGATGAAATTGCTTAAGGAATGTCCCAAGACCCCATACCTGGAAAACCAGGCACTAAGTTCACATAAACACCACCTGTCCCAAAAACTAAAACTAAAAAAGAGAAAGAAGCAGAAGATAAAAGCTAACACAGTCACCTCAAAGCATCCAATGGGGATAAAAGCTCATATAGCACTATCACGAATAACCACTTGATCCATGGGCATGAAATAAATGTGTTCAACTTATCCACATTTTTTTATTCAACATGTTCTCAGAAATGGAGAAAGTGTGGGATCTCCTTAGTTACAAGACTTCTCTATGGATGTTACTAGATATGACCCTGCCAGTTATTCCTTTGTCTGATGGGCTTAGGGAGGCTCATCTTTGTAACAGTTTTTACCTATTGAGCCCTTTGAGGATACCTTCTCCTCTTGTTCACCCTCATATTCATATTGATCCACTATTTCCTGTTTCTTATTAAACAAAAGTTCTCACTTTTCAGCATGGTTCAAAAATTTTCCGACATTCGGCGAATTTCCACGAATTTTTTTCCTTTTTTTTACCACCGAAGTGCGAAGTGGATGTAAAATAAAACATGCAAAATTTCGCCGAAATAATTTGATAAAATTTCTATTTTTCAATTCAAAAATGCAAAAATTCGACAAAAAATTCGATAAAATTCAACAAAATTCGATGAAATTTGACAAAGAAGTAAAAAAATGTTATTTCATCAAATAGAAAACAAAGAAATACCAATAATTATGTATTATTTTCAATTTCATCAACCAACATAACAATATAAATTTTAAAAAATATTTGAACAAGTTAACAAATTATGTAGTTTATGGGATATGTTTTCCCAAAAAGAGAAGAAAAGAAACAAATAAATAAATAAAGTTGAAATAAGATAAAAACTTTAAAATAAATTAAAAGAGTTCTCAAAGCCATTTTCTTTTAGTTAACTCTTATAAAACAAGATTAAAAAAATATATTTAACTAATAAACTAATAAATTAAGTATGATGGAATTCAAACTAGTAAAATATATGGTCGAGAAGCAAGCCACCACAAAATTAAATATCAAAACAAAGAAAAGAAATTAAGACCAAAAGCCACCATTTCAAATTCATCAACCCACTTAACAAGATTGATTTTGTAAGGTCACTTATTGGTATTTTTATGTATTAAAAATGTCAATTTATATTAGTTTTTAGCTTATACCACGATAAATCTAAATATTTAAGCATATATGCAAAAATTCTCTAAACTTCTCTAATTTAGCGAATTTTACAAAAATTCGCCATGTCGAATTAAACTTCTCCGAATTAATTTCAATTTTCAAGTGACCGAAGTCAAGTTGAAATTGAATTTTCGATCCTTGCTTCTCAGAAGCATTAAACATATAAGCAAAAAATAAAAGATTTCCTTTACATGAATTGCTATGAATACGATCATCAATATAATTGATTAAAAATATCAAACAACCCTAGGCATATTCAACTAAAAAAAATATATAGTGTAATAAATATTAGCATAGCCAGCACTCTATTTGAAATCATTCTCTTATGGAGAACAATGTGACAAACAGATATGGACATCACTCAACTGTAGCATTTATTTCAATATCCAAATTATAGAATCAAATGTAGGTTAACAGTTAATGATATTTACTAATCAGATATCAGCAGCAACAGCCATCAACATCTTGACGTGAATCAACATTTCGTATATATAATGTAAAAAAATCTAATTCATTGAAATACTGACATGTATCAACATATGATTCCAAAATCCATACCTATTTTGCAGAATGCTTCTAGATCTAACTAGGGTGGTTTATAAATTTAGTAGATATTAATATTATAAGTTATTCATTGATTCAGAAGTTTGACCATAGTATAAGTTACGGATCAGAATGAGATCTGAAATTACCAAAGGAGAAAAATCTAATGAGTCCTTTTTCATTCGGCTTGTTAATGTACCCAAGTGACTATCCAGTATGTACCTAGGCAACTGCAAGTGAGAAAACATGTCAATAGAGTGCATCCCATAAAACAAAAGATAAAGGTTATATTGCACAATAGGTAAGAAACAATTTCTGTCAAGCACCCTGCAATGGCAGGAGCCTCATGCACTGGGTATACCCTTAAAGCAAATATAGAACTAGGCATGAGGTCATCAAGCTATATGCAAATATTTCAAGTCATAAGTCGTCATCATTAGGTATGAGGTCATCAAGCTATGTAGATCATATACCCCCACTGTGTGTCTACTACCACTGCTCTTGCATGCAGACCATCTAACCCAGTCAAAATGCAAGAATCATTTTTTCCAAGGTTGGATTATTTGTTGCACATGCACACAATCCTGTGAGGAGAAAATAAAATTGCCAAATAATGCTACAGTTTCTCCAACACCAAGCATCAACTATTAAGTCAACATCGTTACTGGCACAATGCATCATAAGAATCAGGTTAACAACCTAAGACAATTTCCCACCCATAATTTCCATTCATACACAGCAAGTCCTGATGCATAATTGGGTTTACCTGTGAGATTGTAACAACAGACGCACATCTGCCAAGGAAATCGAGAGGTTCTTCTGATATATAATGGGTTTGAAGACTAGAAAAAGAACCACACAGCAGTCCTTGCTTGCCCAACGCATGAAAAAGATTTTCGAACTTTTCATTGTTTTCCTTTTGGGTGCACTGGTTAAATCAGAGGGATTATTGTTACAAATCCAACTGCTAAAATATTCATGTTTCAGGATAACTAGACTCTTTCCACCTTACCCGGAGTATCTTTTCTCTTTGCGAGATAACTGAAGCAATCATGCCATCAAATGCAGAAGAAAGTAAACCTGCTTTAACCTGCCAAGACATACTGAACTTTTACTCCAAAATCTTCCAAGATGCCTTCATTTCTGAAAGCTCCAAAGAAAATGCAGTCAAAAGTATCAAATCACATATTAATGGACTATCACAGTAATTCACAACCAATAATTAAATCCGAAGTATCACATATTTTCTAGAAGAAATAGTAGTCATTGACTACTTTGCCCAGCATCCTACTTTAGATCCTAATCAGATGGTTAGGATGAATCAAGCAAGGAGTTTTGGTTGAGCCCATTGAAGGAGCAACCAAGATAAGTTCTTCGTAGTCGTCCACAAATTGACTAGTAACAAGAATTAGTACAAACACCTAGACACGTGTAAGAAGTAGGTAAATGAAACTCATGAAGCTCTTTCCTCAATATTTGAAATTCCCTGGGAGGACGGAGAAGTTATATTAAGAGATCTAAATTCAATATTTTATTTTTTGGTCAACACATGGAAACAAACTAATCCAGCAAAAACACTCTACAATGAAAATGAAGATATCTTACAGATTTCTACTTCATTACCTTGCACACAGATTTCAATTTAGTTTGTATCAGGAATCGTAATAACTGCAATTGTCCAATACACGCCAAAGACTCCACCCACGGCTCCCATGTTTCCACAAATTTGACCTGAGAATATATAAGTTCTTTCAGATGAATATTACAAAAGAATTCATGTACATAAACCATAAACATTGTAGCTTCTTCATTATTTAAATAAGATTTATCTCACTTTCCTATAAATAAATAAAAATAAAAAAACCTTAAAATTTCTTGTTTGTTGAAGTTCATGACAATTAAATGATAGAAAACAAATGTGTCAAGATCACAAGGTTATGAAAGCAATAGAAAATCAATCAACATAAAGGCCAAGTACCAAGAGAATTCCAAATTCAAAAAATTTGGTTACCATCTGCTTGTAAGATGACCAACCCAGTAAAGGTAAGGAGGTAGCTGGACCCAAAGTGTCATCCAACATCTGCAACTTTCCTAAGGATTTTGTGTCTAACTGCAATCACATGCCATTAACTCGATAAGAAATTACATATCAACTTGATGTACAATACCATAGTTAATTCTTCCAAATGACCAACAAAAATAAAGAATCATCATTTTTGGTAGAACTTTTCCACTAGTACTAGATTAAGAATACAAAGATGGATACAAAAGAAAGTAGAGATGTTTTGGTGAAGCTTACCAGGCATCTTAAACTTTTCAGTGCAATCCCCAAGTTGTCCACAATAATGAAAGCTAGCAGGGAATCAAAGCTGGCCATTCCAACAGGTCCTATACTGAAGAAGGCATCTCTTTCAGGTTCTATGTTAAGAACTTCATCTTATATAAGCGTTTTTGAGTTTTAAACTTATGAAGTCTTTCAAATAGAACATAGCATTGTTACTAAAGATGTTGATGATGAAATAATTATAAATAAAAAAGAAGAGGAATTTCTCATCTTTACAAACTTTTGTGAGCACAATTCATGTTCATGAGTAAAGATAACTATTGTGTTGATATTTTCACACTCAACTCAACTCAACAAAGTTTTTCCAGATTACACATGGTCAGCCATATGAATCTGCTTCCTCCACTAGATAAACACAGCTGGTTTAAACATTGTAAAATCAACCACATGTAAAATGGTGGCTATTATCTAATCAAACAGAAGAAACTACGCTCCTTAAAACTTAATAACGCTAGTAAAATATAGTGCTGTACTACCATGATTCCAAAAGATCGAAGAACTGCAATCCTAGTAATTCACACCCCTCTGCATCAAACCTGAAAGCACATCTCATGAATCACGACAAAGAAGTTTTGACTAGAGGAAAAGTTAATCCTGATAGTTGCAGTTAAAACAGACAATGATGGCAGAACCAAATAAGCTGCAGTGGCAAGAACAATTTTCATAAAGAGAGAGGTACCATCCACACATAGGTTCTATGAACATTGATCGAGAAGGGTTAGTCAACTTAAGGACTTGGTGCAGAAGGTTACCTGAAAATATTTAAAATTAAAATAAGAACACAAACCCCTAAATGTGCAAGTTGGAATCTCATTGCATTCTCCAAACCACCAAATACACAAATCACTCATCCACAATTTTTTATGTTTTATTTTGAAAAAAAAGCTATAGTACCAAAGGGGACAGTAAAAATACACAACAATTCCAGCCAGACTTCCTAACTAACACCCCAAATTTTAATTTTATTAATAGGAAATTTTCAAAGAATCAGCACCATCAAATCTTAAGTTGACAAACTACATAGCAGAGACTAAACATGCGTCAAGAGGATTAAAAGTGAACCCAATATTTTCCACAATTAATTAGGGAAAAAAATTCTAGTCAACAACTTGGTTTTCAAGAGAATGAAAAGCACTAAGAAAGCCAATCCAAAATGTAGGTGTATTATTGCATTTATCAAACTTGAATTTGCAAACATTTAAATCCACAACAGTTGACAAAGTCATTTAAAGAACTCAAGTAGGTAAAAGTTCGGTAGGGAGTGGAGCTGTAGAGGTAATCAATTCTCCTTAACTGAAAGGGCTTCCCATGCGACAAATTGACAAAACTAAACAAAACCAATAGAATCCTCCATATTACTTCTGCATTTTAATGTTTTGGCCAGTTATTTTAATGCACATCAATCCAACCTAAAGCATATGTAGAACTTGAACTAGCATCAGCATCCTCTAAATTTATCTCAGCAGGCTTACCACATTTTAAAATCAAATAAGTAGTCTATGCAGATTACCTAAAGAAGAGAGAGCATTAGAAGGGGACGATTACAAACAAATACCCACCCAAGAATGTTTGTGCATTTGAGAAGTTATTTATCTGCAGCTGAATATCCACAACCATTAAGTCTTGCTTTCTTTGACTCAAAAAATTATCACATTCCTGTGAAATAAGTTTAACAGCCCAACAATTAGTATGAAATACCATCAAATGCAAAAGCAGAGTGAACTTTTAGTAACATACTTTTTGAGCACAATGCTTCAAAAAGGAGGTAAACTCGTCTTCCCAAATGCGAACCCCCTGGATATGTATTAGATCCTGCAGGTAAAAAACCCAAGCCTTAATTCAATGAACAGAAGCATGCAATATTTGAAACACATACCAGCGTTTCAAAAATATCAATGCTTCCTGACTTTCAACACAAACATTTATATGGAAGTCTACTATAACGGCAGCAAAGCACATAGTAATTGATGCTATAAAAATTATATTTATTCCTGGAATATCATTACTCAATGATCCATCTGAAGTATTAAATCAGCCAAATTAAGAAAACATAACAATCTAATTTGTTGCAAAAGTTTTTACACTATGTTATTAAATTCAGAAATGTCCTAGAGAGAGATTCAATGCAAAATCATATATTCCAGCCATTGTTTTTCTTCTTCTTTTTTCTCTTTTATACATGGAAAGTCTCCAAATGCCAACCAACAAAAGGACACTGTTTCTAACTTGAAAATAAACACGCAGAAAGTAGTAAAGCGGAATGCAGGGTCAATGCAATAAACAATACAAGGCTCACATGTAAAGTGATAAGTCAAATACCTGAAAGACCTCCATCAGATGTAATTGTGAGAAAATATAGGTTGTTGCTTTCTGCATATTCATTTCCAGTTGTTGACGTCCATCTGCAGAAAGCCACAAGAATCCTTTGAAGTGAAACAATCGTAAGGCCAAAAGCAATCATCTTCAACATGTTTCAAAGATCCACTAGAATCCTGACTATTTAAGCAAAAAGGAGAAAGGGAGTAATGGAGTATTAACAGACAAAGACTATTCTCTAACAAATAGCTAATCTCATTACAACATAGCTGGGGAAAATAATTAATGATGTACAAATGAACTAATTAAGATTTACCAGAAACTACAAAAAGTCAATTCAGTATTCAGCATCATAATATTACTTCAACAAGTAAATTCCACAGGATTGACCTAATTTCGGTTCGGCCTGGATAAGCACCTCAGAAAATGTAGGTCTAAAGTTCAACTTCATGGAAGACATTAATATATGTTTCCTCCAATGACCATCCTCAGGGTCTCTGATTCTTTAACTTCTTAATCAGTGTGGGATGGTGGAAGTGCAGATGCATAATGCCCCACTTATTAGTACAACAGGTCAAATACCAACAGAATTCCCAAGAATATACAAAACACACACACACACAAAACAAATAAACAGTGGGTTGTCTCTTTGACACACCAATTTTACTAACAGTCGAACTCTAGTTCACAATGGGAACATACAAATGTGCAAAATAATTTCTAAAATTTAATTCACTATTTTTTCCTAAATTAGTTGGATAATAGTGCTGTAGTAAAAAATCCAACAACAAAAAAATAATCAAAAGAGATGATACAGAAGGAAAAGGCAAATAAAATCATAAAAAAATGAAGTCAATGATGCAAGGAACTACTTAAAATGACGAAGGAAACTACACAAGACATTGTAGAACCTCATGGCACATGAATCAGTATTTATTTTAATTTCTTGAATACTACTAAAAATAAGCTGCTACAGATCATTTAGTTGTAAAAGAACATACGATTGGGAAACAAGAAAAAAGGCGTTAGCATATCCTCAAATCTCTTGGATAGCTCCTTTTGCATTTTCTCCTTAATCCAACTCTTCACATTCTGGGGTACAAAAAAAAAAGAGGAGCACTATCAAATTTTATGGAACTGACAAAGAAATTGAAAATCAAAAGAAAAGTATACAATTCTAAGAACATTAGTTTTTAAAAGTAAAAGGAAAAAAAAAAAGAGGAAAAATTGATCAAATGACACACTTCTCCAGGCAATCTTAATTTAATGGATTTACAGACATAATAGCATCAAACATACAAGTCAATTTCACATGGCTCCCTCCAGGATCCCTAAACTTTATCTTGAACAGTCTTAAGCTGAGGCCAATTTCTACATTTTAATGAGGAATGCTCCATGGTAAATGCTAAAGTGTTGTTAAGGTGGCGCCTAGGCACCTTGGGTAGTGGCACCGCCTAGGCGGTTTGGGAAGGTCTAAGCAAATATTTTTTTAAAGGGTTTTTTTTTTTTTTTGTTAAAACCTGCGAAATCCTCTCCCTTCTTCCACTTCGACTTCTGAATTAAATTAATAATTACATATAATTTATGGAGTGAGGGACCAATGAATAAATAAATAAATTTTTCAAGGACCTCTAAATAAATATTTTATATCCCGCCTCGCCTAATTAAGGTTTACCGCCTACCACCGCCTTAACAACACTGAATGCTAATACTCATGATATCCACTATATGATCTTATCCCAATGCATGGCATACCATAATTTGTGTGGAAAATTTGAAAAAAAAAAAACCATAATCAGAGCTTGACAGAACACTACATGCTTTAAGATCCCCCCCCCCCCCCAAAAAAAAAAAATAATAATAAATAAAGAAAGATAGAAAGCTTTATCTGCAATTATAGATGGCAAATTCAGATTCTATTTGCATAATTACTTTAAGACAACTCAGGATTCATGCGCACAAACAAATACTCAAGCAACTCACCTTCATGGTAAGGGTCATACGAATCACTCATTGCTAGATTTTGCACAAGTTGGGACGTGTCAGTTTTTTATTCTAATATTAAACCAAACCATTCGTCATCGGGCAATATAAATCTTCACCTGAATTTGATCCAACTAAAAGATGAAAATATCAACACCCACACCAACCCGACTATTGAATTAGGCTAGAGGCCAGTTGGATAGTTGGGTTCACCATCAATGATCAAACCCAACTAAAAATCCATGCCCAACTAAACAAACTTTTCATTTTAACTTTTAACTACCTTAAGTGATATGAGAGACAATTGAGAGTAAGTAGAAAGTGAAAGGTGAAGGGAAGACTTTTTTGCTTTTATAGACGGGTGTGGGGATTGAAGGGGGCACTTCCCACATTAGGGACATGAAAGGGATGGAGGACTCTCCCCCTCTAAAAATTCCAAACATCCCCACCCTGCTCTTTTCCTTGCCTCTCAAGAAGCAAAGGGGCCTTCAACAGAGGCCATTACGACCTGCTGTTAGGGTCAAAACCCAACACAATTGAACATTTTGTGGTCAGGTTGATAAGGTTTGGTGGATTGTTGGTTGAGATGCACACCCCTATTCATTACTGCAAAAGTGAAAAAAATATAAGATAAAGACAAAGCTCCATCATCTACACTATCAGCCAAATATTTGATCCATAGCATGAATCTTCTTCCACCATTCAAATTTATTAAATTGATGCTCACCCAAGGCCAAGATCTTTACATCTTACAATTCTTACCACAAAAAGGCACATAATTCCTTCCCTTCCTCTCAACATTTTACAGAGTGAAACTTCCAATTCCAACAAAGCACTCATCAAAAGATGGGGAAGTGGAGCAGAGGACAAAAACCATGACTTCTATCACTCAAATAATCACTTCTAGGAAAGAAAGGATATTTCACAAACATGAACACAGGGTAGACTGTATAGACCCATCATTTAGTTCCAAATATGGAACAGGTTAACACTATGTAGCATAAAATAAAGGCTCTCATGCAACTTTCCATAAAAGCTCCCACCAACAAAAACCATATTATTTTTCTAATAAGATTATAAGATTACAATAAAGGTTCATATTTCCATAAAGCAATGAGAAGAAAAAGCATACCAGCTCGCTGAGACCAAAATGAGTCCCAGACAAGACCTTTACAGCCTGCATCATGATTTATTTCAAAACAAATTACGACAATGAATATATAAAATTCTCTGATGTAAATAGATATAAGGGGCTTTTAATAGCAGACCTGGGAGAACACTGATATCTGATTGAATGCTTTCATTAAATGAAACTGTTCAACTGGCTACAGCAGCAGAAACTTGAGTGAAAGCGTGCACTCAATAAGTGAAAAACGGAGATGGAAAAATATCGTACAACGGACTAAGTTGGCCTTACGCCTAGTAGTCAGTCACAAATTTATAAATAATCAGGATCTTACCATGGTAATATCTTGAAGCTTATCTTTTTCTATGCACTTCAAAGGCTGAAATGATTGTAAAGCCTGTGCTACATCATCATTAAGTATCCTAAAGAGCATTACCTACATTCAAAAAGGAAAATCAAAAGAAAACATTCATTCAACTAGTTGTCACAAAGGCATGAAAGAACGGTATGACTAAGGAACCAAACTTGGAATCCCAAGGAGTTGTCCTAGTGGCAAAGTCTAGCCAACGTAAGTGTCTTATGAAGCATGGGTCTAGATTTCAACTCCCACAATAGCCCTAAAATAAGTTTCCTCTTTGGGCCACCCCTAGAGTTCAATTCGGCATGTTATTAGCCAAGGTGGGTAGTTATTTTGATTCACTACAAGTGGCTTCAACTATAACAGCAGTTTTATGGTATGAGAAAAATACAATTTCTTTGAAATTGATTGAATGAAGAATCCATAAAAATAAAAAATAAAAGAATGGGATGGGAGGACTACGCATGCATAGTGGGATTAGTCTAACAGGTCTGATGCCAACAGGACAGCCACAATTAGCAAAAACATTAAATATGAAAAAAAAAAAAGGAAGAAATCCTGCAGTTGACAAGATATAGAGCAAAACTGTCCACTAGAGAGTTCTCATTAGAAACCAATATCACCTCAGACACTCTTTCTCAAACTTCTGATAATATCCACAAAACAGAAAAAGCACAAAGTCCTTGAATATTACACAAGCAAATGTAGCTCTTTAAGAGTAGCATATACAGGTGAGGCTGCTAAACATAACTAAGTCCCACTTGGGAAATATGGAAACTTACAGGTATGATTTCCAATATTGCACATATAAGAGCCATATACTCAGAGGAATAGTAAGAAGAGACACAAGGCAGATCAGGACTGCAAACAGGAAAGTACAGAACAATCAGAAAGGGCTAAGCTTCCAGAAGCCACAGACAGAAGAACAAGTGCAGCAAATAAGCTTAAGCAATTTTTGCAACAAAAGTAAATGATAGGGAGCAGAAATGCGCACTAAATCAAAGAGGAAGTGTTACGGTCTTCCTTTGTATCTATGGAAGGATTCTACAAACAAGTTGCTTTATTGATAATTTCAGTTACTTCTTTGTCAAATTGCTAAGTAACCCCCCATTTGTCTTATGAATCATATCTCCAAGATAGAATTTCGAGGCAACATTAATTTAGTTAGCCATGGTAATTTAAACAAGGGGTCAATGGCAAATTCACGTTCCCTAAATCACCAATAGCTTTTAACAGCATTGCTCTGATTGGTTTTCCAAGGTAGTCAGGGTTATCATCTTTTGTTCTTTATTGGTAGTCAACTTCCACCACTAAATCACTTGTCCACGAAATCCGCACTAGAATAACAAACTTATACCATAGAACTGGTACAATGTCCCATGAGCTACAACCAAAAGAAGTTAAATGTCAATGGAGAAGTGTAATTGCACGATACGCTACGAAAATTTTCTGAACCATCTTGGTTCAACTCTACAAAACCTTTTACCAAGTACCAACTATATAAGGTCAGGCATCGGCTACATGAATCTCATTTCCTCCATTTCACTATATCAAAGGCCTATCTCCTAGCCCTTCTTCTAGTTTAATAAAGTGAATTTTATATTTATAGGGACTTGCCAAAGTTTTGTATAGGCTCTCAACTACCTAACATAATCCTCCTTTATTCGGGCTTAAGACCAGCTATGTACCATGCAATATTTGCAGGCAAGATAGTACACCAATATGTTTTATTTATAATTAACCCAAAAAAATGGAAATTAATCTCCAAGGACTAGAGCAAAAAATCGGGAGATGCAAACATAGTGCATAGAAACAAAATGAATGCCAAATAGTGATGGCGACATGTGAGTTCCTGCAATATATAGCTGTTTTTTCCCCCTTTCCAGCATAATTGACAAGTCCTTGTAGCCAGATATTTGAGATTGATCATCTTATCAATATTCTTACAAAAACACTGGATCAATCTCTTATCTTTCTTTTTTCAATTTTTGAAATTTTGCCCTTCAGATGTGTTGTCTAATGCCATACACTTCATACGACCTGGCAAAGTAGTTCTCACTTTTATTAGACAACATAAAATTCATTTTGAAACCCCTAGCATCAATTGGGACATTTTCACAAAGCAACGCAATCTCATAGATGGGTCTTCCTAAATTTCATGTCTTTTGAACTAATTATAATTTATTGCTGCTCAAGGCTTTCCATAAAAATAAAAATAAAAGCAAATAGAAATGATACAAACAAACAAAAATGCCCAAAAAAGAGCAGGAAAGAAATAGCTAGTTTGAACCAACAAACCTTTTGCTTTGAGAAAGACGTAGTAGTGGTGCATCAAGTAGATAACGAAATTTAAGAAGAAAGGGCCGCAAATTGAACACAATGGATGAATCTTGTTCTATCATCTTGAACAAATTTTCAGTAAAATTTCGAATAAATCCCCATGAAAATGTAGCACCAGTGATCTGCATGCATTATCAACCTATTTCACTAAAAAAGAAAAAAAGAAAGGAGAGAAAGAAAGAGACGTGATCGATAAGTTGTGCCAACGTATACATCGTGGTCAAAGCTACAAAGGGGAGAATAAATGCTGTTGAGTTTCTAGATACATCATGTGCATGGCTCCCCTCTTCATGAGTAAGATGATAAATAAACTATATAAGATCAAAAACAAATTAGCATACAAGATTACACACCATATAAAAAAAGACTCCCAAATCATAGTACCAAGAGGTGGCTCAGCTACTAAGCTATGAGAGGCACATCTGAGTAATCAGCATTAAACTCAAAGTTGAAAGGAACATTTTGAAAATAGAATGGGTTCCAAACCATTCCACCCTGGCTGTCCATAGGATGTGATTCAAACGTTCAACTACCCATTCCTTGTTATCTCAACAATGCCACAAAAACTAATTTAGAAAAATAAAATAAAATAAATTCCACATATCAAAGTTCAAACCCCCCCCCCCCCCTCCCTCCCTCCCTCCCCACTTTAAATTAAAGAAGAATTATAAATAAAAAAGTCAGTTTTGTCATCTTAGCTCCAGCACTCAAATAGTAGAACATTAATTGTGTCCTGTCATAGAACTTAGATTTTACTTTTTTCCTTTTCTCAATGGAGGAGGAACGGGAAAAGTTTATTTCAACCTTAAATTTTACTTTGCCTTCTTCTTTTACCTGTTATTGGTCTCATAGGACTTCTCTAAATGAATCTATGCAAACTGATGGTACTTGTTGCCAAGACCACTAATAATGACTTCAACTACCTAATAATCAACATTTCTAAACTTAATAACAACTTTCTATTAAGAGTACTAGATGACCTTTAGCTAAGACTCAATCTCTCCATAACTTGATCAAAATCATCAAAAAACTTTCTAAAACCATTTTCCACTTTCTAGAACTCAAATCAATGATAACCATCCAGGCAATGGTGTGGTAGGGACTACGGCGCGCCGTAAACCTGAACATCCATCCTAGGTTCGAAACCCATCAAAAGGGCCTTTAGTGCAATCTCTTAAGAGATGTCTGGGACCTAGATGCCCATGGAGGTGTCTCCTGCTGGAGCAACCAGGGGCCAATGGGATTACTTGCGACAGTACGGAGGCGGGGGATGTCTAGGTGTGAGTGTTGTGGCCCACTTATCCGGATACCCACCCTCAAATGGCCTTCTTGGGTTTGGGTTCTCTTCATCACTGCATGGCTCTAAACAGCTTTGATGATAGATTGTCTCTCAAACTGTCCAGTTTAAAGGATAAGCCCTACTATATGCCTCCTAAGGACTGGAATAAACTGAACATCCAGCAGCTGGGACTTAATTCCAAGTAAACGCACTAACTAAACCAAAACGAAAATGCAGCTGTGGCATTAGGAAAATTTGCAATAAGGAGGCTCATGCTCTTGTGCTATTGAACCATACTCCCTTGACAAGAACCCTAGAGCAGCGGAATGTGACAGTGCCAAAAATGAAATCAAGCAAGTGGTAAGTGAACAAAACATTAGGAGCATGCTGTTTATTTTGCATATATGCCATATATTATGCAAATATAGTTCCAAGAAAATTTAAGTGCTTTGAGCTCCAGAGATACCGCAGAGAAGATCAATAGCATATCCTCATTTAAATTGAGAGCTTGAAGCATATTCTGAAGGTATTTCTGAATTACAGACACCTGATGCTTGATTGGATGATTTTCTTCAATCTGAAATAAGAGAAAGGACTGTGAAAAGAAGAAAATTAAAAGGGAAAATAATAAAAAGAACAAATGCAAATTAGGTGACTGAGAGTCAGTTAGTATGGTAATAGTAAACTAGCACTTTGAAGCATGTCAATAAAACAGACTGACATTTATTCTCCACAATTCTTTTTACTAAAACTTTCAGTCCCTTATGAAATATATATCTGCAAGAAGCAACATGTATTCAAGTTCAATTTAGTTATTCACTCTGTTGGTGATGATAGGTTTTGAGTAATACCTCAAAAAATTGCCCAACCTCTTTCAATGTAGATATCATATCATGTAACTTAACACAAGTGTGCCCAACATCTGCAGGATCCAAAGAACAGACCTGAAGAGCAATGGAAAATTTATATTTGACCAAATATGGCATATATAAGGCATTAGTAAATCAGAAAGATTGCTAGTAATAGAGTACAAGCATAAATGCATACACATATTATATATACTACATAAATATATACATAATTACATATAAACAGAAGCACAAGCGCACACAGAAACACACTAAAAAGCAAGCTAATGAGTAGAACAAAACAATAAAGAAGTGGTATAGCTATTATTCAATCTCACGTGCAAAGAAAGTCAGCTTTGTTTTTATAATAAATCAAAATAAAATATGTCAATATGGAGTTGATGCAGTTGGTAAAGTGGTGGCTTTGGAACCCAAAGGTTCCAGGTTCAACTCTTACCACTGCCTCACCCTTGGGGCTGATGGGGATTAATGGGTCAAGAACAGGCCCGATACCTCCTCGAGAGTGTGGTCTGGTGATGGTGATGGTGCTGGTTATTTTAAACCAGGCAAACACTGCAACTGAGTTTGAATAATACTGTCTAAAATTGGTCTCATTTTAAACCAGTTTTAGAATTGGCAATGGAGAGAAAAGAGGTTAAAAAAAAGTAAGAATGGAAGGAGCGTGTCCTTTTGCATCACTTCCTTGAGAACTTCTTAGAATTGCAAATAGAATCATAAATTCTTTGATGAACTATTTTTTTTTTTTTATGAACTTTTAAATAAGCCTTGCGCTTTTAAAAATTTCAAAGACCTGCCCACAACTTATGTTACTAAATGCCTATGTTGTTTGTTATTGAAAGTTGAAGCACCTAAGCAATGCAGTGACGAGATTAATTTATATAGAGAGAAAGACATGAGAATTCTCAATCTTATAGAAATTATGGTCCAAGAGAGTCTTAAATGGTGAAACAAGATTCGTATAGCTGATCCAAACAGTTGGTATAAAGCTTTTTTAGACATTGATGCAGCCTACAATGAGTAAAACACAACTTAAGAAACATAGGACAGATGGGACTAGGAACGTCATACTGGCTTGCAAATTGCAAGTTGCAACCATTGGTCAGATACCCAAGGACTAGTATGAATTGACAAAAATGTTAGATCAGATACAGAAGAAATCCACAAGCATTACAAAAAGACATTCTTGTAGCGAGGAAAAAAAAATCTATCCTAATAAAAATTGAAAAACAAAAAGTAAAATGACTAACCTCTATGGCCAAATTTTCAAACCAGTCCTTCAGACTTGCATCTTTTACTCTCCATGAAAGCGCCTACAAAAAATCAATAGCCAGAAGCATGTAAATCACAAAAGCAGTGTAATCTACTTTTTGGTGGAAACGGCAAATGAAGTCCAACACAGTGTCCTTGGAAAGGAAAATGTTGCCCAAAGATCATGAATGCTACTGGAACCCAGCTTTACTACTAGTTGAAAGAGATAAGCTCAACCAACTAAATGTGCTACTTGGCTTAATTGCTCAACCAAGGATTTCATCACAATTTCCAGAGGATTCAAATGTAATAGAAACCAGGTACATGAAGAATTGAGAAAAATTCAATATAGCACTAACAAACCCTTAACCAAAAATATGCACATCATACTTTCTGTCACAAGCAAATAGAACTTTCAGTGCAATTAACATTTTGTAGAGACATCTGAAAAAGATTAGGAACCCCTCCCCCTAATAAGCACCCTTGCATACCAACACAATCAGAGAATGTGATAAAGAATACAGCATCTTCTCTCACAGAATGCAAATAAAAAATCTTAGAAACATAAAATGATGTTATTGTTGTCGCCGATGCCGTTGTTATCATTACCATTACCCCTTCAATAAGAATAACAACCTATCCATAATCTTTGACAACATGTGTGGCAGGAAGAGAAAACATGTTCACTTACTGGCTTACTGTGTGGGCCAGTATGTGAAGAACATGCAGAGCCTGGAAAGGAACTGCATTAAAAACAACGAAATAGATTCCCAAACCAAAAGAAACTTCAAAGCATTATAAAAGAGAAGAACATCTGATTCCAAAAACACAAGTTAATACCTACCCATGACCCAGAATTGGACTTGGATAATTCTTGCAAGCAATCAGAAGCATGCTGTCGACTCCCTAGCCACAGAGCTTCCTTATCTTCCAAAAGCTCCCTATAGAGTTGTTTCACCTCGAACTCAAACTGCACATGCAATGCCTTTGACAATTAATGATTCTTCCGAAAAAAGTGACTTCACCAATTGCTTTTATAGAAACAGCATTCATCAAGAAGAAAGTTCTCACTTGGGAAGTCTTTAGCATAAATAATATCAAGAACACTTCCTTTATATGATGAGAAGCTAATGAAGAAGTAACAATGTCCTTCACTTTTTGGTTATGGCTCTGCATGCAGCCCAAATTTAGAGCAAACAAACTAAAATTACAATTTCACAAAGCCAAGAAAGAAAACACAATGTGAATAAATATTAAACAAAGGTTTTAGGCAAGTGGCTCACAGATCTGTGTAGCAAAAGCCAACGGAGTGAAAAATTGCAGTTTCTAATCAGAGAAAGAAGTTCCACTATGTTATTTAACACATAGTCCCTGGTTAGCACATCTTCAGATAGAGCTGAACATAGCACGGACATTAAATCTTTAACCTGCAACAACATCAGCTTAATTTCATTGCATCAGCTTAATTTCATTACATCATGAAGTAAATTGTTGTTCAAATGTAAAGGATAACAAATGCTTGAGAGTAATAAAGGTACATGCTGCTTGATCATGGATATAAGCTTGGGTATAACCATCAAGGATATAATGTATGTGGCTGTAAGAAGAAAAATACTTAATTAAATCACCTTGTGTGCATTTGGTTCACTTTTTTTTTTCTTTTAAAAGAGTAAAAAAAAAAAAAAATTTAAATAGCAATTTATATCTCCAAATTAACTTTGAGAAATAGTATGAGTAGCCTCGATAGGAGGTAAAGGGAGAAAAAATTAATTAAGATGCATTAAACACATACAACAACTACAAGATGCGTCAGTTTGGAAGAGCACATATTAAGCATTAACAACAACAATAGATAAAAGGAAGATCTAAAATAACATTGATATAGATAATCAAGAAAGATACAACTACTTGTAATATAACTACTGACTCAACCATCGTTAGAGAAAAATAGAGGAAGAGGGATAAATGCAGTCAACCCCAAATAGTGCAGAAACACTCTGTTGACTTAAGTTGAGTTAAGCATGTCTCCTATCTGACTTCTTTAAAGTATTTAGGAATGGCCCACATATATTGTTGACTTCTTGTTTTTGTAACAATATCCATGACAAACCTTATGTACAATTGTTCAAATCCCTAGTCATATCTTAAACTCTTATAGATTTGTTTATTAATGCAATAATCAATCAAGGGAAAGCCCTCTTAGTATCAATCCTTTCAATGACTTTGTCATAGCGATCTTGAACTACATCCCCCATTAATGTGTCTTCATGAATAGGTAGCTTCCCTAATATTAGCATGGAAAATTACCCAAAATTCCAGCAATGACATATGAATCATATATTGGGCCCATGCCTATGGAAATCATACATGAAATGTATGATGTGATGAATATAAAATCCAACAAGGAGATCTGCACATTATTCGTCAATGAAGATCACATTTCCCTCACCCACCCATCCAAAAAATATAAATAAATAAAGGAATAATAAATAGAGAAATAATGAAAGAGGTAAAAAGTAGAAAACTAGCCCACAACTCCTAATTATTTGAGGTTGACTACATGAACCTTGTTAGACAATTCACAAAAAATAATCCATGATATTTATTATTAAAGGTCTGTGAAGATCACCTGCCCCTCCCCAACCATTAAAACACAATGATAAATGAGTCAATAACACAAAATCTCCGGTGTCACAAAGTTAGGAGCAAATGAAAATGAAGCTAAGAAAAGGTGGCTGAGTTTGAACCACATGCTTTAACAAAATTGTAAGACCAGATACGCGTAGATACTAAGAAAATACAGGATGTTGAAACTCTACCAACATAAGGAGAGAGGTAGAAAATAACTCGTGGGACAAAAAAAAAAAAAAGAACTGCATTGAAGAACATATAATAGCATCACGATCTCCAGAAGCCCCCCTACTAAACATAACCAAGATTAACTAGTCTAGGATATTTAATTCGAAGTATGAGTAGAGATTATATTACACCAACTCCTCTGCTATGCACTTGTCATCATTCCAGTAAAACAGGCATATTTTGGAAAGAAAAGACCTGGAGACAAGCTTTCGAAGGTCACATTATCTACAATACTTGCTAGGCTGCTACCAATTGAGCAACAAAACCAACCTTTGAACAATGACGCTGGCAGAGGTCACTAATATATGGTGGTGAAAGACAAGATGAGAGTGAGGCTTTAGCTCCTTTGTACGCATCCCATGAGAAAGACAAATCCACCATATAATACATAAATATTGAAACTACCGAAGCATCTTTAAAGAACATATCAACAATCTCTTGCATCAAAAATGCATTATGTAGATACTCTTGTGAATACAACAACATAATATAGACATAACCAGCCTGTGTTGCCAATGCAACAGAGCGGTGCCCAGGATCAGGGTAACAAGGGGTCTGATTGTACAAATCACAATCCTTGAGATGATTAATAACAGACTCCACCACTTGCTTAGGAAAAGGAAATCTCAATAAGATCTCTTCAGGCCTCTGAACTGAGACCATGGAAGAGCATAATGGGGAAGACTGAACTTGATGAAGCGTGCTTGATGCAGTAGGCAGGTGCACACGACAAAGCAAACAAACAGCATCTAAATTGAGAGAATTAGAACAGCCGTCATAACGAACATGTGTTACAAGGAGCTTTTCACGTAAATAACCACTCATATGATGCTCTAAAAGAAGTAACAGACATCCAAACAGTGCTAATGATTCTGTAAGCAATTGTTTTCCTTTCTCACTCCCTAGCACTCTCTCCAAAGAACTGTGTGCGTGTGTGCCTTCATGTAAGCCATTCAAATATCTACGGAGTTCCTCATAATAAGCAACAATTCCATTTGCCAAAAGAAAATATCTCTTCATATAAATAGAACAAGATTCACGAAGTTGGTCTTCCAATGCCTCCAATTCAGTGTTCCCTTGTATTTTCTTCTCGAAGTTATCAGGAGACTCAAAGTACCTGAAAATGCAGCACTCAAGATTTCAACAAAACATTTCCCATTTTATAAGGCTAAAGAAACTCAAAAAAATAGTTTCTTTTATATGTTTCAATACACCATCATTAATTTCATAACACAGTTTAAAAAAAGTAAACCTAAAATGAAATAATTATGTTGTAGTAGAATGAACTCAAAATTATACAAGTCATTAATTTAATTAGTGGAACTAAATTATCATTTTTACTGACTC
Organism: Paratinospora sagittata; assembly: GCA_035771175.1. Classification (NCBI taxonomy): domain Eukaryota; kingdom Viridiplantae; phylum Streptophyta; class Magnoliopsida; order Ranunculales; family Menispermaceae; genus Paratinospora; species Paratinospora sagittata. Next base: position 889,777 of record CM069602.1, on the reverse strand, counting down.
TAGTCTCCCTTCCTTTTTGGGTAAGCTACCCCCATAGGAAGAAGTACAACAGATACCGAAGGATGGATGGCATCATGTGCTCAGGGGCAGGGGTGGGGAATGGCAGGAGCTGCATAACAATAGTAAACACGTTCTCAAAGCATGACCTTTTCCATGAGAATCACAATGCTACAAGCTTAATCATAACAATAAAAAGGATAAGAAGCCTGTTAAAAATGACTACATGAGATTATATTAATGTACCCTGAATATATATACATACATGAGGTGGGACATAATGGAAACTTCTAGGGCATTTAATATGTGGAAACACATAGAACGGTTCATTTTTCAAGAAAAGAAAATAATGGAACAGGTCGGTAGAAAATAGTAGATTCTTAGCTAATGCTTAAATGAGATAGAAAAAATGTCAATTTAGCAGTAAAACAAAGTAAATTCACGTCCATTCTACACATAGTCAAGCCACCTTACATCTAAAGAGTAAAGATATAACTATATACTTTCTAGTTATCTTACCCGAACTCTTTACTTTAGCCTGACGAACCCGTGTCTGACACTTCATGATGCGACATGGGTATGAAATATGTGTCTGACACCTTAAATTTTAGAATATTACTATGTAGATTCTCCAATGGAAAGAAAAAAAAAAGCATGAAAGAAAATAATGACTAATAGGTGAAATTCACTTAAATGGGAGAACAAATCGGACCTCTAGATATGATGTACCCATATCCAACACCCATACCCGAGTCCAGGTAACATAGCTTTCTGGTCATTTTATTAAAAAAAAAAAAGAAAAGAAACACAATTAATTGGATAAGTCAGTTAAAAAGAGTGGTGTATTAACTATTAACTAAAACAAAAGAGGAAGACAAAGAGATAAAATACCATGGATAAAGAAAATTGAGAAGAATATAGCTACTTGTACAACAACTGAAAATTTTCCCCCTTTTAAAGTGGAGAGAGGAAGTGGATTCCTATAACTAAGCCAATAAGGTTGGAGAAAGATTTTGTTATATTGAATCAGATGTAATTGATTGAAGAACAACTCATGCATTCTTTGCTATCAAAGAACTTCAAGTTCATCAAATATTGAAGCAAGGCTCCTTCAATTTCTGTGCAACTTTGAAGGTTGCACGTTGGGGAAATGGAAGTAAACAACCCTACCTACCTCAGCTTGCCTTTCCCTTTGCAAAATTGCAAAAATGCTTATTTATTCCATTAAGTGGTTTAAAGAGGAGACTGTGTGTTAAAAATGGTATGACAATTCACATTTCCATGTATAGAACAACTTCTTCTAGCTACAAGCAATCACATATGCATGATTGTCCAGTGGAACACAATTTATCTAAACTCCACCACTAGAAAGGATGTTTATGTGCATATATGACTTGTACACATGATCTAAAGCTTCATTTACTCCATACATATATATATATAAAATACTTATGGAAGGAAAGGAATAGGAGGGTGTTTGATGATGAGGTGAGTTCGGCGATTAAGTTGTGGGAGCAATCTCACCTTTTAGCCTCTTTTTGGGTAGCAAATAGTAAGTTATGTAATGGGTGTGCTTTGGATGATTGGCGAAGATGGGAAAATTTTGTGTAGTTGGTTGTACTATAGCTCAAGGTAGGGCCAGTCTTGTACAGCTTTTTACACATACATACATACATACATATATATATATATATATATATAATAAAAAGCTGCACCTATCCTGATTCCATGCTCAGCATAAGTGTGTCTGATCCTATATGCTCTAATAACAATTCATATTAACTCATCTCACCCTTAAAAAATCTGCTTATTTAGCTCTCATATTCCCCTTGCTTCAAGATTTCAATGTGGGATTTAGAGTCGTAACGTATTTCCATTCGCGTGCAGGTAGAACTAGCCACTAAAGCTAAAACTGAAAACCTAGATTCAAATGCAAAATTCTTCTATCTTTCCTGTAATTAGGGGGAGGAGACGAACTAGAACTGATGTTGTAATCGTGAAAAAACATAGTGGATGAAGAAAAAATAGGGTGAGAGAGGACTAACCGGAGATCGAAGAGCACCGGATCATAGCGACGGTCGCAAAATTGGGGAGGGATTCGAGCAGATAAGAGTAAGAGTTCCGAAATTAGGGTTTGAACTCGGCCTGCAAAGTTAAGAAGCTCAGGAAATGACGTTTCTGAGTCATCTTCCTTCGTCGCTGCATTTTCTTCGTCCCCAACGGATTCCATTTTTCCAACACTACTGCTGCTACTGGTTCTAGGTACTTGTTTTTTAAAATAATAATATTTTTTACTAAATAATTTTTTTTACAGCTTTTATTTTATTTTATTTAAGTAATGAGAAAATTAAAATAGTTATTTTTATTGCTTAGCTCGTATGTAATATGTCCTCAACTTCAAATATTTTTTCATTTTTATTGTTTAGTTTTACTCTTAATACTATAATTATTTGCAGCTTATTAGATTAAAATTAACATCAAAGAAGGTATTTTCTCAACTTTAAAAGGTCTACTGCTATTCTGGATGGGCATATAGCGACTTCTTCAACAGGGTACAAACTTAAGAACATTAGAAAAAATTGGCTAAATTACTTTTCAACATTTTGTTTGAAAATTTATATTTTTTGAAATCTGCTGGGCAATAAAGAAGAAGAATTCCAAACGATTTACTTCTTCATTGGGTGAAGAATTTAAAAAGAAATAATCATAAAAATAAAAAGCGTCAATGAGAAAATTTCCTTTACCATACAAAACATATATCTATATACAACTTAAATCTTTGAGACCCTTCATAGTCATTTTTTCATCATTTATTTATTTATTAATAAACATTGTATGAGCTGATTGATGTGTCTTTTTTCTCTCATTCAGGCCCGTCTGATAAAACTTTCCATTCCATTCAATTCTTTAAATATTTAGAGTATTCAATTATTAAATCAATCAAATCAACAAAAACCAAAAACAGAAACAGTCATGCATTAATAAATAACAAGCCAAAACATAGATACGCCACACTTGTTCATTTTGATTTACACACTCTAATTATATTGATGCTTAAAAGTTTTTTTTTTTTTTTCCCGCCTTTTAGGCGAGACTAATTCATGTTCGAGCACTATAAAAACATTAAACGGCTCTCTCCAAATAAACGCAACTAAAGTAAGTACGAATTTCAATTCTAAAACTTTCACCCCTCAACCATTTTTAGCAAAGATCCCAACCATTTATATTGCTCTCCGTTGGGTGCTTAAAAGTTTTCTTTTGTACCACCCACCACTAACCCAGTTCGCTACTGGTCTAGATTTGGAAATTCTACAGAAGTGTCTCCACTGAAACTGGGTCTGTCTTCAAACTATATAAAATGTAAAGTGTAAACTCATTCTTCAGTTATTCTACCCCAAGCACCATCTGGATCTTTCCAAAATGCCACAGCAACAATCCTGGACAGCTAATTTTTTCCCCCTGAATATCATAGAACTTATTTTTCTACAAAACCTCCCATATCCTTTCAAGCAAAGAAATAGTAGAGTTTGATTCCTGCCCTCAATCAAGGTTTTCACAACCTCCAAAAGAATTGTTTTATCAGAGTCCTGACAAGTTGATTTTTTTTATGTTCGTCCATGGACATGAGAGTTGAGACTACTGCAAAACATCAAACTGAATATAAAATATATATTGCACTCTGGTGAAATAAAAATGTTGATGGGCTATGACTCAAACATGATGGTAAATGCTGCAGGCAGGTAAAATTCCTCCCCCCACCCTCCTTTTTTTTTTTTTGGTAAGAGGGAATATTTGATTGAGAAATTTCAGAAAGAACGGTAGCCTGAAGTGGAGGAGGAACTTTATCTAAATTCTACATCTTGCAAGTCAATATTCTAGTTGGAATACAACAAAAGAAATAAGCAGTTAGCATTTTGCCCGGTATAATATACCCAAGATGCATCATGGTCTGCTAATGCATCTATGACCTGTAAACAAATTCTGTTGCAGTGATTTTTAGACTCTCCTACCACTCTGAAGGGGGCAAAATTTGACAGTTTGTAAATCTTAGCAACTACTTGACACATGCTTGGAAAAGTTTCCTCAACCCCGAGAAAGTGCTAGAAAAGATCCTGCATTTTGCTCAACACCTAGGCCCTCTTTTTTCCATTCTTATAAAACTTTTCTTTAAAGGGCATACCTTAGAGATTTAACTTCCACAAGTTCCAACTCTTGCTGCTGCAGAAAATGTTAACACCATATCTTCATTAGCCGCTAAAAAACTTTTCTAGTCAAAATATGTAGCTGGAAGGGAAGCCTCGACACAACAATAAAAGTTGCCACTCTGTGATCTGGTGGTCATAAGATCAATTTATGGAAACAGCCTCCCGCAATGCAAGGTAAGGCTGCATACAATAGAGACCCCTCCCCAAACCCCATATAGGCGGGAGCTTTGTGCATGGGGATGCCTTTTTGGTCAAATATGTAGCTGAACATTGGAATAGAAGAGTTTTTGCTGCTGAGTTTACATTAAAGGTATTTTAATTGCTGTTTTTCATATTTTAACACTGTAAAGTTACCAAGATAGTTCCAAGGAGATTTTGGGAATCAGCATTAAGTTTTCAAACAAATAGGTAAGGTGATGTTTCTAAAGAAGCATATAAGATGATAGGCAAACCACATTTTCATACAGTGGCTTCAAGATTTATTATGGTATTTGAAGAAAATAAACTAAAATGAGCTATGTTAATGAGATGAGATACTTTACAAACTACAATGTTTAATCAGTAAAATCAAAAAGAAAACTGACATAATCAAAGAACTGGATTACATACATGTTCAGGAGCTACCTTAAAACTCTGCTGAAGTGTTTAATTTCATCTTCTTCACCAAGTTTACTTGCTCAGAGATGCAAACAAATTTATAACACCTCAGGTAGTGAATTGTCCACCCACCGGGACATTGAGATCACTACTTTTTTTCTAATATTTCCTGGAGGCGCCACATATGTCAAAATCCATCATTATTTTTACACTTTGACATACTTGTCCACATAGCCCTGTAGAAAGAAGTTGCAAAAAAGACTTGAAGCAGTTGTCATACGAGTAATCCAATGGACTTCAAGTAAATTTAAAGAAGAATAAAAGAAAAGGATCACAAATAGAGCATATCAGTATCATCCCCTAAAGAATAGGACTATTAATAGGAAAATTTTACTCTGAAGGCAGTTCAAATGCCTTCAATCCTTCATTACAGATGAAGGTGTCCTGCCAGGGGACCTGATATTGCCATGCCACTGTTTCCACTAGGCTCAAGACCATGGTGTTACTTCACCATGCCAAACGGTTGTGCGGTCAACAAAAAACAGTAGTATACCGAGTGTAAGTCATGCTTAGACTAGGTTCACATTAAGTTTGTATAGTTTGTGAAAGCGATCAATGGAGATTGGGAAATGAAGATATGTGGCCTACCAGGAAAAAAAAATGTGACCCAGACAAGACAGTGGGTGGAATAATAGGCTATCGAACAGCAGAGTTTTAAACAATTTTAAAGCAAAGAATGGATGTAAGAACAAGCATAAATGTATCACCAGTGAGTCGAATGCAATATGATCAATCTGCTTATTTGCAGCTTTATCTCAGACCACAAGAAAATAAATTGGTTGCTCAGGAAATGACTCCTTACCATCACAAGTTTTGTCAATTTCCGCTGTGAAGACTCCACATATTGATTTATTTTTGCCTGAGACTTGGGTGCTTGGTGGTTTTTCATGGATCCAGATACCTTATCAACAGTCTTCTTGACAATGGTCTTGAATGCTTCCTTGCTCATGTTACCTTGCCGCCACGATGGCTTTAGAACGTCCTTCACAAAATCTGCAAGCGCAATTTTGAAAAGTTTCATTGATCGCGAATCCTTGTTTTTCTTGCTCTTGCCTTTGGTCTGAACTTGATCAATTTCAACATCTCCAGTTTCTGCATTTCCCAGATCAACTGGATTCTCAGGACTACCACTCTCCACTGCACCTGCTTCTGCATCTATTGTTGTCTCACCAAATTCATCATTTTTTGGGGATATGGAAACTGCCATAGCTGCCCCCTCTTTTTGCCTCTTTTCGTCAGGGTCAGGAATTCCATGGGAGCCACTCATTCTCAACATGGTTACCGAATCACTGGTGCTTTGAGCAACAAAAGACCTATTTATAAGATCAATTGAGGGATCTCCTTCAGCATGATCAAGCTTCCTGAAGGTCTTTGAAGATGGCTCAATGCTGTCAAACAATGGATCATACGGGTCACCAACTCTTGATTCCCTCACAATCTGAGATTGCGTACCTAGAAAACCTTCAAGAAGAGGCCCACGTGTTTGTGAAATATCTTTCAGCTCTGCTGAAGAGGCAATAGGCAATGACCCACTCAACCTAGGGAAAATCTGCCCTTCAGACCTGCAAAAAAAAATATTATTATTAATAAACAGTAAGTATCAGTTAGACCAAAGTAATCGTGTCCACTACCAAATTATTGTCAAATTCTTACCTAAAGTTAGAATCAAATATCGTGCTTCCAGGTGGCCGCTCAAAAGTAGAAGCAAATGGATTATAGTGAGGTGAAATTTTAGATCCTCCAACAAGGGATGAATGAAATGGTTTACTGCTGTCCAGAAAGCTTGACGGGTATCTTCTTATAGATGGATCAATGTTTCCAGGTGGCCCCAGATGTGAATGGAAACCCTCAGCTGCAGAATGCTGCAAGGAAAAGGATGATGGTTGATGTTGTGTGAAACCAAGGTTCATCATAGAAGAGGCACCATAGTCTTCCCTTAAGAAAGATCTGGAAAGCATATTGCCATCTGGGAAAGACTGGATTTGCTTCACTGTTGATTCTTTTGGAAAGGATAAAGGCTGAGAGTGCATGCTTTCTGGTGCAAAGGAGCTAGGATTTGTAACAGCACGAAAAGGTGAAGCAAACCTTTGGTTTGGCAATGGTTGAAGGTTTTGGCCATTGTCATGGACCTGAAGAGGAAGATGATCTCGTTGAAGCTGAGGCCGAGGATGCAAATAAGAATCTTGTGGAGGAGCAGGCAGAGACTGACTGCCTTCATGACTAGCAGAACTTGTAAATTGCTCGTCTCTAGGGAACTCAGGGCCTCCAAATGGATGACCCGGTACACTATTAAAGGGCATAGGTTTTGGTCTAAAATTTTCAGTATGAATGATGGGAGGTTGATGGGTTCCCTCTGGTGGAGGGAAAGCTTGAGAATGAAATCCAACAGCTTGAGAGTGAGTAGGTTCTACATGTTGGTAAGGCCTCATCACTGTCATGGGATTATGCTGAAACTGGGGCGGAGGAAAACCAGTAGAATGAATGACAGAAGACGAAGTTGATCCATGCACATACGAAGGCGGTGGAGGGAAGGATGTCCAAGAGGGTTGTGATGGAGTTGGATTTTCATAGTGCTTGTCGTGTATTGGAGCCTGGTAGGAATTAGGCCTCTCCAATGGGATAGAATGAGAATGGACATCTTCGGGAGCTGTTGATGGTTGTGAAGGATGTAACACATTAGCATCTTGGGATGGCTGGCCAGTAGAAACATCTATTTCGGTAGGCTTTACCATAGAATTATCGGCCAAGGAAGATCCAAGTAAATGAGTCTTGCCAGGTATGGGTTGAGTTCCGGCATCAGCTGTAGATTGAATTGGTAAGCTGTCATTGGTCAAAACTGGGCTCAGCTGTCCATGCTGCTTTGAAGTCTCATTCTCTGAATAAATAACAGGTTTATCTTCCAACCCTTGAGCAATGGACATCTGAGATTCAAATTCAACTTCACCTATAGCAACACGACTTGACTCAGTAACTTCAGTTGACCTGATATGTTGTATATCATCATCTTTTGGCACATCAATCTTGCCAACAGACAAAACCCCGGAAGGCATCTCCGAGCTCCTAATGTGCTCCTTCAAATGGGTGTCATGTTGACCCACTACCACTTGCTCCGGTGCCTTACTGAGCTCATTTATTTCGGAAGAAGGAGAACCTCCACGAGAAACAGAATTTTTAAAATCCCGAGAGACTTCCACATGCTGCTGTTTTCTGCCTCTATGGCGCTTAGATACATCAGCATCACCAGCGGCTGAACCATGATGCATAAATCGACAAGATGCTCCTCGGTAGCATCTGCCTCGGAGAAAGTCAAAGCAATCTGGAATCTGATCCCTTTCCCGTCTCACTTTGTCTCCACCAAACTCACCTACGTGCCTGAAAGAGGGTGGAGACTTGCTCCTGCTTCTACGTTTCTTGGGTGACCAACTGAAAACACATATGAAAACTTTCAAAATTCCCCAGTGGCACAAATTATCATGGCAAAAACTATTGTCAAAACAAGAGCTCTGGTAGTTAATATGTCAAAAATACAACACGATTAAGCCTTCAACCTTGATTATATACCAAATACATAAAGAGACAATGTATACCTGCGAGATCGGTTTCGCTTGTCTTTTCTTCTCCGTGGACTACGACTCCTCCTCCTCCGCCTATCCCCGGGAGATCGGCTTCGGCTCCGACTCCTGCCTCTCCTAGCACGCCTCCCCGTATAGCGTGGTCCATCAGAGTCGCTGTCACTGGCACCTTCTCTCAGCAATCTCCCAAACTCATCAACCTTAACAGAAGTAGTGCCTTGCTCTGGGTCGTCCTTCTTAATCTCATGGAACTGGGGATCAATATTAGCATCACCTCGTAAAGCGTCCTCGCCATATTGATCAATAGATGCTTGATTATCTGGAGTATTACTCTGAAATTCATTGGGTTTGGCAATTGCATCTGATGAATCAGAGGGTATTATTGCAGTTGTCCCTACCACTGTGATTGGCTCAGGGGATACATTCCTCAATGGAACACCTGAGGAACATTCCAAACCTGAATTAAGTGACAGATATTTTTTTTAGTCACAGAAAGGGTTTTGGAGTCAACATACAAATTCAAACTTGTTCTGGTACCTTCATGTGATTTTGTGTCACCCATTGTAACAGATGGCAAGACTCTTACAGGGCTGACATCTTCAAAAGATGGCACATCATCTTCTGCACTCTCATCAGAGGCATAATCCTGTAGAAGTCTGATTGGGCTTCCACATTTTATGGGTGAGCCTGAATTCTCCTTATACATGGATGCAGCCATAGATGAACCTATATCTTCATTGAGGGGCTTAGAAAGTTTCTGACTGTTGTAATCTACGCCGGATTGCTCATGTTCTGGAAAGAGTTCTAACCTGTTAGAAAATGAAAATGTAATACAAAGCAGACATTCTTATGACATGCTCTGGCCCTCTGGAAGGCATTTCAACCTTTTTGCGCATAGTTACAAGACCATATGATCACCAAAAGACTCGGTGTCTACGGTACCAATTTGTTTATCACTACCAAACAATATGCTTTCTAAGCACCCGGTAAACAAAAATCTACTCATATTTTCAGAAGTTGGAATCATTAACATGGACAGATGTAGTCTAATAAAATCAAAATAAAGATACTGTCACGTCTATCAACACCATGAACCATAAAATAGGTAATAACTAATTAACATTTTACAAACTCAAAGGAATTCAATGCACAGGTGGAATTATGTGGAAATGAATCAACAACTAAGAGAAACATTTTTATTTTTCAAACCAAGTACCGAGAAGACATACATGAACAACAGCGATGAAAAGTTTTAGGCTTGAAAGCAGGCAGCAAGTTCAAACAAGATCAAAATCAACTTAACTACGTACAGATCTTTAGGTATTCACTTTGGTATGCCAAAAGGAAAAGGTAGAGGTTGGCAAAACAAGTTCATCTCAATACACTACTCTATTGTTTATTTATCAGCAACAATGTCTTAATTGAGATGATAAATATCAATGTTAACATTATGTTCAACAAGTACCAAACCACCCCTGCCCCTAAAAGAAAAAGAGTAATGTTACATAATTGCAGTAGAAACTGCAATGCCAACTGCATTATTTCAACACCTTTTAAATTTATCAAATCACATGTCAATACATGATTCAATGCAATCTAAAGGTGATGTGGTATCGCAGTTTACACTGCAGTTCAACACCACAATCAACTTAGCATTATTCAAAGAAAAATTCTGAAAGATAGCCAAAATTTTCAGATCTAGGAGTCCTTTGGTACAGCATGAGTACGTGAAGAACCAAATATAAATTTTCAGATCTAGGAGTCCTTTGGTACAGCATGCGTATTGGACATAGCAAGATTTTTCATGGTACACTCAAATATAAATCAGTAAGAATATTAGTAATGCATAACCATCAAAACCAAAATACTGGAAAAGAAACATGAGACAAAATATTATTGGATGCAATTAACTGACCTTCCATATCCATGTCAGAATCTGCTGGTGATTGAGGTGTATTTTCTATCATGAAACCATTGGAATGCTTAGAAGACTCAATTTCTGAAGCCTTTGTCGATAGATCACTAGGCTCAGTCTCATTATTTAATTTGGATTCCATCAAACATTTTCTTTTCATCCACTGAAAATACTCATTAGCAAATGAAGCTTCACTTCCAGGTTGACCACCAAACAAGAATACATATTCTGGATTACGTTCTTCTCTTTTACGAGCCATGTCTTCAAAACAAGGCCCATTTCTACTTATAAACTGGCATAAAACTTCGATTCTCCGGACCATTTCTTTGTCAGCTGGCTTAGGTGGAGGAGGTGAAAGAGCCACAATTGCTTGTGTTTTCAATGAAGAACCATCTTCCACTGCGGGAATGCCACGGCTAGTTTCACCTTCAACAGTTGGTGCGTCATCTCTTTCTCCCACCGGAACAACTATTTCATCTGCAGAAGTTACAGCTCTTTCCGTAGAATCACGGATTCTATCAGAACCAGCATCTAAAGGTGCAATAGATGGCGCCATGTAAGATTTAGCTGACAGAGTTGGAGAAGGGGCAGGTGGGGGTGGTGATAGCGGAACAGGTGGGGGTGAAGAGGGTGGCGGTGGAGGCGGTGGTGGAGGCATGGAAGGAGGGTGTGCATCTTCAACTGGATTACGTCCGTGAGATGCAAAAGAAGCAGGAATGCCAATGGGAAAAACAGAATGTGGCGGAGGCGGTAAAGGTTGTCCATGTTGAAATCTTTGCCCAGTAACAGGTGGTGGTGGTGGAAGGGGTGCCGGTGGTGGATTAAGCGGACTTCTATAGAGCAATTGTCCTTGAGAAGGAGGTGGAGGTAGAACCCTTGGTGGAAGAGGAGCCCTAATCATCTCTGTGTGGCTTCCTCCAATAGGTGCTCCGGGAGGAGGAGCTGCAGGCAGAGGATATTGGGCATTTTTTTGAACTAATGTACTATTATGGGTCATAGGAGAAGAACTCATATAGCCTGATGGCAGTGGATGCAAATAAGGTTGACCTGGGCTTACAATTGCAGGAGAAGGACTTTGAATAGATTGGGATGGTGGTGGTGGTGGTGGTGGTGGTGGTGGTGGCAGAGGCCCTCCTTGCTGGGCCGGAGGAAGTGGAGCATGTGGGCCATGCGGGTATACAGGGGGATGACCTGGCTGAGCTACGTGAGGTATTCCAGCTGAAGGGCCTGGATGAATTACAGGCGGGGGTGGAGCACCGGGGCCTGGTCCAAAATGTGAAGGGAGATGAGGAGCATTCGGAGGGTGTGGGAACGCTGGAGGGCGTACAAAAGGACCTTGACTGAACTGAGAACCATAGTTCCCTTGTCCATACATCTTGAATTATGAAACTTCACATAAAGAAATTTGAAGTAACAACGCCAATGTAAGACGATAAATGCAGAAAATCCCCCTAGCAAGACCGAAACTTCCCAGCCCAAACTCAAATTTCAGCTCTGCAAGGCATGAAATAACAAATTGTCACTGTTTTTGCAACAAAAGCGTTCATTTCAAGCAAAATATTGTACGGAAAATACTCTGTAACAAAAAAAAAAGAAAAAAAGTACCATACAAAATTATGGAGTACAAACGATAAGGAGAATTAAGTTCACTCTCAGATGCCATGCCGGTTCACCCAAAGAAAAAATAATAACGATAATAATAATCCAACACACTTAAATAAAATGTAAACCTATATCATCTGCAACCTAATCCATAAATTGTCGATTTCCAGCTTTAGTCCCAAAAACCCAATTTTACCCATACTCTCGGAGATAAGCTGCATTGAAAAACATCGTTCAAGAACAATTGAGAAACGCAAAATCAACGAATAAACTCTTCCAAAACTTCTTCTTGAATACCCAATCACTCGAATTAATTTAGGACGTGACCAAGCGCAAAACGCGACCGTGCATTAAAAGAAGAAACAGATGAGGAGTGTAAAATCATATCAATGAAGAAACAAAACATCAAATATTCAGAATCGTAAACCATCTTCGTAGAGAAATTACCCACTAACAACCTAAATTGAATCTCCGGAAGACCGTTCACAAAGAGGAAACCTAGAAGAGTGAAATCTACTCACCTCTTTCGTCGTAAGATGCCACTCGAAAGCTCGGATGGAAACGATTTCGCTGATTAAACGATAGATTAGAGACGAAGTTCCAACTTTTAAACGGTTTCCGAATTGATTCGAGAGAGAGTAAGCACTGAGATAAACCCTAAAAGTTCTGTTTTTCTTTTCTTACTTTTTTTTCGATTATTGTGTTAATGAGGAGTATAGAGAGAAGTATTCCCTTCACTCTTAGCAAGAAAAGAAAAGAGATGAGAGAAACGAAGAGTTCAAAACCAAACTTGTAATTTAGTAGTACGTAGTATAAGATGACGTCAAAATTTCCCAAGCAGATTTTTTTTATTTTCCAGGCAAAATTATTAAATAAAATAAATAAAATCTTAATAGTTATAGTTTTATTAAAATAAATAAATAAACTGATTACAAGTTGTGTGTAATAATTGCATTGCATGTGGGTAGATTATTGAATGCGCGCGTTTTATTTTTTGGTGCTTTAACATATTTTTATTTTAATAGATGTTTTAAGATAAAGTTAAATAAATAAACAAACATATTGTATATAGAAAATCTAAAAATGGGAATGAAAAGATAACACTGAATTTTTATTTAAATGAAGATATGATAAAAAATTTGAGTGAAAAAGAGAGAAAAACATAGTTAAAAGTTTAAATTTTGAGTATCAATTATTATTTTAGGTTTAAATTATTCAGTTATTGCTTGTAGTATTATATTTCCTTATTGAATAAAACATGAAATAAGGAGTGGAGATTCGATAGTATGTAACAGCGGTGAAAAAGCATAGTTATCATTGTATTTTTAATTTACATTACACGTGGTACAATTTTTAAATATAAATAATATTGAAAAACAATTTTTATATTTTTAAAAACAGTTTTAGTAAATATTTGTCACACTCCAGTACACAGCACACCGCAGTGTCTAGTACCCCGGAATGTGATGGGTATGCATACCCCAGCCACTATAAACCACATAATATTGTCACATCCCAGTACACAGCCCACCACAGTGTTTAGTACCCGAGATCATTTGTCCATACTATTCACTATTCACCCCGGACCACCAACCCCACAGGGAATGGCGTGCGGAATGCCGGAGCGGGACTTCCGGCGTAGGCATCTTCGACCACTCCTCAACTCCCGTGAGGTGGTTGAGACCCTACCAGCCTTATCTCAAACAACGACATAATATCAAAAGTTACTAAACAAAACTATTAGCCGTATTAATCATCCAAGACAAAAGATAATCCATAAAAATGAACTATAAATAAAATCATAATATCTACAGTCCATTAAAACTGACATACACATAAAGTTCAAAATTGTGGGTACAAATAAAAACCATTATATGCCCACATGGTCTATCTAACAAGTCTCAACTCACCCATATTACAATGTGGTAAGTATTTTAATTACATAATCCAAAATATAATACTTCATAATTTAAAACACAATTCAATCAAAATGCCTCTCAACTCACATCGAGGCCTTAGATTCTCTCGCAGGCAAGGCCCTCAAGATATGACTATTCCTTTGCCCTTATTCGGGACAGAAGGACCTGAAAGAAGAAAATGAGGGTGAGCCAACGGTGCCCAGTGAATATAATTCAAATATGCTATCACTACTCATCAATAAACATCATGTATGCATGTCAATGTGTAGCATGATTAAAAGCTTATAACATATAGATATCAAGCATTTATAATAAGTTCGATGCAAATAAAAGCTTATCAATTTGGATCCACATTCCACATGCATTGGGGTTACTAGTGCACGTTCATTTCACCGTACCGTTGACCCCAATCATTTCCTTTTTAAAACTCTCCTATGACAAGGTTAAGTCTCCATATTAGCCCGATAGATGGGCCCAACCAAAGTCATAAAGTTTTCTCAAATTAATGCATCATTCAAAACATTAGAACACTTTCATGCTTTCAACATACAATATATATAAGTGATATGATGACATAAAAGATATAATCATAAATGAAGTCTACTCACAACCAAGCCTCGCGAGAGTATTTAACCACACACGACCACCAAACCGAATCAACTCAATCAAGATCCTGAAACATACATCAATATCCTACCATACATCAATTTCTATGTTCAATCACATAGACATTACACATCAACCCTAAATCAGCCAACATATAGACAATAGGCCTAAATCTCATCTAATCTCATCATTCAACTCAAATCATATGACTTAGGCCTCTAATGCATAGTTCTCATTCATAAACCATTCTATTAATCAAAAATACTGATTTTCAATTCTTTAGGCATAAACATGCCCAAATTGGGTCACTTGATCACAAGTAGGCCTAACCCATGATATGGTCACAACCACCAAATCAGTAGCATAATCAACCCTAATCATGCTTAATTAAACATAAGTTGCATCAATTCAATGATTCTAGGCCAAAAGCATCAAAAGCCCTAAAATATGAAATTTTCCATACTTAGGCCATATTGTCGATTTACACTAGGTCACCATGTTCAGTCATGTATGTCACTGATTTTGCATCATGGGTTCATCAACAATGACAACTACGTCAACATAGTTGATATGCAAGCTATTTGGAAAGGTCTAAGTTCATATTTCTAAATTTAGGTCTAATACAAGCAACCCTACCAATTCTTCATTTAATATTCTGTTCAGATGTATCAATCTACCAACAGAATATATGTAATCACAAAATCAACCGTACAGATTAAAGTATGTGAAGAAACAAACCTTCTGTCCAAATATCAGCCCAATCCAACAGTGGACCGAAAAGATAAGTATCTTTGATGAACAAGTCTCTAATCAGACAATTTCTCATTTCCTGCTGCAACTACTCGAACTCAGATGACTATATCACACAACATACTTAACCCATAAACATCTCCACCATTCAGAATGCAGAAACATCAGTTGTAAACTACATACCCAAATTTGATATCCATCCAACGGTAGATTGAGGAGTCTATAAGTTTGAGCGAAACGGCGCGAGAAATCCAGACTTTCCGACCAGCATTGTTTGAGAGGTTAGATCTCTTAAACGAAACCTCTAATCAAGATCTCCACCGTTCTAGCACTTCCTTGATTCCCTCAACTCACCTCACTTTCTAGCACTTCCTTGGAGAAGAGAAGTGGGCATGAGACACTTTTTCACTTTCATGCACCAACCTTCACATGTGTTGGTCTCATACTACCCATACCAACCACATGTACTTTAACCAATCTCATGCTTCCATGTATTTTAAATGTCCAATCCATTTAATACACCAAATTTTTATTCTCATTTATCCTTTTATTCAATCAATCCTAACCCATATCAATTCATGGTTTAATGAACTCATGCATAAATAATAACATATGCATTATACTTTAATTTAACATGACCCATATACAATTTATAATATACATATTTATATACATTATCAAGCATCAACTATACAAACATTAAACAACTATCAAACAAACATCAACCATATCAAGACAACACATAGAGTTTGGGCAAAGTGCAATTGGGTTATGGGCTAAATGAAATAATTTTCGGGGCGTCACATCACACCCACCTTAGAATGAACTTCGTCCTCGAAGTTTTAAGGTTAAAAAATTACCTAAGCCCACGAACACGGCAAAATACTCCATCATGTAGTCCTCACGCTCCCAAGTAACTTGCTCCTCGCCATGGAACTGCCATCTCACTTTAACCATCGGAATCTCGCGGTTACGTAACCTTTGGACCTTCCGGTTAAGTATCTGAATAGGTTCCTCATCATAAGCCTCATTCTGCCTCAGTTTAATGTTCCTCCAGTCCAAGACGTGATCAAAATCACTCTTGTACACTCTCAGCATTGACACATGAAAGACATTGTGGACTGCTGCTAACTGAGGTGGCAAGGCTAATCGGTAAGCGACGGGGCCAATTCGTTCTAAAACCTCTAACGGCCCAATAAATCTCGGAGCGAGCTTGCCTTTTATCCCAAATCTAGTCTGTCCCTTCTGAGGTGAGGCCTTCAATAAAACTTGGTCACCCACCTCGAACTCTACAGTCTTCCGCTTGGCATCAGTGTAACTCTTCTGCCTGTCTTGGGCTACCTTCATATTATGTTTGATCCTCTTAATCTTCTATGTGTGTTCTTCTACAAACTTTGGTCCCATCACCGCAACATCCCCTACCTCCGTCCAACAGATCGGAGATCTACAGGGTCGACCATACAATGCCTCAAAAGGAGCGATGCCAATACTGGACTGATAGCTGTTGTTGTACGTGAACTCACACAGATGTATGTACTCCTCCCAGTTACCACTGGACTCAAGGACACAAGCTCGAAGCATTTCCTCGAAAATCGATATCAACCTCTCAGACTGGGCATCCGTCTGGGAGTGAAAAGCGGTATTGAGATCTAGTCTAGTGCCAAGCTGCCTCTGCAACCCCTGCCAGAATATCGATGTAAACCTCAGATCCCTATCTGACACAATCGAAACTGACACTCCATGTAACCTGACTATCTCCCGCATATAGAGTCTGCTCAGCTTGTCCATAGAATCCCTAGTGTTCACCGGTAGAAAGTGAGCGGACTTGGTCAAGCGATCAATAATAACCTAAACAGCATTATGTCTCCTCGGGGTGTTAGGTAATCCCACAACAAAGTCCATAGTGACATGCTCCCATTTTCACTCAGGAATGGCAAGCGGTTGCATCTGCCCTTCAGGCCTCTGATGCTCAGCTTTGACTCTCTGACAGATCTCACACCTCTGAATGAACTGAGCTATCTCTCTCTTCATGTCGGGCCACCAATACATTCTTTTCATATCATGATACATCTTGGTTCCGCCAGGATGAGTAGCATAATGAGATATGTGAGCCTCTTGGAGAACACTCTGTCTGAGTCGTGGATCTGTGGGAACCCATAAACGTCCCCTAAATCTCAAGGCACCATCAGATGACAAGTGCCAATCATTAAAATCACTGCTCTCAGCCCAAGACTTGTACATCCCATAATCAATGTCAAGTCTCTGTTGGTCAATTACCTCCTGGACTTGTGTAGGCTGAGCTCTAATTTTAGCACATATCACAATCTGATCTGAAGGGGTAGCACATATACTCATAACCGTAGCCGCCTCAAGTAGTCTCCACTCATGAGACATCTGGCGTGCTACCATAACTGTCTCTACCCGCTTCCTGCTCAACGCATCAGCCACTACATTGGCTTTACCTAGGTGG
This sequence comes from Paratinospora sagittata, assembly GCA_035771175.1. Classification (NCBI taxonomy): domain Eukaryota; kingdom Viridiplantae; phylum Streptophyta; class Magnoliopsida; order Ranunculales; family Menispermaceae; genus Paratinospora; species Paratinospora sagittata. The sequence goes on along the minus strand of CM069602.1, from coordinate 872,084 downwards.
TATTCCAAATGTAAAATCATAGTCTTTGAGGAGCTCTAACCACCTTTTCTGCCTCATGTTCAATTCCTTCTAAGAGAACAAGTACTCGAGGCTCTTATGGTCAGAATACAAAGTGAATCTCTCACCATAGAGATAATGCCTCCAAATCTTCAAAGCAAAAACTTCGGTGATCCAAAACTCGCACTTGCTCAGCTTTGCATATAGCCTATGCTCTCTCAGAGTTTGCAAGGTCACTCTAAGGTGTTCCTCATGCTCAGCCCGAGTCTTGGAATACACCAATATGTCATCAATGAAGACGATGACAAACTTATCCAGATACTGCCTAAAGACCCTCTGCATCAGGTCCATGAACATCGTCGGTGCATTAGTCACACCAAATGGCATCACAAAGAACTCATAATCGGGCTAATATGGAGACTTAACCTTGTCATAGGAGAGTTTTAAAAAGGAAATGATTGGGGTCAACGGTACGGTGAAATGAACGTGCACTAGTAACCACAATGCATGTGGAATGTGGATCCAAATTGATAAGCTTTTATTTGCATCGAACTTATTATAAATGCTTGATATCTATATGTTATGAGCTTTTAATCATGCTACACATTGACATGCATACATGATGTTTATTGATGAGTAGTGATAGCATATTTGAATTATGTTCACTGGGCACCGTTGGCTCACCCTCATTTTCCTCTTTCAGGTCCTTCTGTCCCGAATAAGGGCAAAGGAATAGTCATATCTTGAGGGCCTTGCCTGCGAGAGAATCTAAGGCCTCGATGTGAGTTGAGAGGCATTTTGATTGAACTGTGTTTTAAACTATGAAGTATTAGATTTTGGATTATGTAATTATAACACTTACACTGTTCACATCACAGTTTAAGTCATCACTATTCATTTGAAATATGTAAATTGTACTAAAATTGTCAAACGACCTCCAAAAATCATGAAATTAGCATCGATGCACTCGCAACAGTGCATTCTACCATTCTATAGCCTTAAACTGACGTTTCATCGGGAATGGTCTCCAATAGACACTTTAGCTTTCAACAGCCATACAAGTTCCAAATGAACACATAAATGGAATCTAACTACATATTCGGGGTCTCTACAGTCTAGGGAGTGTTTTTCTACCTTTCTACCGTATTTTCATTCACATTGGGTCAAAACCCCAATTGGTGAAAACGTCGTAAAATGGCTCCCACAGCAAAAATTACTCCGCTAGAAAGTTTACATCTAGCTTAGATATCAATTTTACGAAGAACTAGAGTGGAAACCACTTACCACGAGTCCTGGTTTCGCGCGAATCCTGCGTTCTCCCTTTTATTCTTCTCCTTCTTCTCGGTTCTCTTTCTCTCTGCTTCTTTCTTTCCAGCGACTTCTTTTCGTTCGTTTAATTTTTTTTTAATTTTTTTTATTTTATCTTTCCATCTGAGTACTGTTCACAGTACTGTTTGGTGAGCAGTACCCGCAAATGAACAATATTTTATTTTATTTTATTTTTTCTTACTTCATTCCTCATCCTCTTCTTCTATACACTCAATCCACATGAGACATATACGTATTGTAAACGATTCCTATTTAAAATCACATTCCGAACTCACTTTTGACATGTTCAAGTTCAAGTTCATTTGTCACATGCACACTATACGTGTATTATATTTTTTAGTATACGTATAAGTCAACCAAATATATTGATTAAAAGCACGGGGTATTACAATAGTCATCTCGTTGTACTTTCAAGTAACAAATATATATTGATCACGTTATTGACTCGATGGTAGGGAGGCAAAGTCAGAGAAGTTTCAAGTTTAAATCTTGGTTTGGCAAGTTTTTTGTCCTGAATATCTAGACTGATGCGTGATGGATATGTATAGGTCTCGGTGAATTAATTAGTTCCTGTGATTAAATACCATACTAAATATATATATATATATATATAAGTGGAATCTTGATAATTGTAATGATAATAATAAGGGAATAGCTAAATAAATCACAAAAAAATATTTTTTTCACCACATTCTAGTCCTACCACAAAATCTAAAAAAATAATATTCTTACCACACTAAACTTTCTTAAATACCTTTTTAACAAAGGCAGTTGTGATTCGAAGTTTCGCGAACAAAAATTATTAAAGCGATAAGAGATTTGTTATTAAAATAATATATTTTGATATTTTTATTCGCGAACAACGTCGTCGGGTGTCCGAAGAAATCACCATAAGAATAACAAAACTACGATAGGTTCGGATCTACGATACCAAATCGATTGTAGTTGTTTAGTCGAAAACGACAGAACCTTACGCTTAGAGTTATGTCTTCATCGACCGAACTATACATTTTTTTTTAATGTAGTTAAAATACAAAAAAATAAAATAAAAAAATAGATGGTTCGGTTACGCAAGATTGAACTTCGGGATAAAATTAGAAAAAAAATAAAAAATAAGGACATTTTGTTAAAATTACACGAGAATATTATTGAAAATTAAAATTAGTGACTTTTTATAATGTAAAAAATATTTTTTTATGGTCAACCCCAAATAATAAACAACCGTATACAATGGGTTTAAATGCATATCTAGGCGTATTGAATTTCTAAGCATACTTTTAACGGGGAAGACATTGAGAGGGCGGTGCGCAATTATATATGAAAGTATTACTATTAATATTATTATTTTTAATTTAATTTTTTTAACGGGGATTAATAACAAATGTTGTTTTAAGTCCCCGAGGGTCAACCTTGGTCCATGGGTCTTTGACATGGTAATCACTTGATAATATAATAAACTTAAGCCAATTAATTAAATGTAATAAATAAAAGAATAAAGGGCAATAAGCATGCACTTAGTTTCTTAGTATTATTATTTTTTTGGGTTTTTTACGTGGTGTCCCCATCTTTCAGCATTGTAGTAGGCTCTTTTCTAATAAATGCTACTAAGGTGGATGGTTTCTTATTGGAACACACGTGTTTTATTTTATTGAAAATAAAAAACAACCATTAAAAGTTTGGTATACGGTCAATTTTGAGAATAAACATTCAATTTAAAAAAAAATTAGCTTAAGTTTTTTATGCACTGTAGAGATATTCATGTGGGTGCAATGAAATACAAGTGTGGTGACATTAAATGGCACTATCTCAGTGCATTAAAATAATTACAACATTGAGACGTATTATTTTGAAAAGAAATGCAGCACTAATATACTATCTTTATCCCTTATATCAATTTCATACACAGTGAAGTAAAATTCAGTTTCATTTTCTTTTATCACAAATTATTTATTTATTTATTTTTATTTACTAGACCTCAAAATATCTTTACATAGAACTAAATCGGTATTAAAACAAAAAAAAAAAAAGTTGCACCTGATTATACGGACACAACAATAGCCCCCAAAAAAAAAAAATTTTAATCCAATGCTTTCCTCAAACAAATTAGTTTATCTATCATATCATATTAAGTATATGTTGCACAAAAATATCAAATTTTGCATTAACACAAGTCTTGCTCAAAATTTTATTCTTTTTTGTTTAATTAATTATTCCATTCAAAGGAAAAAAAAAACTGCAATTAATTACACAATTTTGTTGTATTAAAAAACAGGCAAATTAAATTTATATCATATATTTATTTATTTAGTTTTATTTTTTTGGGTCTTTGATCCTTAGTATTCCGACTAACCCTTTTGTAGTCATGAGATTATTTTGGGGTTAAGAAGTGTATGCATTATTAGCAATCTTTCTCAAAAGTAGATGCACAAATGTAGGTAAGAACTCAAACTCAAAATTGCAACCTCATCTCTTAACCATAGTGTCACACTTGGGTTGTACTCAGTGCCCCTACTCAGGGTGATGAGTGCCCTCTCAGGGCGTACTCCAACCATTATACCACATAATATTGTTATACCTCAATACACAGTCTGCACACATCGTCTAGTATCCCTGAGGTTTTTTGTCCACAAAAGGGGCATCTTCCCAAGTCGAACTCGCAACCTCTCATTAAGGAGTTAGAATCCGCACTTTGAGTAACCACTGAGCCAATGGCTGTGTATTGAGGTATAATAATATTATGTGATATAATGACTGGAGTACGCCCTACGGGGTACTCATCACCCTGGATAAGGGTACTGTATGCAACCCAGGTATGACAAAAAACCTTATATATACATAAGGCCTTTTTGTCACATCTCAGTACACAGCACATCGTAGTGTCTAATACCTCAGGATGTGATGGGTACCTCATACTGAGCGTACCCCAGCGGTTATATACCACATAATATTGTCACATCCCAGTACACAGCCCGCCTATAACGTCTAGTACCCCGCGATCATTTGTCCACACTATTTATTCATGAATAGCGCAGGACCTCCCCCAGATTCGAACTCGAAACCTCTTAAAGTTTGATTTCGCAATCTGAATAATCACTAAGCCATTTATGTACTAGGATGTGACAATATTATGTGGTATATAACAGCTGGGATACACTCTGTATGAGGTACCTATCACATTCCAGAATACTAAACATTATGGTATGCTGTGTATTGGAATATAAGACATAGTCTATACATCATTTCGCAATCAATGAAGCTACCTAAGTTTGGTAATTCATATCATCTTTTACTATTGAATTTAAATGTTCAACCCGGCTCAACTAATACAAACAAAACAAAATTTTCTTAATTTTTACTTGCAGGTACAACAAGGGTAGCATGGGAATAGTTTTGCTGACGCAGAGCTAAACACAGCATGACATCAAGCGCCAAGATATCGCCACGTGGAAACCGCGGTCTACGTCCTTGAGCTCGATATGTCAAAACCCCGCGAAACAGGTTCTCTATTTGGATCAACCGAGGGATCAAAGATCTAACTAGATAACAAAGATGTTGACATCTAGGGTTTCAAGAACTTCAGAAGAACAACCACTAGCAAATCAACCCCTCGACACCTCAACAGATCCATCAATGATTGAACCACAAAATTTCCGGAGCTCCAATGCGCCACTGCGAACTCCAGGAATTGGAAAACGCCATTTCATCTCCCAACAACCTCCTCATCAAGAACGCATTAATGGCGCATCGAACCATCTCCATTACCTTCATTTAATGCGTTGGTTCATCTTGTTTAGAGCCTCACGAGTTAGTTGGACCACTTTATTAACTCATTTCATCTGTAATATACAGCTGCAATTGGCTCAAATCTATCGGAAAATTCGGAACGACGGAGACTGGACTTGTTTCTCGACCGATCCCAGAATATTAATGCTCCATGTATTTAGGATTTCGGCGTTTCTTAGCTCAAGAACTGCAATCACTTCCACTGATGCAGTACTGTGGAATTCAGTTGGTTTTACGATGTTGTCTGTGCTAGATTTCTAGGGTTTTTATCTGCAAGAAAGTAAGAAAGCAAGAGGTATACGAGTTTTTTTGTGACTTTTTTGGTTGTCTTTGGATGTACGAGATTTCAGTTTTGGGAGTCGGAATTTCGTGGATTGCTCAATATTTGGTCCATTTGGTGGTTTCTGTTTTTATAGAGTGAATTGATATATTGGGAAGGAAAGTTGGGATTTTTTTATTGGTTTTAGCTCTTTGGGTTATGGAATCGAGAGAAATCAAGTCACCAGAAGAGTTGCCGGAGACATCAGCTAGGATTGATGGAAGTTCTGAATCATTTCGGAGAAAGAAGCTGGGGATTTATTTCGTGGAGAGCGACGAAAGGCGGATGGCTATTCGCGGAGGGTATGTTGGAGGTGGAACAACTCCAGTTAATATCCACGGGAGACCCATAGCAGATCTGTCAAAGACAGGGGGCTGGCTTGCCGCTTTCTTCATATTTGGTATAGATAATATATTTGGTTTTTTGTTTTGCGTGTACAGATAATATATTTGGTATAGTTACTGGGTTCAAAGTATTGTGCTTTTGCTGACTTTTTGTCATTTCTTATGCGATGTTTCTATTTGTTTTCTTTTAGCTTTGCAGTTTATGCAACTGGGTTTAATTGTTGCTTATTACTCATACAGGGAATGAAATGGCAGAGAGAATGGCTTATTTTGGTCTGTCAGTTAACATGGTGGCATTCATGTTCTATGTAATGCATCGACCCTTCACCAGTGCTGCAAATGCAGTGAACATTTTTTTGGGAATATCGCAGGCTTCATCTGTGCTTGGTGGTTTTCTTGCAGATGCATATCTTGGTCGATACTGGACAATAGCAATTTTTACAACAATATATCTAGGGGTAATACCTACTTGTTGAAATTTATCAACATGGAATGCTTATCATTTTTTTAACATCTCTGTAGGGGTATAAATCTTCAAATCTACATGCACTAAAATGAGAGAAATTAGAACTTTTGCTAATGTATATTATCAATAGAAGCTCATGATAACTTATTAGTGAAAAAAACTATACTATTACGGTGCAAAGCAATAAGACCACAATATCGTTCTTTGTTAGCCATCCTCTATTGTATCATTTGATTTATAAAAAACTTATTTTCCCTCCCTTTTCTTATCTATTCAAGCTTGCCAACCAACTAAAACAACTCTTCAATGCTGTCACATGAATGCCTCCTAGTATATTTCCATGGATTGAGTGGAAACCTGCAGCTTTTGTGGCACTAAACGAGCTTACTGTCTTTTTCATAAAATAAACATGGCATTCATACAATTGGCTGTAGATTCTAAGATGGGTTCACTTTAAAATACAACACACTAAAATTATGATAAAAGTGTGACCAATCAGTTGTTGAATCAGTAAACAAGATCAAGCTTTGGGTTGTGATAGATCTTTTTTTTTATTTTTTTGAGATATTAATAATCGAACTGAAAATAGAGCAAAAAAAGGCTAAAGGTAGAGTGTGCTAGGTTTCCATCTGAATATGGTTTTATGTGAACCAAATGCAATGAACAACTTCTATTCTATACCATTAGAAGTTCAAAATTTTGTATAAGTTCTCAGATGAAGACTGCTTTCCTTATTTCTTCTGCAGGGACTAACAGGAATTACTTTATGTGCTACAATGAAAATATTTGTCCCAAATCAAGATCAATGTGATCAGTTTTCTCTACTCTTGGGCAATTGTGAGCAGGCCAAACCATGGCAGATGATGTACCTCTATGCAGTCCTGTATGTCACTGGACTTGGAGCTGCAGGCATAAGACCCTGTGTCTCCTCTTTTGGTGCTGATCAGTTTGATGAAAGGAGTAGAGATTACAAGTCTCACTTGGATAGGTTTTTTAATTTCTTCTATCTTTCTGTCACTATTGGTGCAGTTGCCGCCTTCACCTTGGTAGTCTACGTTCAAATGGAACATGGTTGGGGTGCTGCTTTTGGTTCACTAGCTATTGCAATGGGTGTTTCAAATACGGTGTTCTTTATTGGTACTCCTTTATACAGGCACAGGTTGCCAGGTGGCAGCCCTCTGACACGGGTTACCCAGGTCCTGGTTGCTGCCTTCAGGAAGAGAAACAAGCCTTTCTCTAGCAGTGAGTTGGTGGGCTTGTATGAGGTTCCTGGCAAAAGATCTGCCATAAAGGGTAGTGGGAAAATAGCTCACACTGATGATTTGAGGTACATCGGGATGGAGTTTTTTTCACTTTTATTGAATTTGGTTATGTTTTTGCATCTCTGAAGGCTCCGATCACCCTCTATTCTTCTCCAATCAGTAATCCTGTGGATCATGTATCATCTTCTTGATTGACGAATGAGGTTGATGCACTATAATATTGGATTTCATATGATAATCTCTATCCGTGCATATTTCTGGATGGAAGTCCCACAAACATGGTCTTTCTTAATTGCTCAAGTTTTTCTTTTGATTAGTATGATATGTTTCTTTTGTGTACTTGTAATGGTGGCCTTGAACTTTTCTTATAATCTATGAACACTTGGTCTGCAGGTGTTTAGACAAAGCAGCTCTGCAACTGAAAGAGGATGGCGTTGATCCCAGTCCTTGGAGACTTTGCACGGTGACCCAAGTCGAAGAAGTCAAGATACTATTGAAACTTCTTCCAGTACCAGCGTGCACTATAATACTGAGTTTAGTCTTAACCGAGTTTCTGACTCTGTCAGTTCAGCAGGTGTATACATTGAACACCCATCTTGGACGCCTGAAACTTCCTGTTACTTGTATTCCCGTCTTTCCTGGCCTCAGCATCTTCCTTGTATTGTCAATCTATTACTACACCTTTGTTCCTCTTTGCCGTCGCATTACTGGTCACCCTCATGGTGCCTCTCAGCTTCAAAGGATTGGAATTGGTTTAACAGTATCAATCATATCCGTGGCATGGGGTGCAATTTTCGAGAGGTACCGAAGAAATTATGCAATCAAGCATGGATATGAGACAATTTTCCTTACTGCAATGCCCAATCTCACTGCCTATTGGTTACTGATCCAATACTGTCTGATTGGTATAGCTGAAGTGTTTTGCATAGTAGGACTTTTAGAATTTCTCTATGAGGAGGCTCCTGATGCCATGAAAAGTATAGGATCTGCATATGCTGCAGTTGCCGGAGGCTTAGGCTGCTTTGCTGCGACTCTATTGAACAACATCATCAAATCTGTGACAGGGAATGAAAGAACGGGGAAACCTTCATGGCTTGCTCAAAACATAAATACGGGTAAATTTGATAACTTATACTGGCTTCTCACAGTTCTCAGTGTCATCAATTTTTGTGCTTTCCTATACTTTGCAAAAAGGTACAAATACAGGACTAAGCAGGGGTTGGAGATAACAGAACAGAATGGAGCAAACATGGTGGTCAATCCATTGGGAGTCAGCTCGACTCCATGTAAAACATGAAATTTGAAGTTCTGCAAGTGTAAGTTGATTAGGGTATCAAACTCAAAAAGTTTTTGTTTATGTGTTGCCTTATGTCAATTTTTAGGATGCCAGTTTTGAATGATACTGGTGGTATGATGTGTTAATTAGGGGCTTTCATTTTGGTGATGTTTGTGTTTATTATCTCTTCTCCTTTGTGATTAATGAGACGGTTAATACAAAATTGTTATGAAGAAATAACAATGGTATTTTATTCTAAAGATTAGAGTAATCAGATTTTTTGGTCAATGGTTATTCGAATATTTATAATGTATTGGAATCTTTACAATCAAAGCTTGTGTTCTTTTTGACATTCTTTTATGGCGTTTGGTATATTTTGGATAATCATTCCATATGTTTTGGAATTTGTATATGGTCATTGAAATGGTTTCTGGGCTTCGTGGGCTGGTGTTTGGTTGATGAGTTTCTTTGAGCTTGAGTACCGAATGTGATTTCGAAGACGACAGAATATTATGGTTTCAAACTTGTTGAGTTGGCAACGCTTTAAAGCCTGGAACAATTGGTACGTACATCACCTTACAGAGTACAGTGAACTTGTTTTATTTGTACGTTGTTAAGGCAGCATGGTTCCGGGATTTAGAAATAAGAATACAATTTTAAAGAATATAATTTAAAAGGTAAAAATTAATATTTTATTATTTTTTAAAAGTAACATATTTTTTTTTTGTAAATTTTGAAAAATTATTTTTGAGTTTTAAGTTCAGTTGCTCATCTAAATTTTTGATTTTAGGGGGACAAAGTGAAAACATTTTAGTCATATATAACATTTTTGAGGGTGGTTGCCTGTGGATTTGCCACTGATTCTAATCAACTAAATATGTTTTTTGTGTTTTTAAATTTTTAATATTAGCAATTGTATTTTGAATCAAAAATTAAACGCAGCTTAAATGTCTTTAAGGAAAAACAGCAAGAATATATATGTATAAAAGCAAATGGTATCAAAACAGCCTCATTTAACCTTGAAAAAACAAAAGACGGACAAAAATTAATTGATTCATATGATTTTTTTCTCTTATTAAATGAATGTTACATTTCATGGGGATCATATCTCATGGGCGCATGCAATTGAAAATCTTGTTTGCAGCTATAGCACGGCATAAGAGGCCACCCATATATTTTTTTAATTTCAAATTACAAATGGTCATGTCACAACGAAAGTGACTATATGACTAATAACGCTTAAACATTCTATCACTCCTCCATGAAAAGATAGGATCACATGAGTTAGAGATTTTTTTCAATTATAAGCATGATTATTTTTACATGGCCATCGTATCTCATGTGCATGCAATTGAAAATCTCGTTTGCAGCTATAACACGGCATAAGCGGCCACCCATATACTTTTTTAATTTCAAAATACAAATCGTCAGGTCACAACGAAAGTGACTATATGACTAATAACACTTAAATATTCTATCAGTCCTCCATAGAAGGTTAGGATCCCAAGAGTTAGAGATTTTTTTCAATTATAGGCATGATTATTTTTACATGGCCATCGTATCTCATGTGCATGCAATTGAAAATCTCGTTTGCAGCTATAACACGGCATAAGCGGCCACCCATATACTTTTTTAATTTCAAAATACAAATAGTCAGGTCACAACGAAAGTGACTATATGACTAATAACGCTTAAACATTCTATCAGTCCTTTATAGAAGGTTAGGATCCCAAGAGTTAGAGATTTTTTTCAATTATAGGCATGATTATTTTTACATGGCCATCGTATCTCATGTGCATGCAATTGAAAATCTCGTTTGCAGCTATAACACGGCATAAGCGGCCACCCATATACTTTTTTAATTTCAAAATACAAATGGTCATGTCACAACGAAAGTGGCTATATGATTAATATCGCCTAAACATTCTATCAGTTCTCCATGGAAGGTTAGGATCACATGAGTTAGAGATTTTTTTCATTTATAAGCATGATTATTTTTTTATGGCCATCGTATCTCATGTGCATGCAATTGAAAATCTCGTTTGCAGCTATAACACGGCATAAGCGGGCCACCCATATACTTTTTTAATTTTAAAATACAAATCGTCATGTCACAACGAAAGTGACTATATGACTAATAACGCTTAAACATTCTATCAGTCCTTTATAGAAGGTTAGGATCCCAAGAGTTAGAGATTTTTTTCAATTATAGGCATGATTATTTTTACATGGCCATCGTATCTCATGTGCATGCAATTGAAAATCTCGTTTGCAGCTATAACACGGCATAAGCGGCCACCCATATACTTTTTTAATTTCAAAATACAAATGGTCATGTCACAACGAAAGTGGCTATATGATTAATATCGCCTAAACATTCTATCAGTTCTCCATGGAAGGTTAGGATCACATGAGTTAGAGATTTTTTTCATTTATAAGCATGATTATTTTTTTATGGCCATCGTATCTCATGTGCATGCAATTGAAAATCTCGTTTGCAGCTATAACATGGCATAAGCGGGCCACCCATATACTTTTTTAATTTTAAAATACAAATCGTCATGTCACAACGAAAGTGACTATATGACTAATAACGCCTAAACATTCTATTAGTCCTCCATGAAAGGTTAGGATCGCGGGAGTTAGAGATTTTTTTCATTTATAGACATAATTATTTTTACAAGGGCATCATATCTCATGTGCATGCAATTGAAAATCTTGTTTGCAGCTATAACACGGCATAAGTGGCCACCCATATACTTTTTTAATTTCAAAATACAAATCGTTAGGTCACATCGAAAATGACTAATAACGCCTAAACATTCTATCAGTCCTCCATGGAAGGATAGGATAACAGGGGTTGAATTTTTTTTCTTTTATAGGCATGATTATTTTTTTATATTCATAAAAAGACATTTATAAATATTATATACAAAATTAGGCAAGTTTTGGACACATTGGCCCCGATGTACGCCAATGTGTCCAAATTTTTTTTATTTTTTTTTAAATTGATTAGGTGGAGGGCGGCATGCATGTTTTTCATTTTTTTTTGGAGTCCATGTTTTCCATTTTTAATATATATATATATAATTTGTTAATAAACAAAGAAGAAATAATATATATATATATATATATATATATATATATATATATATATATATATATATAAAACAATAAATTTTTTGAAGAGGAGCCTACAAAATGAAAAAGCTTTAAAATTTTTTTTTAATAAAAAATGAAAATAGAAAAACAAAATGTGGAATAAAGTTAAAAAAAAAGTGAACGACTATTAAAAAAAATATAGCACAAAAAAGACGAAGCCATCTACAAAAAAAAATCAAACCAACAAAATTGTATAAAAAATTAATTTTGTTCGATTTCTCCAAACTATAAAAATTTTACAGCGCCAGATAAAAAAAGAAGGAATAAACTCCCGTCTCTAGGTGTTACCTCTCCGACGCCCTCTTTCTTTTTTGTGTCTCATTCATTTATTTCAGAAATCGCATTAATAATTTTTATCCTTGTGCGATTTTTTTATTTTTTTTAAAGAGGCATGATCCACTTTGTTCCAAAATTTATTTTTATTGTTTAATAGTGGAACATCAAATAATAAAACACAAAATCTGAAATCTGGAACATCAAATAATAAACCACAAAATCTGAAAAGTTTTTAAAATAAGTGAATGGTTATAAAATAAATCTGAAACAAACGTCATTCACTTTGCTAAATTTTTTTTTAAAAGAAATCGCACAAGGTTAATTTTTGTGAGATTTCGTTGGTTTAAATTTGAAGAGGAGCCATCAACATTAAATTTTTTTTATTTTTAAATTATAAATTATAATTTTTTTTGTTAAATAAAAATATCTGAAAACTATTGTTAAATAAACAAAATCTGGAATAAAGTTAAAAAAAAAGTGAACGACTATTAAAAAAATATGGAACAAAGTGGATGAAGGTCTTTAAGAAAAATGAAAAAAAATCACACGGAAGGTTTTTTTTTTTTTTTGTTGGCGTTGTGAAATTTTTATACTTCGGAGAAATCGATCAAAGTTAATTTTTTATGCAATTTTTTTAGTTTGATTTTTTTTTGTAGATGACACCGTCTTCTTTGTTCCATATTTTTTTAATAGTCGTTCACTTTGTTTTTGTTTTTTTTTTATACTTTATTCTACATTTTATTTTGTTATTTAACAATGGCTTCTATTTTTTTATTATTAACAATTAAAAAAAAAGCTTTTTCATTTATAGGCCCCTCTTCGAAAAAAAATTATTAAATTATATATATATATATATATTAAAAATGGAAAACAAGGACTTAAAAAAAAAAAAATTGAAAACAGCGCGCTGTCCATTCACATATTTGTATTTTTTAATGGGTGGTGCCTCTTCAAAGAGGCGCCACCCAATCACTTTTTTTTTAAATAAAAAAATTCTAGGTATATTATGGACACATTGGCACTAACGCATCCAAAATTTGCCTAATTTTAAATATAATATTTTTAGATGACTTTTTGTAAATATAAAAAAATAATCATGTGTGACAGTAGACCCCCCACTAATCTTATGATATGATGAATTGTGCGTGAAATCTCAAATCTTACCCTATCCCACCCACTAAAAGAAAGGATTTTTGACTTGATTAACTGAATTAATTAAAATTATGACTCTAATATCAAGTTTTTAAAAGTAATGACCCATATACACAATTTTAAACAATAAAATGCCGCTCGGTCATGTGCTGACAATTTTTTTTTGTCACGTCGAAAGTGTCTTTTGTAAAGACGCTTTTTATACAAAAAAGTTTGTACTGAGAGCGTCTTTACAAAAGACGCTTTTAGTATAATTTTTTTTATTATTGAAAGCGTATTTCGAAAAGATGTTTTAATACAAAAAAAAATTGTACTAAAAGCGTCAATACAAAAAAAAAAAAATTGTACTAATGATATGCTTTTGTAAAGACGCCTTCTTAAGATTTTTTTTTTAAGTCGAAAAAAAAAACTGCGTTTAAAAAACAAACGCAGGTTGTTTGTTTTTTACCCTCACCATAAAAAAAAATTACCTCTCCCAAAACCCAATCGCAAGTAAGTAAACACGTTTTAGTAGTTCCTTCGGTTTCTAATTCATGCTTCTTGTAATCGAAACCATTATGTAAATATTTTCCTTTTACCCCGTTTCCCTCCGCAGTTATGTTTCCCGCGGAGCAAACGATGCTTGACTTTCTTCTTTGTATAAGTTCACTACCTGATCATAAACATCAAGTCATTCAAAACTATAGAAAAACGACGGTTTCATCGTGAAGATGAGAAATAGCTAGGCACTTGCTTGTGAATCGAGTGGCGAATCTGAGTAGCTGAAGAGAGCTCGAATTCGGGAAATGCGATAGAAATCGTGAAGGCTTGGTGGAAATTCGAGGATTAATGAAAGGGATGAAAATGTCAAGCGTAAGCATCATCGCCATAAGTTGAAATCTGGTTAGTTTTATTTTTTGTATTTTTATTATTCCATGTTTGTTGCATTGAGTATTTTTCGTTTTAACAAGATTAATATATTTGTTAGATTCGACGAAGATCATTTATTTCTAATTTAGTTTGTTTTATTTTTAGTAATTTTATTTATTATTTTAAATCTAATTCCATGGTGGCATAACGCCCCTGACGTAGGCTGACGTCATGACCGACACAATGTACTATACACTGAACATACTATGTATACAATATATAATACACTATCAGCCTCAATAGAATTACACAAATCTCCAAAAATTTTGACAGCATCTCATCGTAAAATGGACATTTCATACTTTTTCCTGATATACCACAAATCAAATCATATATATATATATACTCATTCACAATATCCATTCGTGTCATTCATTCCACAATAAACAATCCTCCCAACATCACAAGCACTTCATAACCCAAAATGTTCAAATATTATTCATTTCTCAAGCCATTCCATCCACCATGATCATATGATTAAATATATCATCATTAAACATTTCATAATCCAAATAACAAAACCCATATTCCCATTCAACCCAACTATGTGATATTATATAAATAATAATGTGATAATTATACTTATCAAAATAAAGAAAAGTAACCCATATCCTCCAATGCACACACACACACACACACACACACATATATATATATATATCAGACGAATGCAATCACGTGATTATCACTCACGAATTTTTCATTTTCCCTTCGACTCAGTACCTGAAATATTAGAGGAAATAGAGTGAGCGTTAACAACTCAGTGAATATATTTCTTGATTTGACAATTATATGCATTTAGGGAAACATGACATTCAAAATCATTTAAAACATTTATTAACTACGTGCATCATTCAACGAATATATCATACATGTCAACAACATAAATTTCATGATTTTTCAATAAAACATTGCATTATTTTCAACTAAAACTACAATCTCCCTCCTTCTCGTAATTGAGCGGGTACGAACTCCTTATTATGCATGGATAAGGAGCCTACGCTTGGACCTCAAATTACTCAATTCACAGTCATTTAAAGGATCTCCAATCCTTGTTAGGACAGACCTACTGACAATGAGGTTATGCATAACACTCATCCGAGTCTAATTTCTAACGAAATGACACCAACTTGTCTTTGCAAGTCTCACATGCTCCAATGCTAAAAAAATCATTTATGAATGCAAATTAAAACACAATGCAGCAATGTATACATAACATATTTACATTCAAACATTTCATGTATATATGCCATACAAGAACCAAATCAAGAAAATATATTCATAGTACAAGATTTTTTAACTTAAAATACAATCACCGCCACTTTCGAGTCCGGTTCCAATTTAGATCCAACTAACTCAACCTGTCATAACCATTCTATAATTCAATTTTATTTATTCATATTTATTTCACTCGTAAATACTCAATTTCCATTTACATATTTAATTTTTTAACTCACTTCAAATCACCAATAATAAAGATCAACCTGAAAAATATTATACACATTCCATGAATCTAGATTCCAACTCAATTTAAGACTCATAAACAGTTGAAGACGCTACTATACCATTTTTACGGTCAATCTAGATATTTCCACAAGCAGAAACAGCAAAAATAGATTTTCAAATCATATTTCCACAAGCAGAAACAGTGAAAATAGATTTTCAAATCATATTTCCACTAGTTCTCAATTTTATTTTTCTACTGGAACATATATCAATTGTATTAAAAATATAGAACATTCCTAAAATTATTCTGTCCATATCGACTCATATAAAATCAGTCCTACTATCATTCTACCACCTTCAACAGGTATTTCACTGAGGTTTTACACATTCATGGAGGTATCTAAAGTCAATTTTACTCACCAAAATTATATATTTAATTATTAAAAATATCAAATCATATCCAAAAATTACAACAAGAGGAATAATCCAGAGAGGGAAAGAAAGAACCAGAGAAAAGAAGACGGAGAAGAAGGAGAAGAAGAAAAAGGGAAAGCGCGCGATTCGAACGAAATTCGGACCGTCGGTAAGTAATTTTCACGCTTTTTCTTCGTAAAATTACTATCTAAGCTATTCTAGCGGA
This sequence comes from Paratinospora sagittata, assembly GCA_035771175.1. Lineage (NCBI taxonomy): Eukaryota > Viridiplantae > Streptophyta > Magnoliopsida > Ranunculales > Menispermaceae > Paratinospora > Paratinospora sagittata. The sequence goes on along the minus strand of CM069602.1, from coordinate 855,723 downwards.
GAAATTTTGACTGTGGGAGCCGTTTTACGGCATTTTCAAGAATTGGGGTTTTGGACCCAACGTGAATGAAACTCCGCTAGAATGGTAGAAAATGCTCCCTGGACTGTTAGAAACCCGAATATGTGGTTAGATTCAATTTTATGATTTTTGGAGCCGTTGGACAATTTACATCTTTCGGATGAATAGTAAAAATAAATGGTAAACAGTAAATAGTGAATAGTAAATAGTGAATAGTGAATAGTAAAAGTAAAGAGTGAATAGTGAATAGTAATAGTAAATAGTGAATAGTAAAAAAGTGAATAGTAAAAAGTGAATAGTACTGTGAACAGTGAGTTGATATTTTAGTAGCTACCGAAATGGTAAATGATGATTCTCATGATAATCTATGGTCATTTCAGTGTTTAAATTGAGAGCTTAAGGGCATGGATAAACGCTCTTGAGGAAGCCCTATTGTTGCTCGATTTTAGCAGTTGAATTAGAAAACCCGTGTAACCACTGTGAGTATAGTTTTCTTGATTTGGTTCTTGTATGGCATTGTACGCATATAAACTGTTTGATTGTACGCATGTGATATTATATATAAGGCATTGAGTTTTATGGATCATGTAAACTGATTTTAGCATTGGAGTTTGTAATGATGAGGCTTTGCGATTCCTCATTGCCATTTCGTTAGGTCTGTCCTAACAAGGGTTGCGATCCTTGAAATGACTGTTAATTGGGTAATGAGATGTTGTGGCTACCTTGTAACGGCTATACAACGGTTAGACCCGCTCTCGTGCCTTGCGGAGGAGGGAGATTGTGCATGGTGTTATTGAATTGGGTCATGAGAAGTTGTGTCTACCTTGTACGACCATACAAGGGTTAGACCCGCTCTCTTGCCTTGCGGAGAAGGGGGATTGTGCATTATGTTATTGAAAATCATGAAATTTATGATGTTGACATGTACAATATATTCATTGAATGATGCATGTGTTGAATAAGTGTTTGAAATGATTTTAAATGTCATATTTCTCTAAATGTATATAATTGCCATCTCAAGAACTATATTCACTGAGCTGTTGTTTGCTCACCCCATTTCCTCCAATCTTTCAGGTATTGAGTCGAAGGGAAAAAGGAACTTGTCTGGTATGTGTTTGTATGCTTGGAGGAAATAAATTCTATTTACGTTATTTTGATATGTATAATTATCACACACTATATATATGTAATATCACCTAGATGGGTTGTGTGGTAAGATTATATAATGCTTGGGATGAGGAAATGAGAGGATCATAGATATTTAGTTGGTGAGAATTTAATTTGTGGAATGAATGGAATCAATGTGAATGGAATAATCATCTATCTATATGGGATTTGATTTGATGTGTGGTATAGAAAAAAAAAAAATATTCTGTACATTTTGGGAAGGTTTGTGAGAGTACGTGAAGGCTGACAGTGTATTATATACTGTATATGGGTTTGTACAGTGTATAGTACGCTGTGCCGGTCATGACGTCAGCCTACGTCAGGGGCGTCGTGACAGGTTGGGTTGCTACATGGCGATATGACAATATTATGGATCCATAATGGCTAGGCGTTCGCCCCGAGGGGGTGCGCCCACACCTGGGTAGGGGGCACGCTGTGCAACCCAGGGTGTGACAAAAAACCTCGGGGATACTAGGCGCTGTGTGCGGGCTGTGTATTGAGGTATAACAATATTGTGGTATGTAATGGCTGGGGTATGCGTACCCATCACATCTCGGGGGTACTAGACACTACGGTGTGCTGTGTACTGGGGTGTGACATGCCATGTCTGCATTATCTACCTAAGAATCATACATGCCAAGATCAGGATCATGCTGCTACATATCTTTAATCTTCTGAATATGAGAATCTGTCAATTGTATATGCATCTGAGCACAAATATCAATGTGTGAAGCCATAAAGAGAACACTTATTGTCACGACCCCCTTACGTAGGCTGACGTCATAATCGGCACAATGTATTATACACTATACATCCCCGTATACAGTATACAATACACTGTCAGCCTCAATGTAAATACACGAATTTCAAATTCCTTGATAGCCTTCAAATCAAAATCTACATTCATTCATTTTCATACTCATTTACATTCAGATCTTTATCATCATAACAATATTTCATACCCCACTACATCAAGTATGGTTCATATTATCACCCCACTCACTCGTCTATGTGATAATATATATATATATATATCCATGCTAATTATACATATCAAAAGTAATCATTTTGTAACCGTTTCTTCCATACATACATAGCAAGTAAAGTTTCCAGAAGACGGTTTATCCTTTCTTTGCTTTTTCTTTTGCTTTTGGGTCCTTACCTGAAATATTGGAGGTAATGGGGTGAGCTACAACAAGCTCAGTGAGTAAGTTCCATTCTATAGCATTCATATGCATTTAATAAACATGTTGATAAAATCATAATCAAATACATTTAAAGATGCAAGTGCAAAAAGACAATACATATATGCACAAAATAGCTTGGAGCTTCCTGCAATATTTTTCAAAACAATTTTACTTTCCTACTAAAAGTCATATCCATCTCCCACCTTCTAAGTATAGAGCGGGACTCATCCCTCGTTCGGCCCAAACAAGGGTAGCCTAACTGTCATCTCATACTTAATTTTATCACAATCAATTCCAAGACAGCTACTAAGCCCATGAGATACTCAAGGTACTACTCATGCGAGACTTATTCCTGGAATGACTCATGTTCTAACATGTTCTTACAAGTTAGACATGCTTCGTTTTTGAAATATTTTTCATGTATTCAATCAATGCAATTTTATACCATGCCATTCATACATGCTTATCATTTCAAACAATTCATAGCTACAATGCCATACAAAATAACAAAGAAATGGAAGGATACTCACTTAATGCCAACATAGCCTAGTGCTGACCAAATATCACTACCACTGCGTATTATCCCCACCTATGCCAAACTTTGCTGTAATTTCACCAAACAATAATAATCAATTATTTTCCATATGATTTTACTCTCAAATATGCACACAAGTACTATGTGTCAGTATATAATCATGAAACTTAATATTATCAGTATATAAACATCTCAATCCCACCAATATATTATTCCATTAATATATTTGTATGCCATAAAATAAGTCTCAAACCTATTCATATATACATATATTAATATACTTCTCAACCTCATGCATATATTGCTATATATATACACATTAATATATTAATATATACTCAGTCATATATTAATATATGTACATACTAGTATATTAATATAATTCTCACCTTATTAATAGATACTTACATTGATTACTACTCAAATAACCAACATCCTTTGATCACCATGATTTTCACCAACACACCGTACAGTTTCAGAATTTTCAGCACATAATTATTTAATCAAATTAATCACTAAATTATTCATAATCCATTAATAACCAACTTACTAATATATTGCCCAATTCTCTAAATTTTCAGCACACTGTTTCAGTCAATTATTCATCAATTGAACCATCACCTTCCAAATTCCAATCTCTGTCATCCATAATCACAACATCTTCAGCATTAATTTTCAGCATTTAGACACATCAAAATCACATAATTCAGTTACTGAAATTAGGCTCCAAGACCCCTACTCAACCAGATTTGGAATACCCAAATCAGTCATGAAACTCACTATTTCATCATCAAATTAATCATATAAGAACATCATGGATTTCCAGCCATTAAACACCAACAAAGATTAGTGAAATAAACATCAAACACTCACCCATATATCAACAATTAATCTCCAATAAACACTCCATTACAGGAGCTCCAATCCACCGTGAAATACATCACTTAATTAAATTACTGAAAATGGGTTCCAAACCCTTACCCATGAAGGTCTGAAATTCCCATTTCAGCCATGGAAATTCAAGGAAATGAACATCAATTACTTACCCATTATCTAGCAAGCATTCTCCCAAGGTTTAATCCACCAATTTTATCAAAATCCAGCACCACAACCTCATTCTCCAGGTTTAGTTCTAACCATAGGAAATCATTTGCATGTTATATATGTGATACAAGATGAAGAAAGGAACTCAAAAATACAACTTCTAGCTCAAAATAACCCAAACTCACCTTAGATTTTTGGAGCTCCTAGTTGCTCTTCTCCATTCTTCTTCCTCTTCCTTTCTCTACAAGTTTTTCAATTCAGCAAGTTAAGAATGAGCTGAAATTGCTCAATTAGCTTGTCAAAAGGTGTAATTCAACTTGCCAACAAGCTCATACGTGTCTCACATATGGCAATTTCATATTGCGAACAACACTAATGTGCCAACTTGCCAACAGTGCCAACATTTCTTCTTGCCAACACTTGTCATTTCTTACATGAGCACGTGAAAGTATTAAATTAATTTAACACCTAATTGATCATACCACATGATTATTTCACGTATTAGACCATTATACACTAATACATATATCACACACAAATTTATTAAAATACCTCATACATAGTATACGAGTATTATACACATCGACTACGTGCACAAGACCTCGTATTGGGCAGTCCACCTCATCATGACGTCAGGTGCGGAAAGTGGGTCGTTACACTCATCATAGTCGCTCTCTCTAAAAGTCGCCACTTCTGGGCCATCTGACGAGCTACCACATGGGCCTCAACCCGTTTCCAGCTTAATGCATCAGCTACAACGTTGGCTTTTTCAGGATGATACTCCAATGTGAAGTCATAATCCTTTAGGAATTTCAACCATCTACATTGTCTCATATTCAGTTTTCTCTGATCAAACAAATATTTCAGACTCTTATTGTTTGAGTACAATGTGAACTTTTCTCCATAGAGGTAATGCCTCCACAATTTTAATGCAAAGACAACAGCTGCTAGCTCCAAATTGTGCATGGGGTAGTTTTTCTTATGTATCTTCAGCTTTCTAGACTCATAAGCAATCACTCTACCCTCCAGCATCAATACACAGCCCAAACCCGAATGTGATGCATCAGTGTAAATCACTAACTCCTTTTCAGGTTCTGGGAGTACTAAAACTGGAGCAGTAGTCAGCCTCTTCTTCAGTTCAGTGAAAACATCCTCACATGCTGAAGTCTACACAAACTGCACGTTCTTCTGAGTCAGCTTTGTGAGTAGAGTAGCCAAATCTTTTGTAATAACCAGCTAGACCCAGAAAACTGCAGATTTCAATCACTATGGTTGGTCTTGGCCAATTTATGATTGCTTCAACCTTAGCAGAATCAACAGAAATACCTTATGCGTAATCTCATTGTCAGTAGGTTTGTCCTAACAAGGATTGGAGATCCTTGAAATGACTGTGAATTGGGTAATGAGGGGTTGTGGCTACCTTGTAACGACCATACAAGGGTTAGACCCGCTCTCTTGCCTTGAAGGAGGGAGATTGTGGATTTTGTAGAAAAAAGAATGCATTGTTTTCTTGAAAACCCATGAAATTTATGTTGTTGTCATGTATGATATATTCGTTGAATGATGCATGTGTTTAATACTTGTTTGAAATGATTTTAAATGTCATACTTTCCTAAATGCATATAATTGTCATATCAAGAAATATATTTACTGAGTTGTTGATTGCTCACTCCATTTCCTCAAATATTTTAAGTATTGAGTCGAAGGGAAAAAGAAAAATATGTGAGTGATAATCACGTGAGCCTTCGTCTGGTATGTGTATGTATGCATTGGAGGATATGAGTTATTTTTCTTTATTTTGATAAGTATCATTACCACATACTATATCTATATTATCACATAGATGGGTGTTAAGGAAACATGGATTTTAATTTGATAATTTGGGTTATACAATGCTTGTGATGATAAAATGAAATAAGAATGACTAGATGTGTGGAATGAGTGGAATGAATGGAATGGTTATCTATATATATATATTTGATTTGATTTGATTTGTGGTATATCAGGAAAAAAATGTGAATTGTCCATTTTATGAGGAGGTGCTGTCAAAATTTATGAAAAATTTTGAAAAATTTTGTGAATGTCCGTTGAGACTGACAGTGTATTATATACTATATATGAGTATGTACAGTATATAGTACACTGTGCCGGTCATGACGTCAGCCTACGTCAGGGGCGTCGTGACAGCCGGGCATGGGAAGCCAACCATTCCTGCTGCTTGCTCTTTTGAAAGAAAAAACATAAAGAAAAAAAAATGTACTAAAAGCGTATTTTGAAAAAACGATTTCAGTAGAATTTTTTTTTTGTACTGAAAACATCTTTTGTAAAGACATTTTCAACATGACAAAAAAAAAATTGTCAGTGCTTGTCCACGTGACATTTTATCATTTAAAGTTACGTGTACGAGTCATTACTTTTAAAAATTTAATAATAAAATTATAATTTTAATTAATTAAGTTAATCAACTTAGATTCCCTCGGAAAGCCACAATATTTGTTCAAAATACAAAAACATCCTCGAAAATGAAAGTACATCTCCCGAAGGACCTTTAATTTGTACACGCGGCAAGTAGAGAAGCAGCAGCATCCAAACTCCAAAGTAAAGCGACAGTTGTAAAACAGACACCGATACCGCTTGTAACTTGTAGTAAGAAGGGGCCGCAAGAAGAAGAAGAAGACGAAGAAGAAGACGTAGAGAAAACTTGTTAAGAGGAATTATGGTTGTTGTGTTTAAGGAATTGCTTTTTCACAGAGCACGAAATGTGTGGATTCCATAGAGAAAAACCATCCATTTCTTCATCGAATTTTATTTCTCTTTTCATCATTCTCTCTGTCTCCCCCTTTTTCTCTCTATTTATGGCTTGATCAGTTGCTATAAGGGCGTTCATTGTAAGTCACTGTTGGTTTGTTTTTTTTATTTTTATTTTCTGAGATGGCTGGAAAAAAGAAGGATGTAATAAGGTTGGAGCGTGAATCTGTTATTCCGATTTTGAAGCCTAGGATTTTCATGACTTTGGCCTCGCTACTTGGTACCATTTTGATCATTATCATCATCTTCTTCTTCTTAATTCTGATTTTCTTCTTTCATTTTCTGTTTTCCGAATCTCAAATGTTTTTATTTTTTTTTTTATGTGTTTTAGAACACAGCTCGGATCGGGCGGAGTTCCTAAAGCTATGCAAGAGAGTGGAGTACACGATTCGAGCTTGGTATCTTTTACAATTTGAGGATCTTATGGTATTAAATTACGTTTTGATGCCCTTATTTTGTGTTTCATTCCAAAAGTTTATTTATTTTTATTCAGAAGTTTTATTTGAATTGAACTTATGGAATTTGTTGTAGCAACTTTACTCCCTCTTTGAACCTGTCCATGGACCTAAAAAATTAAAGCAGCAGGGGCTATCAGAGGAAGAGATTGATGTTCTTGAGCAGAATTTCCTTACATATTTATTTGAGGTCAGTTCAGTTCAGTTCAGTTCAGCATTGGACCATGTGATTACACCAAAAATAGCTTCTATAGGAAGGAGTACACATATTATTTGTATGTTTCTCTTTGAAGAGAAAACAAAGCTCTCAAGTATTCAATTTCCTGTTTACCACTTATTTTATGTATATAATGCATTTTTCTTGTCATAATTTCATTCAGAGGGTTCTGTTCTCTCTATCTTAAATGCAGGTGATGGAAAAGAGTGATTTCAAAATAGCCACTGACGAGGAGATTGAGATTGCACAATCTGGGCAATACCTTTTAAGTCTTCCTATTACAGTTGATGAATCTAAGGTCTAAAACTCAAAAAATTATCTTCTCTCTCTCTCTCTTTTAAGTGCTTTTGATGTCAAATGTATTCATTACTTCCTCACATTTACTAATACTATTGTCCCAATCTTTTGCATTTGCTGGGTGCAGCTTGACCAAAAACTTCTTAAAAGTTACTTTGAGAAGCATAAATTTAAAAGCCTTCCATATTTTTCTGATAAGGTTACTCCTCTTAATTCTCCTATTTTCTGGTTGATCTTTATTAAATTTCAAATGTGTTCATCTTAAACTGATTCACATGCATTGTTTGAATGTGAAGTATGTCATCTTCCGGCGAGGCATTGGAATTGATGGAACTACTAATTATTTTTTCATGGAGAAATTGGATATGATAATTACTCGTCTCTGGGCCTGTCTGCTCAAAGTAACTAGGTAAGTCGTAACTCTGGCCATAACTTAGAAATAGGGATTATTCACAGTAATCATTGTGGTAAAAAGTATTTTTTTTTTCTTTTTCTTTGGAACTCTGTGATAGGCATTAAGCAGAGCATTGATACATCCTTGAAATGTCATTTTAAGCTTACATATTGGAAAATTAGAGTATAGAGAATAAGTTCTGGAACATTATTTCTAGTGAGCACTGAAGAGGGGGTTAATTCAGGAAATAAAATAAATGCTTTCTTTCTTTCTTTCTTTTTTTTTTTTTTTTCTTTTTTAAATTGCTTACATATCAAAGTAATAAGATTTAGTATGATATTCTTTTCCCTCCACTGTTGTCCAGTTTGGATCAAATCTTATATTCAGATTTCTAATGAGAAAGAGGATTACAAATGGATTCAAGGTTTCCTCTTTCTGCTTATTGTAAGAGAGAATTTTCAAATAATCATCACCTGTTATTTGTGGTTAATAAGAATTTTTTTTCTCTAGACACAGTACTCTTCTTGTTTGAAAATTTAAACGCTTCTTTTGCTCCTTATTATGGCCCCTGCAGGCTGCAAAAAATCTTGTCCAGACAATCGAGTGGACGACAGCAGAAAGATCCCAAGAAAACAGATGAAATAAACACTGATACAGAGCAAGGAGACCTATATGCTGAACGAATTCGAATAGAAAATATGGAACTCAGGTTGAATATCTCACTAAGTAATTCTTCTTGATACTGAAGTTTTTGATCTAATCAAGCATTACTTTGTATAACTATGAGCTCTATTTATATACCCGCACAAGTTATAAGGCTATATATATGTATATATATAGGTTCAAATATGGGAGTATACATCATGATGCATGAAGCGTACAGTGTATTCACCTGTCACACTCCATATGGATATTACCTTCTACATGAATGTATTTACATACATATGCCGATATGCGTATACTTTGTACGTACATATGTGATGGGTGAATGCATATTTATTGCACATGCTATTTGATTACTTCTGTTTTCTTTATCAGTGTATTAAATGCATTTGATTAAATAACAGGAGGGAGAGAGTGGAATTAGAAATGTTATATTTCAGTTGATTCTGGATGGGTGGCAAGTAGGGTCCTAGAAAAAAAAAAAATACAAATCAAATCTTTTTCATGGTCAGCATTGGAAATGTCCAATTTGGGCTATTTCTTGGGTTTATTGGTTTTCAAATTTGTGGCACAATTTGGACGGACTTAAATTGTCATAAGACTGTCTCCATCTGTAGAGAGCTTAAGTTAAAGAGTCAATGAATATTTCTTATAAAAAACAAAAGAATCCATTATGGTTGACCATGTTGGCTATCTGACATCTGAGCTTCATGTCCGATGTCTATTGTGGTGGAATATTTATATCTAATGAGGTTATTTTCTTTATCTTATGTGTGTGTGTGAGAGTGAGAGAGAAGTTATTTATAACATTCAAATTTTGTTATTGTCCAGCTTTTGTAATCTGATTAACAAGATCACAATACAAGAACCGACCTTTGACAGGATGATTGTTCTATACAGGTACTATTGTTCTATTTGATCTCTGCCATTTACTCTACATCTGAGTTTGATTTTAAAGAATTTGATTTCTTTCCATTATACATACTAGTCGATGTGCACGTGCGGTGCACGGAAGAGTTTGAGTTGAGATGCTTAAGAGGGTTGGGCTTTAAATTTGTCTCCAAATAAGTAAAGAAAGGAGCAAAAAAAGTCAGATTAAGCACTCCATAATTACCTGGTGCATCGTAATATAGTTGCCTATCTTCTACTTTCTTATTCTTAGAATTGATTCTTGCTTTTCTTTTGGTCTTCTTCAACAGCAATTTTCAACAGAAAGCAAAGTAAAAAAAAAAGAAAAAGGAAAGAAACTAAAGAATTGAGTAGAAGAAGATGTGGTGCATTGCATTAATACCTGTAATACTTACTTCCATGGCTTTGTTCTCTATTGGGTTAATTTGTCACTGTTTTGGAGAGATTTAAGAAGTTTTATAACTATTGGGAAGTTGGAGAACACATTTGGAGAGATTTAAGGAGGCTCCAGTTGTAAAAAGTGGGACGTGAGAGATAGAAGTTGGTTATATTCAATTTTGTTTTTTAAGTTTATCTAGATTATAACTTCTTTTTGTTGTCTAATTACTTTAATGCCCATCAATATATGTAATTATAATTTATAAAACAGTTAATGTATTGAGAAAATGAGGGGAAGTCTTGGTATTTTTGATAAATTGATCACATCGTGAGTCTTCTTAGTATTTGCATTATTAGTATAGATAGAGGGAGGAATAGGTGAGGATGTGAACTATAGAGTTAAAGCAGGATGGGTCAAGTGGAGGAGTGCTTCTGGAGTATTATATGATAGGCGCATCTTATTGAAGTTAAAAGGGAAAAATTTATAGAGTTGCTATTAGGCCGACCATACTATATGGTGCAGAATGTTGGTCAATTAAAAAACATGTTAACAAACTTTTTTTTTTAAAAGAAACTAAAAATTGTTATATATGTGTATATCTGTATGTGTAACAGGCTGTACAAAAACTGGGCCCTATCTCAAGCCACAACACAATCAATCTACACAAAATTACCCCAGCCTCTAAGCCAATCACTTAAAGCAAACCCATTACACAACTTACTATTTGCTACCCAAAAGGAGGCTAGGAGATGAGATTGCTCCCAGACCTTTGTCGCCGGATACAACACACCATCAAACACCCTCCTATTCCTTTCCTTCCATAAGGACTATAACACTGCTAAACACACAACCTTCCAATGGTCTCTCCACGAAGAAGGGATATTTTTCATAAAGGGAAAAATATTTATAGAGTGGCCCTCATCGCCCACACCACTCATGACTGGGAAATGGATACACCACCTGCTCCAAACCTCTCTAGAAAAGGGACAACTCCAACATAAGTGGTCAGCGGTCTCCACATCCTGTCAACACAGATAGCACCAAGAAGGGGATAAGCACATATTTGGGAATTTTTTTTGCACTATGTCCCTCGTATTGATTTTCCCATGGGCAATTACCCATCCCAAAAACTTAACCTTTGATGGCTCTTGTGCATTCCATAATAGGTTGTGATAGGTGAAAGGGGCAGCATCGGGGACATTAAGAATAACTTCAAAGAAGGACTTAGTAGAAAATAAACCCGAGGAATCCCAAGGCCAAAGAATTCTATCATTGTCGCTTGAAAGATAACAACCTTCAAGAAAATTTAAGAGGGACCCCAATTCCTGTTCAGCCCAAGGAGACAAATTCCCCCCCAAATGCGAATACCATGACAGAGGGCCCCGCCCCCCAGCCACACCACTCCTAACAAACTTAGAAATAGGCCTATTATGGAGACTAGAGCGCCGAAAAATATTAGGAAACAAAGATTGGAAACAACCATTCCCAGACCATGAATCTTCCCAAAACCGCATTAAATTACCATTCCCCAACTTGAGTCTGGTTAAAGGAAGGAAAGAGTGATAAACAAAAAAAATGAATTTTCAAGGGTTCCTATAGGTACTCCTAATGGCCACACTAGTATCCCGAAGGTTATCCCTAAGCCCATGCTTGCTTCGGATCACCTTCCCCCACAGCTGCTCCTGCTCACTAGGAAACCTCCATAACCACTTTCCAACCAAGGCTTTACTTCTAGCTGAAATATTTCCAATTCCCAAACCACCCTGCTCCACCTTCTTCTGAACAATTCTCCAAGCCACAAGATGAGAACCATGCACCTTATCCTCGTTCTTCCATAAGAAATCCCTCATTAACTTCTCCAAACTATCAGCCACCTTCCTAGGGATCCTGAATATGGAGAGATAATATGTTGGAAGGGCATTCAACATAAGATTTGATTAATGTAAGACGACCTCTTTTAGACAAAAAACATCTCTTCCATCCATCCAATCTTCTGGCCACCTTAGACGCCACTGGTTCCTAGAAATCAAACCTTGATGGATTACCCTCAAGCGGCATTCCCAAATACTTCATAGGCCATGGAACAACAGAACACCCCAAATGGCTTGCCATACCCCTCAATCATTCTGGCTGCACATTGATACCAGTCAATTGACTTTTGGCCATATTAATCGCCATGCCCGAAAGCCAACAATAACATCTCACAACCATTGTTGCATTGGAGATGCATTCCACATTACTATCCAAAAAGATCAAGGTGTCATCCGCAAACTGCAGATGAGAGACTTCCACATTCTCGCGACCCACCACAAATCCCGACAACAGTCTAGATTCGCTTACCTTATCAAACATTCATCCCAACACATCCGCCACCTAAGTAAGTGTAACAAAAATGCGAATGCTATGATGAATATGTTGTAAAACTTTAAAAGATAAAATTAGAAATGAGCATATTTGGGAAATGGTAAGAAGTAGCACCAATTGGAGATAAAATGAGAGAAAACGACTAAGGTGGTTTGGTGGACACTTACAATGTAGGCCTTTAGATGCACTAGTTAGGAAGAGTGACCTATTAACAATAGAGGTAGAGGTAAACATGAATAGAAATAATTAAGAAAGATCTAACTTTTTGTAATTTGAATGCCAACTTAGTCCTTGATAGAGCGAAGTGGAGGAAGTGAATTCATGTAGCCGACCCGATTTAGTTGGAAAAAGGCTTAGTTGAGTTGAGTTGATCTCTTTCTAAATCTACTAAGTAATCATACAATGGATGTGGAGCATTATTGATGGAGGAGACTAGTGTCTACATGAGTGAAAATAAGTGTTTTTTTTTTTTTAAAAAAAATTTGTTTAATTTTTTGTTCTCTTTCTGAACATGGAAAAGGTAGAAACCTAGGCATTGTTGAGAAGAAGGGAGTTTTGCTTCCCTACTTTTGCTTGGTCAGTGCATATGTGCAGTATAAGTTAGACTTAACCATTCGATGAATCACAGTAAGAAAAATTTCTTGATTAGTTTTGTCAATCTGTAGGTCATAATTGTCCAATCTATCCTGTTAGTGTTCAGATAACTATAGGTTGCATATATGATCATTGAAGCTGTTCTCTTCCTATTCCCGACCTGACTATCCTTGAAAGGTGGGTTCTAATAACCAGTTGGTCCACCATAACATGGCCGAATAAACATGGTTTTTAGTTAAAGTTGTAATGGTAATTCCACAGGCGGGCTAGTAGTGAAACCAAGAAAGATCGAGGAATATACGTGAAGCATTTTAGGAACATCCCCATGGCTGACATGGAAATAGTACTGGTGAGTTTTAATCATGACAATGAAATTTGTAATGCCATTATATTATATTATATTACATTGCATTCTTCTTCTTCTTCTTGTTATTGTTGTTGTTTTTTTCTTTTGACCTCTTTGTTTCCTAACTTTTTCAACTAATGTTGGATTTACTTAACAGCCAGAAAAGAAAAACCCGAGTTTAAAACCAATGGACTGGGTTCAGTTCCTTGTTTCTGCTATCATTGGACTGGTACATTTTGGTATCCTTAATGCTTGAGATTTTTGTGCTCTGTGCTCTTTGCCTGTCTAATTCTGGTGGAATCTGTCTTCTCTCTCTCTCTCTCTCTCTCACCAGGTCACACTTGTTGGTTCAATCGAAATGAAGAAGACTGATTTCTGGGTCATTGTTGCCATCTTTTCCGGATTGATTGGATATTGTGCTAAGATCTACTTCACGTTACGTATTTTGAGATTCTTCTATATCTAAATTTATCAATTAACAAGTTTGACTTTATTTTAATGGTGGGGGGCTTACCAGCTGATGAATCTAGCTTGGAGAGCCACAATACTGAATTTCTTCTGATTGGAAGATTGTGCCAATCAATCTTGTAGACCTTTCCAAAGATATCCATTCTTTTGATGTCTCATCTCCTATGGGGGATATTATCTAATACATCTACTAGTTGTGTTCGCATTCTGATTCCTCATATGTGAAAATGTTACTTGGTGTTGTAGGTTTCAGCAAAACATGACATCATATCAGAACTTGATCACACAGTCCATGTACGACAAACAATTAGACAGTGGGAGAGGTACTCTTCTTCACTTGTGTGACGATGTCATCCAACAAGAAGTAAGTACCTAGTTAGATTTAGCCTTTTTTTATGGTATTTTTTTATTTTTTTAGTACACCTCCACGGCCACTACCAACAAAGTCCTGATCTCAGTTTAAGTTAATTAGGCATATGAGTTAGTCGACTTCACCTCACCCCACTTTTTTACTTTTAGTAAGTTTGAACTTTAAGCCCATGACCTCATATAGCCTACTTATCACGAGTCAAACCATTGAGCTATATTGACTTTGCTTTAGGTTCATGCCAATAAAATTATGCCCATTCTCATTTTTCAAGCAGCAATTGTGAAACATTCCTTTTTTAGGATTCAAGTCCGTAACTTGATCATTTTATGGACAAAAGTGACTAGTAAAGTAACACATTTGTGAGGCACCGATTTCTAAATGAAATTCTTTTGCAACCTTCTCTCTTCAATATAATAAAGAAGTCTTCTTGTGATGTATAATTTCAGGTAAAAGAGGTGATAATGTCATACTATATTCTGATGGAGCAGGGCAAAGCTACCAGAGAAGTACGAAACACGTGTACATTTCCTAGTTTTACTCATGTTTCACATGGGAAATTGAAATATTGATAACATGGAAGTTGACTAACATTTTTATCTTCTTTGTGATAATGCAAAAACCTACAAATAGGAACTTGACCGTCGGTGTGAAGAGTTAATCATGGATCAGTTTGGTGAGAAATGTAATTTTGATGTGGATGATGCTATAGAAAAGTTGCAGAAACTGGGAATTGTTTATCAGGTGAGTCTTCTGACAGCTATCTCCATTGATTTAGCTGGCAAGGCTTACACTTAAACATAGAAAAAGAGATATATCCAGCAGGAGTACGACAAAAATTTAAACTAATGGTACTTCATTGCCATGATTACTTGCTTTCTCTGATGCTTCAATATAAAATAAAGAGAAAGTTTGCATACTGCTATTTGAAACCCTTTGGGAAAACCTACTCCAAGTAACTCTTTATTTACTGTTACTACAATTTGCTTAATTGGACTAGCGTTCACTTTGGTCTACTTGAATAAAATAATTTCAGGCTTGTCTCTCTTCTGATCAGAAACAATTAATCTGTGAATTCAGGATACTTCTGAAAGATTCTCCTGCGTAGGTTTAAAGCGTGCTAATGACATCATTGGCACCACTACTGAGGAACTGGTGCTGAGGGCAAAACAGCTTGCTAACACTGATTGATGCTTCAGTAGTGAATTTTCTGTTTCTTTTGCAAACATATTGGGTATTCAGAAAACTATAACTTACATCTTAAACCCACAGGAAAGTCCTTCCAAACTTGGGATCTCAACTAAAATGTTCAATCCTACAGTTCAGGTTTAACCAGGGAAACCTCTTTGATGGGTTCCAACTTCATGTATTTGTTTGTGCGAGCTTTTGTTATTTTTCAGCATGTATTTATTAGGAATGTTATACGGGACTCTCTTGATTGTAATGACCTTGATTCTATACATTTTTATTTTTTACTCTGAGAAATAAATTGTATATTTCCACAAAATTCAAACTTTTACAAAGATCGTGTTCTTTAGCTATTTCTTACCTTGTCTTAAAGCTGTTTCCAGGTGCTTCCAATGGGTTGCTCTTGCTGCGTCGCCACTAGTTTTTGTATGCTTGACCTTTGAGAAACCAGACAACTCAAGATAGAGTTTAGAAGACGTAAAAAATGACAAAACCACTGGAGTTGCAATTGGACTTTGGCTCCTGGGTCGGCTACTTTTAGCATTCAACTTAGACTAATAATTATTAATTAATCAACCCACATTGAATTAAGTCTTGGATTTGGCCAATTAACACATTTATTAACATCATTATCATTACCTCTTTGTTTTCTGTTTTGTGAATCAATTAAGGGGCCTGATATGAGTTAAGACGAGTTTGCTTATGCATTGTTTCAAAGAATACTGCATACCTAACGTCAATAAGACTTTCATGAATTCTAAAATCTTATGAATGTCTATGGTACCGCATTCTAAAGTAGTTATCATTGATGGGCAAGGTGTTGGTCGTTGCGAGCATTGGCTTTTCTTGGAGGTTCAAAGAGTCAAAAAGTGATGAGACCAATCTAACTGAAAAAAAAAAGAAAAAAAAGAAAAAAGAAAAACCAAGTAAAAGCAACCAGTTTATTCATCAGATCACAGCAAATCCATCCAAAATATGATGCTGAATGTCATAAAATAAAACAAATGATCCAACTGAACCATATGGGTAGGTACACAGGTTGATCCGGTATCAAGCGACTACAATTTTTTACACATACACGAAGAAGCTTAAGTTACAGTCAATTTAGTAATATCATTGTTTCAGAACCAAGCCTAACTCTGCATGACCATGAACAGTCACAGCTCAATTGTGTAAAATGCACAGCAACGGGGAGTATCTGATTCTCAAAACTGAAAGTGAATGAACCTTGCTCTTGGTATCATGACGTCAAATCCTAATTGATACTATCATGCATATGAACACTTATTCAACTTGGGAGTAATGGGTCTTTAGCATATCTATCCATTAAGAGCATTTTCACAAAAAATACCTAGTTGCAAGTCCCAGCCATTTTTTCTAGCACCAAATCTGTAGCATTCCCATTCAACCACCAGCCTGCTGATTAATTCTGCAGAAAACAGGTTAAGTTTCTTGTCGAGAAAGAGTGAATATATAGTTAGACAAGAAGGTAGGCAGGAGACTCTGATTTTAGTTTACCTCAGCCGTGAGAGGTGGGGTTTATGCACAAGAGAATTGTTTCCTGAGCACCGAAGAGTACAAAAGCCACCTGATTTGTACCTGTAGACAACAATAATAGCCATAGAGCATTCTTCAGTATTAAAAGACATCTAGGAGACTAGGTCCAGTCTATCCAAAATGAAACTCACCAACCAATTATTCAGCGTTGCCACCCTGACATACTAAACTACAAACAATGCAGAATATGCAACAAAGGTACTGACACAAGTAATATGGAAGCTCTATTTATTTACCTCAATGTCACAGATCTCTGTGAGGATCCTGAGGTTTTCAATGGTTTGGCAGCTTTTGAGTGCCGATGCTCAGGTTTCAGGAAGTCTCAATGCTTTCAATTTGTCTACAACCTGCTTCATGGATGGCCGAACTGAAAGTGATTCCACTGTGCAATCCAACGCAAGCCTCAACAACTCCAACAAATTCTCCCTAGGTCCTACATCCCACAGTTCAGGAGTGAAAAGCTCGGATGGGCGTCCCTCCATGATCAGCAACTTTGCCCATGCAACTATATTAAATCCATTCCCGTACTCGGAGAATGAAGGATCAAGAGATTTTTTACCTGACATCAATTCCAAGAGCACAACTCCGAAGCTATACACATCTGATTTGTCAGTCACCCTGCAGGTGGTGGCATATTCAGGTGCCAAATATCCAAATGTGCCTGCAACGTCCGTGGTGGCGTGGGTCTCAGAAACTTCAAGAAGCCTTGCTAGCCCAAAATCTGAAAGATAGGCATTAAGCTTCTCATCAAGCAAGATGTTACTTGGCTTGATGTCTCGATGAACTATGCGGGGGATGCAAGAGTAGTGAAGATACGCTAGTGCCTGTGCAATATCTAGGGCAATCTTGTGAATCACTGGCCACTTTGTGTTGTTACCTGAACTGTCATGGATGAAACTTTCAAGGTTTCCACCTGAGAGATAATTATAGATAAGGAACATTTCCGCTTCTCCCATATGGTACCCAATTAGTGTGACAAGGTTCTTATGTCGTATCCTTCCAAGAGTTCTGATCTCTGCGTCGAATTGTTGAATGCCTTGAAATCTTCCTATTGAAAGCCTCTTCACCGCTACCAGGAAACCAGGGACCAGCTCTGCCTTGTAGGTGGCTCCAAACCCGCCTGTGCCTATCAAGTGCCGAATGCTGAAATTACCTGTTGCTCTAACCACATTATCATAATTCAACTCGGTTGGAACTTCTGTAAATGTCACGACCACTTTTCTTCTTAGACTCGTGAGCCTACCAAACTTTTTCCTTCCAAGCACAAGGACTAGAACCATTACTAAAAGAATAAGGAATATGACAGATGCAGAAGTCACCATTGCAATCACAACCGACTTCAGTTTAGTTTTTTGATTGTTCAATTTATGCACTTCAAGTGGAACTGGAAGCCCAGCTGGAGGATCTGAGTTTGGATCAGGGCATGGTGGCAGGAATCTATTTCCTTTGAACCGATCACAAGCATCCAAATGTTGAAGATGGGGTATATGACCTGAAAGATTGTTAAAGGAAACATCTAATTCAGTAAGATTCGCCAGAGTGGAGAATGACGAAGGAATTTCCCCAAGAAGCCTGTTGTGATCAAGCAACAATACTTCAAGCTTTGTTACATTTCCTAAACTTGGTGGGATAGAACCCGTAAGAGCATTTCGAGATAAATCCAAAACTGAAAGTGAAGACAACTGACCAAGCTGAATAGGAATTTCTCCTGTCAAACTGTTCCCACTCAAAAGAATCCATTTCAGATCCTTCATTTTCCCTAGATGGTCAGGCAGGGATCCATTCAAACTGTTCTCTCTTATATCAAGACATTGAAGCATCTGCGAATCACCAATCCCCGGAGGGATTGGTCCAGAAAAATGATTATAAGCTGCTTCAAAACTAGTTAGCCGCAAGCAGTTTAAAAGTAACCCCTGAGAAATCCCACCAGACAACCTGTTGACACTCAAATTAACTGCGAAACTATGTAGATCCATACATGTGGAGAAAAGCTCAACTGGAAAAGACCCATTGAATTGATTATTGTTCAGTAACAACCAGTATGATGGTTTACGAGTGGTTGGAAGGAATCCATTTCCAAATGAAAGCAAAGGTAAGAAACCAACAAAACTATTCCAACTAAAATCGTGAAGAATAACAAAGTCCTCGTTTGGTAATGATCCGAGTGGTTTGTTAATCTTGGAAGTCCATAAAGGAAAGGCAGAGTAAGCAATTTCGTCATCTTCCATCTGAAAGAAATGACTATCTTGATTCTGTGACATAATAATACTATTAGGGCAACTACTCTTATTAAACCTTGGCAAAGAACCTGATAATAAATTGTGACTAACGTTAAAGTAAATCATACATGGAACTTCCAGCTGTGAAGGGAGGGGTCCCAGTAGAACATTTGAACTGAGATCGAGAAAAGAGAGATTTCGACACAATCCAACGCTTTCTGGTACCAAACCAGTAATATAATTCTGACCCAAATTGAGCACATGGAGTTTACATGAATCGTTCCAATTATTCGGCAATTGACCACCAAGATTTGCTCTAGGAGCCCAAAATATCTTGAGGCTTGGAAGCAAGAGTAACTCTGAAGGAATTCCTCCGGAAAAAGCATTGAATTCAATTGCTATAGTTTCCGGTGCAAAGCCATTACCAGAAGACTTGGTATCAGCCAAATTTGTCAATACAATAACGGCGAGCTTGCGGCATTTTGTGAGCTCTTCTGGGATTTTCTCAGTGAGACTATTTCTAGAAACATCCAAAACCCGAAGTTCAGAAATCCGGCCAATCTCTACCGGAATCTGACCTTCAAGTACGTTTCCATCAAGCAAAAGAGACCTTAGATTCGAGCAGTTTCCGATCTCTGGTGGAATCCTATCCACCAGAAAGTTACCTGAAAGCTTCAAATGAACAAGAGACTGACATCTACTAAATGGATCAATCTTAATTCTACTATTTAGCCGATTATATGACAAATCAATAACTCTAATTCCAGCAAAACCAATCAATTTCGCCGGTATCGAACCAGAAAACGAATTATACGACAAATTAAGAACTCGAAGAGACGAAATACTGCTTATCTGATCGGGAATTCTCCCGGAGAAGTTATTTCCTTGAAGCTCCAAAACCTCCAGCGACCAGAGCTTTCCAACTTCCACCGGAATCTCACCGTAAAACGCATTGTATGGTATAGACAGCACACGGAGCTCAGTGAGATTACCAATAGCAGGCGACAGAGTTCCGGCGAGCCGCAACTCTTTTCCAGTGAAATTCCGACCTGATTCCGGCACAACCACAGTTCCGGTGACATTCAGAGCAACTACTCTACCGGAAACTCTATCGCACGTAATTCCATTCCAATCACAGTGGTGTTTCTCTGAATTCCAGTCGGAAAGAACGGTCGACGGATATGAAGAAACCGCGTTCTTGAACTCAGCGAGCGACATTGCGTCTGTATAATTGGAGCTAACTGCTTCCGAAACACACAAAACCGAACACAAAACAAAGAAACCAAAAACCGCCATTGCAGAGAGCTTCGCTTCGAGAGTCCAGCTTCTCTCTCTCTCTCTCTCTCTCTCTCTCTCTCTCTCTCTCTCTCTCTCTCTCTCTCTCTCTCTTCTGTAAACGATCTCTACCGTTGATCTTGCTCCGTAAGTCAGAGAACTGCGGAATCGAAGTGAAAACTATCTGAGCCGGAGAGCTCTCGCCGGGAAAAATGGCGGACCGAGACCTCTCCTGCGGTCCGGTAACCGCAGAGCAGAAATAACGAACTTAGAGAGAGAAAATGGATTCGATTTCTTCAGTCTTTCTGTCTCTCTCTCTCTCTTGTGTGTGTGTGTGTGGTTTGGGGATTTGTGTTTTAGAGAGAGAGTGTGTGTGTTTATCGGACGGTGGTCGGAGATTGGAACGGTGAGGAGGGAAGAAGAAGACAAAAATGGGCCGGCGTCAGAAACGGAATTTGTCACATGCGGGAGGGAAATTTTTAAATAAAATAAGATAAATATGAAGAGAAAAGAGAAATAAGAAATAAAGAAAGAAAGTGAGTCGTATCGAAGCGTCAGTTACTTTTCCCCGCCATACTACACAGTTCAGTACGACTACAACACACACGTAACATAGCGTCACGTGAGTGTTAAGAGCCAGAGCACCGCTTCACCGGCCTTCCAGACTGCCACGTGTAAGACCTCCATAATTTAGTTTATATGCCATGTCATCAAAATTTAAATTAATATAAATTTAAAGAAATGTTATATTGATGTAACGTTATTTATATAAAATATAAACAAATATATTTTTTAAATGGTTAGAAATGATTATAACTAGACACTATCATATAATGTGTTGAAAGATTTATTTAAATTTGAGTGTCTCTAACATTTTTTTATAAATTTAACTCAATTAAACTGCTTTTTTCTTAATTGGACCTTAAATTTATAAATAATTATATCTCTTTTAATTATTTGTGTACGTGTTATTTTAAGTCAACTTTTGTCTCTATTATCATCGTGGACTGTTAAGGAGATGATTTGAATAAACATAAACTTAATGCGGTTATTTTGAGTGCAAAACTAATTTGCCAAGATACACTACACCCAAAAGTTACAATTAAGATCAATTTTGAGAAAACTATTGCACCTATAAAATAAAATTTATATCTTATGATGCATGTTTTAAAGGATAGTGCCATGGATCATTTAACGTGGAACCCTATAATTTCAATGTTCAATTATCTTCTTCTGGATTTTTTTGTCCTTTATTTTTTTTTTTGATCCTAATAGGCGCAACAATCGAAAGTTTACTGAGACTATAATAATTACCATATGAGCAGGGGGTTAGCTACCTATGGGTTAACTTGAGTTGTAGCCCGGGTAAAATTTTTATAAATATGTTACTTCTTATTATATAAACATATCATTTGACCTTAGTCCAGGTGGTAGAATAGTATAATTGAATATCCTAAGTCATGAGTTCAACTTAAAATAAAAAAAAATAGTAAAATATACTAATTATTTAAAAAATAAAAATAAACATTTTCTTTTAACATTAGCATGCATCCACATTCATTTATTTATCACGTCTTTCTCTAATACCTACCTCCCATTTAATTAAACGATCAGACATTGTGAATGGAATTAGTAATTTATACATTTTATAATTATCTTTTTCATGTTATTTTAAGTTTTACTCTACCTTTATTAACCTTATGAGATATTAATAAGTCACTTTTATTAATTAGCTTAGGCAGATGTCTTCATTACGTATACTTGAACCACCTTAAACTATCTTGAATACGTGATGTAGCTATTTATGGCTAGCCTAGGCTCAGGTAAATATTTAAAAAAAACTATTTCGCAATATCCTTAATTTATACCCTTAATCACTAATTCAACGGCCAAATCGTCGAAATTACAAATGCCCAATCGTAGCTCTAAATTAATGATAAAATTGCTCAAGACCTCTCGCAACTTTTCTTCTTCTTCTTCTTCTTTTCTAAAATTTAAATTGCTCAAATTAGAGCTCTAAATCAATGCCCAAAATGCAGCTTCAAATCAATGCCAAATTAATGTCCAAATTTGTAGCTTTAAATCAACACTCAAATCGCCCAAAACCTCTTGCAATTCTTATTGTATCGTCGAGATTTTTCTAAAAGTTTTTTTAACCCATTCAAAAAAAGAATCCAAGCTACGCTCCTGCATATGAGATCAAGATAAACCCGAACAACAAAAACTGAAGCCCACAACTAAAGTCTAAGGCTTGCAACTATATTATATTTACTCTTTCTTCAAAAGAGTCGAACCTCCCACCTCATGAGTAGACAGCGTGGTACCCACCACATCTGCCAAGGGTTAGTGGGTGGATTTTTTTTTTTTGGGTCCCATTAATATCTTCTTTAAAAAGTGATACAATCAATCAAGCAAGAAAAATAGAGGCTGTCTTAGCTTAAAAGTGATATCAAGATATTTGAGTTACTTGAAAGAGAATTATATTGACTTTGAATTGACAGAATGGAAAAATTGAATTGGGTTTTAAATTTCGTTTTCAAAGAATATAATCTAAATTTGTAACAGGGAGAGATTATTTAAAGTTTGGGTGTTTTTTTGGTTAAGAGAATGAGGACTTGCATGTCTCATGTGATGAGGTTGAGGGGACATGAGGGGGTGGCACTGTAGCAGAGGAGAGAGAGTGAGAGATCTGCAAGTTGGTTTCCAAATTAAGTGAAGAAGGGCAACTACTACAAGTTTCATGGATCTTTCACATGGCTATTGCAAAACAACAAATTAAAGAGCTGTCTTCATCTCTCTCTGTCTCTCTTTCTCTCTCTTAAAAAAAAACCCAAAGCTTCAAGCAACTCCATAAAGGTTTTTCACTTTCCATTCTCCCTTTGTCATGGGTACTCTTAGACGTTACCCCACATAGCCATCATAAGATATCCCTTACACCCCCGTTAGACATATATAATTGTAGATCTTCCTAGCCTTTTTTAGATAGGGAGTGAGTTTAAACTCATCAAATTAAAGATTCTCTTATGGGAAGGAGTGCACTTTGAAATCACCAAGATCTCATATCAGATATCAAACCATTAAATTATGTTTCAAGTATATATGTAATAGATGGACTGTGATTCATTTCACCTTAGCTATCACTATCAATATTCTCCTTACTTAGCTACCTTTAGCTCAGAAATAGAGTTTTACTTTGTGGTATGTTGTAATGTAAAATGCACCGCTCCGTCACCTTTGAATTATATTGAAATTGCATTAAATCATGTACTGACGCGTGATTCCATATAATTCAAAGATGTTGAAGTAATGTACAGTAAAAACTCTAAAAAATTATACTACTGGGACTAAGAAAAAAAATACTATTTAATAGAGATTATTTATTTATAAATGAATAATTTATTAATTTAAGAAGAGTTTTTATGTTTTAATTATTTGTACATGTATTTTTATTTTTTTTACAAAGATTCATATATGAGTTACAAATAAAATAAAATAAAAATGAATGTGGTCAAAAGTTAGTGTGCATATACATAGAATTTTAAAAGTTATCATGTACATACATAAAAAATAATAAATGTTATGTACATATAGCCCAAATAAAGACATATAATGAAATTAGTGACAAAAATCTATTAAATAACAATGGATGTAGTTTAAACTACATAGACATATAATGAATGTAGTTTTCAAATTTAATGCCCTAGAAGATAAAGTATTACAAGATGCTTCAAGTACATAAAATATAAACTCTATAAATAGTCATTAATTTTACTTTTAGACACTAAAATAATACAATTTTCTATAGCAAACAAAGAAAAATCAAACGACTTTAGATGTATATTTTGATAAAGAGCTGATTGAAAAAATAGAAGTTGTCTAGAAAAAAATATTTATATGCTATGTTTTATGTATTTGATCAATTATTAATTTATATTTTTGTTGTGCCCTAAAGTATTTGAAAAAAAAAATATTATCTTATTCATTTAGCAAGGTTATTAATGCAGTACATTGACCCGAGTTCGGACTGAAAGATTTTGTTATTTAGTCAAGGTTATTAATTTATCGAATATTCATTTATTAAGGTTTAACTATAGTTTGTATTACAATTTATTCAGAAATCAATGTAGGATTACTCTTACTTTAAATAGTCTTGAGACTAACAAGGGTGGGTTATAGTCATAGTTGATTTGATGAAATTTTACGTTAATTGTTAGTTGTATAATGTAACCCTCTTTTACCCGAGTTTGGCATTGGTCTTGGGAAAATTTAGGTAAGGTCTTAATTTGTATTCAATGGGATAAACTTGTCTATGTAAAATTATTATTTCAATTCATATGTACTCAAACAAAAAGTGCCTCAATACTTGAACTAGTAGGAATGGGAGAGTTAAAAATATGAAGAGATACATTAGACTATATATTTGGTGGAATCCTATCCAATTGCTTTACTAAAACCAAAGCTTTTGTAGAACTTGAACATTGGAGAATGGGGAGGGTGGCCAGGATTCGAGCTGAATGTTTGTAGTCTCGAGTTTTCACCTCTCTTCTCTTCTCACTTGAATTTTAATTTTTCAGGCTTCTCGATAATCACTGCACTGATGAGTCTAATTGTTTAACTTTTAATTAATCGAAAGAAAAGGAAGAAATCAAAAGATTCTTTGCACAGAAAGTTTCGATCTTCTCGCCAACTTGATAGCTACCTTATGTATTGTTTTTTTTTGCCACATATATATCTTCTTGAAATCTGATATAGACAGCAAGACCCACCTCCATCGTCTTCTTCTCCTTGTTATTAGGGAAGACAAAACCCCATAAAAAGACATATATACATTGTGAGATCACCAACATTTATTTTATCTATATTATCCATATGTATATATACATGCATATATTTATATAATTCATATGATGGAGTTGAGACATATAAACCATCTATTTCTTTTTTCTTTTTGTTTACTAAGATTATGACATTTGGTAGTATCCTCTTTCTTTTTCTTCAAGACATGACTGTTCCACCTAACTCAAGAGTGTGCAGATACATAGACATTCTTCTAAACCACAATTTTGACGAAGGAGGTACTCGAACACATAAGAAAAGAAAACATCACTCCTGGCTAATGTTTAATGTGTCACCCTCTCTCTCTCTCTCTCTAGGTCTCTCACATACATGCATTTGAAGGAAGCCATGGAGTAATGCTGACACATCATAGATATCATCCTTACATGAGCATGGTGGGTCATCTGACATAATCAATTGATTTGGCCCATTTGAGAGCTTTCCGAATATAATCAATCATAATTGTTCTTGATTTTTACATAGTATTAAAAATCTAATTATAATCAATCAAAACTTGCTAAATTCGTGTCAAATTCAAATTGGGTCATGAAGTGATGTTAATAGGAATTACCGGGATTTTTCTTTCCCAAAAGATAATTAATGACAATGAGGACAACACAAAGATCATGGATAACCAGCTCAAAATCAAGTGCATAATTATATTTACAAGGTCAAATATCATTTGAATTTGTTAGATCATTTTGCTTTAACTTTTAAGTTGATTGATTTTTACAATGGTATCAGAACTTTAGTTTTACAAAAAATCTTGAGTTCAAATCTCGTTAGACATTTGCATATTTTTTATTTACATAATTGATATTTCTCTTCTTCTATCTTTTTTTTGACTTTTCACGTACAAGATGAGGCTGCACGTGAGGAGGTATTAGCTTGATATGTATTATTAGGCATCTTTTTATCAGCTATAACTTTTAAGTTTAAGTTGTTTTTAACAAGGTACATTAAACATTATCACATAAGTTTAATTATGAAATTAATTAAATAAGCTTATATAATATGATGTTTCCTAATCAAGGTAGTATTACATCTTCTGGATTTCAATTCTATCTTCTCAGTGTGGGGTATAGTCGTATTTAAAACCCTAATTTTTTTTTTCTGCATGCCCCCAATTTTTTTTATTATTAAGTTAGGAAAATGGAGGAGTCTCATACCAAATAGACCCCATGACACAAACCATATTATCTTTTGGCAAAGATTTTTCATTGTTAGGTTGCCTAAAAGAAGACTTAGGTCCCAAAACAGATGTCAAGTGGCAAGACTACATTTAAAATTTTAAAGCAAAGACAAGAAGAAGCCTTTTTTGAAATCAAATTAAAAACGCATTCAAGAGTATAATCAACTTTTGTTAAGAAGGGTTTTTGATTGGAGTCTTTGAGGAAATCATGAGGTGCATTTGGCTTTTGATTTTTACGACATATTGCTTGAAACTTAAGGGAACATGCGTTTGAAGTTATTATTTTTTTGAAAGCAAATGCCGACACAGTGTTTGGTGAGTGTGAAAAGGGGAAATTGCAAGGATTTACTTACTGGGCAGCAGACTACTTGATGGCAACATTAGTCAAAAGAAGATAACTTGATGAAATGGAGAGAATGAATTTCTACTTCTTTCTTTTACTTTTTTGTTATTTTTGTGCTGGAAGAAGGGGCTAAAGGGAGACTGAAAATGATGAAATTCTAGAAGCTGATGGGATTTGACAACAAAGATAGATAATAATTCACTCTCAAAAGACACCGCCCTTCCACCCATATCAGAAATATAACATTAAAAACATATTAGAAATTTTACAAGTATTGAAGACCATAAGAAAGAGTAGAAAGGAAGACCTGACATGTTTTCAGTTAAATTGGATTAAACTTCAATTCAATGAACAATTCAACTTCAGAGCATCCACTGTAGCTTAGGGAAGATTGAATATAACACGGTGCTAAACAAGTATAGTAACACCATCTACCTCTTTGTAAACAATTGGCATTATTGACGTTCAAATCTATAATTATTGATGTTACAAGTGTGAAATCTCGGTGATTTGAAAATTCTTTTAACGCTAGAAAATCACTATATTCTTCAACGATAGAAAATCACATGGCAGACACACTCTTGTACCGTAGCAGGTACAAAACTACTGACATTTATAAACCTCAGATCAAAGTTCAGATCATCTCACTCTCACCTCCTAAAACAATTTGTGCTCTAGCATTCTGTCCCATGTTTAGAGGTCGCTCTTGCCTAAAAATGAAAAACTCCAGCTTTGAAAGATATAAGCAACTTCTCCAAAAATTGGGTTAAGGTTTGACAACACCCACTTCTTCTAGAATTTGAGTAAACAGTAACCTTGTAGGTAGGGGTGACAATATAAGCCACGACCCGATAACACTACTCGAAACCGACACGAAATAAACGGGTTTGAGTTTTAGACACACAGGTGCTGGTCAAAATAAGTTGAACCCAATTCAACATGATTAAATTTCAGGTCAAAAGCAGATCGACCTGTTAAATTCAAAATTAACCCGTTTAACACGATTATATTTTGTGTTGAGACTTATGTTATGTGTGAAAACTTTTTAATATTTTATGTCATGTGTTAAGACTCTAACTTTATAATATTTTATTTGCCCTTTACTATATAATTGTATAATTATTATTTAAATTTTTTGATTTATATGTTAATTTAGAATTTATATATGATAAATAGGTTAGAATGAACTTGTTTAAGCTTTAAGGGTTATAAACATATTAACCTGTTTAAACTCATTATTAAAGGTGTCAAATTTAAATTTACATATAATGACAAGTTATTTAAACATGTCATGTTTGAATTTATAATATATTTCATTATATACGATTACGACACGACAACACGAATTGCCACCACTACTTGTAAGACCCTTTTTTTTTTTTTTTTTGTCCCAAGTTGGTGCAATGGAGTATTGTCTTATTGATCTATTGGTGGGTATTGGATAATAATAACACTTCAATCTTCATCAAAGGTAGTACGTCTTAGTTTTAATCTATTTTGATCAAGTCACAGAATAAATCAGCAAGTTCCTTTCAAGAAAAAAAAAGGTAAATCAGGAAGTTTACCAATAAGAAAAATGACCACTTAATTTTGAGCATATTTGCGTAGCTTTATATACTTCTTGTCCCAAGTCCAAGTAAAGAATGAAGATTATATTGACAGTCAACAGAAAACTATATCAGACTAATTATGTCACAAATATAATTAATCAAGTGGAGAAAAAAACAAACGGTTTCAAAAAAAGATTAAAAAAGAGAGTAAAAAAGACAACATTTATAATCTACTTAATCAACATGTATAGTCTCTCTCTCTTTATTTTTATTGTAGAGGGTGAACCCCTAATACAAATAAAATTTCATTACACAGACTGTTTAGATCATCTCTTAACAGTATATCACAGCCCTTACTATAGTATAGCTGAACAAGGGATTACTTGTGTTTTCACTCAGAACAGATGTTTTATTTAGTTTCTGAATTTGGGTGCAGACACATTAATGGAATCAATTACGCGTAACATCCTTTTGAAATACCAGTCTTAGTATTAGAGCTTGAGAACAAATGATTCAAGTCTTACTGGTTTCCAGATATTGGCGTGTCTTGTCCCTTCTTAAAATCATCCCATCCTCGCACCCATGGTTGTCCCGGTTTAGCTCGTGTTTCAGGGGAAGCATGGTTTAGATTGCACATAACCTTGTCACGAACAGCAGAAAATACCTACACAAACATGCAAATGGAAGTAGCATGAATACCCAGCCAAGTAACAAAGAAACAAAAGCCTGAACTCTTCTCCCCTGCAAAAGATCTCCTCACCGGATTGCTATTTACTACTTCAGGTGCTGCCTCCTGGCTAGTGAGCCATTTCCACAAATCCGGATTTTCCTGAAAAATTGAGACAGAAATGCAAGTCAATGAAATTTTTGACAAGGGACATTACAATATATATATATATATATAACTGGATCATCTAGCAAACACAATAGCCCTAGACAAGTAGCTCAAAATCTTGAAACAGTTCTTACTAATTCTGAATATCATCGAACCATTGCATCAGTCCTGGCTATTCCCAGTTGAAGCAGCCAGTCCAAACTCAAATCTGTTGAGTCTTTGAACTATGTCTTAGATGCTGGCATATTAAGTATCAGCATCTCGGCCATAAAGCCATAACAAACATACATAGTAAAGTGCGCTTTCAACACATGCATACGAACCTTCAACAGATATGAGTATCAGCAGTGGATGGTAGAAGCTGAAAACTGTATGTCAAGGAACAAGAAATTTCAGGGTTTGGCTCAAGTCATTTAGTCACCTAGAGTGCATAAAGGAATACTTAAAAGGTTAACAAGGTCAACCAACCTTCTCTTTTTTTTTTTTTTAAATGGATAGGAACCAAAACTAAAGTATAATTTGCTTACTTTGGTTTATTCATTTACAAATTCCCAAGTTAGGAAGCACCTTCACTAGGACTTGTCCTAGGTGAAAAGCAATCTATCCAAAACACTTCTATCTCCATGTTTTGAGTTGTGGTCATGAATCATGATTTTACATTACATGCTCCACACAAAAGAACCCTCAAATCTTTCAGGAATTGCCACCGGTTTCTGTTAACGCAAATGAACATGTAGTGGCAATGGACCAGCAGTCTCTGCAGTTAGTTGAAGATCAACCAATCACAAGATGACATGCATTTGCTCTATTTCATTTTCAGTTTAACCAATGTATTTATGGCATGTGTACATGTTTTTCTTTATACGCTCTGTATAAAGAGCTCTCAGTACTCTGTTTTTGCTGCAGTTGAGAATACAATTTACAACATTGCATTTTACATCTCTTTTGTCTCCCTGCAACTTCTCTTCTCTTTCAGCTCTCTTTTCTTCCTTTCTTTCTTCAACAGCAGGTTTTACAGTTTCTAACATGATATCAAAATTCTACTTTTGTCAAGGGAATTGGGATCAAGTCTTTTTGTTCGCATTTGCATAATCCCCAACTGCATGCTTTATCGATTATTTTCTCCCTTTTGTCTCTCAGCATGCAGGATAGGGCTTCACAAGAGGGGACTCGTCAATGATAACTTGGTATTCATTGTAGAGACTCCACCTATTAGTTACAACTTTTAAGTCCATTGGTTTCTAAATTAATTATAAATTTATAATTACACAAGTCATTATAATTATGCAGTGATTCCAGTTTTGAATTGTCCTTTCCATCTATCCATCCTTGATAGGTATGCATTTCAAGTCAATGGTGCCTTGCAGGTACCTTCATATCTTAAGATTGTCATTTTTTAAGGACATTAGCAATTGGGAGTTCCACAAGCTATAGGGTCTTCTATCTAGATTAGAAGGTGTAGTGACTAGGCCTATCCTACAGGATGGAAGAATTTGGATACATAATTCATCAAGTTAATACACATGCAAATCTTTCTTCCATCATCTTATTGTCAATCCTTCCCTTCCCAATTTTTTATCCTCCCATTTCATTTGGAAAACCAAGGTTCTAGTCAACATTTGCATCTTTTCCTAGGTAGTAGCCCAAAGGAGTATCAATACTTCACCGGAAATAGAGGAAGCCATATATCTCTATTGTGCCCCCAATGGAGCATTTGTTGTAAAATGTGAAGGGGAGTCAATGGATCATATTTTCTCAGTGTGTCATTTTACCTTTTATTTTTTCAAAAGAAACAAGAAGGATATATTAAATATTAATCACTAAGAAAATGAGACAAAAGTTACAAAAGAGTGTCAGAGGTACTCTAGACTAACATAAAGTTTGAAAGGCAAAAAGAAATTACATTATAATAGACCAGGCCATATCTCAGATGCAGTTGTATAGGCGATGATTTGGCTAATCATCGATTCAGAGAGAGAGGAGTACAACCAACTCATGATCAGTCGATTGTAACGTTGCAAAGATGTATATTGGGGATTGATATCCTGTTGTTGTAGATTAAGGAATTTCGAAGGACAAGGTAGCATTCCATCTATAAAATCTTCTAATCCATTTGCAATTTTAACATTTAACAACTGATTCTTCCATAATAGAAAATTATTTTGATCTTAATGTGATGCTCAAAGGCTGACTGAGGCTTGGCAACTTGAAACAAACCGGCATTGGCGGGAGTGAGGCTTGAGCTGCTGTAGACGACGATCCGGGAGTTGTAAACAGAGACTGATTTGTTGTTTCCATTTTGAATCAAAGGGAGCTCTAAGCTCTTATACCATGAAACACAAAATAACAGGAAGAAAAACAAAGCAAAACAGAGAAGGAAAACGAGATGAAGCTGGAGAACTCTCCAAGTATAATATTCAGCTCAAAAGATAATTATAGTGATTCTCTTACATTCATACAGAGCATACAAACAGAATTACCACGTGTCACACTCTGAGTGGTAGATCCAGATCTATAACAGAAAAGTAACTATTATGGTAACTCGTGCAAATTGTTAATCATATGGTCTGGTCGATGTTTACTTATCACTCGTCATCTGTTATAATTGTGGTTCTTATCTATGTGGATGACATTATTGTCATGGGGAGTGATCAAGATGTCGTGGCTTCTCTTATTTCCAACTTGAATTAGTCCTTTGCTTTGAAGGACCTTGGTGATCTTAGCTATTTTCTTGGGATCAAAGTTCATCGCTCCTCTTCCTTTCTACACCTTGATCGAGCCAAGCATGTTACTGATATTTTGCAGAGGGTTCAAATGTCAGAATCCAAGCCTCATTCTACTCCTATGGCCTCTGGTGCACCTCTCTTTCTATATGACGACGTTCCACTTGATGATCCTACTTCTTATTGTCGAATAGTTGGTGCATTGCAATATTGCACTCTCATGAGACCGGACATTAGTTATGTCGTAAACAAAGTGTGTCAGTTTCTTCATACCCCACCTCTTCTCATTGGCAAGCGATGAAATGTATCTTATGTTATCTTCGGGCCACCATCAATTAAGGTGTTGTACTCACGGCCTCTTCAGATCTCTCTTTACTTTGTTACACGGATGCCGATTGGGCTAGCTACCCGATAACAATCGGAGTACCAGCGGGTACTACACTTTTTTTGGCCACAACCTGATTTCTTGGTCTTCTTCCAAGCAGAAGGTGGTCTCTCGTTCAAGTGTTGAGTTCGAGTATCGTGCTCTCGGCAATGGCACTGCCGAAGTGACATGGATTGAATATATCTTGCAAGATCTTTGTGTTACCCTCTCTTCTCCTCCTCTCTTGCTATGTGATAATATCAGTGCAACATATCTAACTGCAAACCCAGTCTTACATGTCCGAACTAAACATGTCGAGATCAATTATCACTTTGTTCACGAGTGCGTGGTTAATCAGTCTTTTATTATCCGCCATACTTCATCAGAGGATCAACTTGTTGATGCCTTAACGAAACCTCTTCTAGCTCCTCGATTCCTTGCTCTTCGTTCGAAGCTCACTGTGGTTCCCTCCACCATGCGCGTGCAAGGGGCTAACAGACCACACCATATGGTTAACACATTGCATGAGTTATCACAATAGGTTACTTTTCTGTTATAGATCTGGATCTATCACTCAGTGTGACACGTGATAATTTTGTTTGTACGCTCAGTATAAATGTAAGAGAATCACTGTAATTGTCTTTTGAGCTGAATATTATACTTAAAGAGTTCTCCAGCTTCATCTTGTTTTCCTTCTCTGTTTGCGTTGTTTTTCTTCCTGCTATTTTGTGTTTCACATTACACATGACCAATTCCTATTCCGTTCAAAAAAGAGAATAACACCCGCCCAACTTAAAGGCAGCCAACTTGTGCCTTTGAGTATATCTTTGAAGAGAGTAGGAGTGAATGCATCATTGTTGGCTAGGGAAGATTACATCTTCAAGATTTGAGGAGCTCAGAGACCCATTTTTTGGATCCATCAAATTTGGAAATGGCCTCCCTAGCCATCATCCGGTTAGTGTGGAAGGAATGAAATATAAGAATTTTTTACCAAAAGTTTTTAGTTGTTGAGTCTTCCGCGAAATGTAATTAAGTTCAGAGCATCTCTATGACTATTCAACGAGAATAAGGAAATAGGCATAAGCTAGATGTTTTGTTGGGGGAGTTGCTACTAGGTAACCCATCGTAGTTTCCCTACTACTTGTCTTCCAAGAGAATTCCTTCCCTTTTTTGTCTTATGATAATGTTGTTTCTTATAAAAAATAGAATACTTCTAAACAATTCATTACAATAACAGTTAGCACTTAAATCACACTAACAATTATTGTAAGACTTGAAACTTTACCATTCATACTACTACATTTCAATTTGAAGCTTGAACAGTTGTAAGCAAATTGAACTTAAAAAATAGGGCAAGCATGAAAGTCCTTCACATCGTGTGAGTAAGATTTCTCTACCCTATATGATGATCCTCTATTAATATTTGTCTTACGGCATATCAATCTAACCAAGGATTCCAACCAAAGGGGTGGGACATATTCCATTTTTTCAATTGAGTTCATTACTTCAATTAGTCCCTGAGCGCCTCGGATCCGTCTATCAGAAACTAAATGGCTTATCCAATCTAACTACAATAACTAGGAAATAAAACACACAAAAAGCAAGAGTTACGATTCTACCAGATTGAGAACTTCAACAAGCGCTTTAATTCCAGGCTCGTCCATGGAATGGATATTCTCCTCTACCCAATTCCCCAAAACCAAATCCAATTCCAGAAAACCCCGTTGCCTGCTTCGATATAACAATCTGCACACAACAAAAGCGATACCCTCCTGTTACATATGAACAAACTCTACCAACATTCATTTATAAAAAAATAAAAATAAATAAATAAATAAAAAAGAAGAAGAAAGAAAGAAAGAAATGAATAAATAGAATGCAAACCTGTTAAGACTTCGCCTTTTACTTTCTTCATTGGAAAGATCTATATCGTTCGATTGAGGAGCAGTGGAACAAAATGAAGAACCTAAATAGATCCTTCACCGCGTAATGGATGAGAAGTAGAAGAAGAAGAATGATTAAAACCCTAGAAATCATCAAAACACACAAAATTCAAACGAGAAATCATGAGGTTTCATCAAATCGAGGCCGAGAGAAATCGTACCTTGGAACGGTTTCTGATCGAGACGGAGCAATCGGTACATGAACATGGTTGGAGCTATTGATCGAATTTAGGGTTCGATGGATGAGACGCAGAGCTCTTCGTAGTGTCGCCATTTCTGCTCTCTCGTGTTGGTATGTCCCGCGAAATCTCCTGATGTTGCAAGTCTTCGTGAGGTGGTAGTGAAGGTGTACGTGGCCTTCTCTATGCCAGACACGTGTCTCTACGCGCTGCTCCGGTTCTTTTACTTTTAACGGCTGGTGGTCATTTGCCGTTCATGTTACCTTCCCTTTCTTTATTTATTTATTTATTTTTAAAAAATCGTATCTATCGTCTCAATGATAAAGTTTTTACAAGTTTTGACCATTTTTTTTTAACTTTTCGTCTATAATGCCTGTTTGATAGGTGAAAAAAGTATTATTTTTAAAAAAAAAAAATATTTAAAAAAAAAAAAAAAGATAAGTTTGTGTTTGATTGTTAGTATTTTATTGAATTTTTTTTTTTCATTGCCCTTATTTTTTTATAATTTTTTTTTAATATTATTATTTATATTTATATTTATATTTTTTTTATATACAATCAAACGAAAATTAAAAAAAATTCTTGCAAAACTTTCTGAAGAAATTATATTGTGAGAAAATTATATTTTTTTGCTTAATTTTTCATAATATTCATGCTTAATTTCTCAACAGTTCCATAGAAAACTAATAACTTATAAAACATAATGATGTATAGTATAGACCCGATTAATTAAATTAAAAACCAGCAATTACTTGTCAGACTAGGAATCCAATGCTCATGGTTGAGTCAGGACCGATAATCAACTCGTCCCAAACTCACCCAACTCGGCTCCTCATTAAGTAAAATACCAAAACTACCCACTCCCTCTGTCTATTTTATGTAATTCTTTAAATAAAACTGAATTTTTTTTTTTTTTTTTTATCGTCGTGAAGGTCGGCCCTACGAGGTTAACCCTTATACAGGAGGGTCACTCATGGTCGACCGACCCTCATTTGTAAGGGGAGGTCTTATTCAATCGACCTTTCTATTTTATTTTTTTTTAATATCATATTGCATTGAAATGTATTTCATGACAATTTTATCATGTTTACACTCAATTCGAACTCATTTGGGTTGTGGGTGAAAGAAACATATCAAAATTATCACGAAATACATTCTAATGCAATATAATTTGTGATAATAAAAAAAAAATAAGAGGGTCGGTCGTGTAACACCTCGTGCTTTTAATATATTTGGTTGACTTATACGTATACTGAAGAGTATAATACACATATAAGTACATTTAAAGCTATGTGTACATATGTCAAATGAACTTGAAAATGTCAAAAGTGAGTCCATAATGTGATTTTAAAGAATTCATCATGTGAATTGAGTGTATAGAAGAAGAAGAATGGATTTAACAAAAATAAAAGACAAATAAAATGTATTGTTCATAAGTGGGTACTGTTTACAAAACAGTTGCTAAAAAAAACGAATTGAAAGAAGTTGCCAGAATGCAACAAAAAAAAGAAGAGAAGAAGCCGATAGAGAGAGAAAAGGAAGAACGACAGAGAAGAAGAAAAAGGTCAAACGCGAGATTCGCGTCAAATTCGGACCCGCGGTAAGTGATTTATACTCTATTTCTTCGTAAAATTGATCTCTAAGCTAGATGTAACGATTCTAGCGGAGTAATTTTAGCTATAGGAGCCGTGTTACGTCATTTTTAAAAATTGAGGTTTTTACCCAACGTGAATGAAAATCTGCTATGAAGGTTGGAAAACACTTCCTAGGCTGTAGGAACATTAAATATATGGTTAAATTGAATTTATGTGTTCATTGAAGTTTGTTGGAATTTAGAGTTTAGATTGGAGACCATTTGAATCATTTAAAACCCGATGAAACTTCAGTTTAAGGCTATAGAATGGTAGAATGCACTGTTACGAGTCCATTGATGCTAAGTTCATGATTTTTGGAGACTGTTTGACAATTTTAGTAAAAGTTTACATGTTTCCAATGAATAATGACGACATGAACAGTGACATGAATAGTACTATGAGCATATCGAATGAATAAAATGGAATTAAAATCCAGTGAAACTTCGGTTTGAGATCATAGAATCGTAAAGAATTGAATTCCGGACGTTTCGATGTTAAGATCATGATTTTTGGATATGATTTGATATTTTTAGTAACTAAATATGTCACGACGCCCCTACGTAGGCTGACGTCATGACCGGCACAGCGTACTATACACTGTACATCCTTATATACAGTGTATAATACACTGTCAGCCTTCACGTACTCTCACAAACCTTCCCAAATTGTACAGAATATATTTTTGTTTTTTATATACCACACAGCAAATCAAATCCCATATATATAGATGATTATTCCATTCACAGTGATTCCATTCATTCCACAAATTAAATTCTCACCAGATAAATATCTATGATCATCTCATTTCATCATCTCAAGCATTATATAATCTTACCACACAACCCATCTAGGTGATAGTACATATATATAGTGTGTGATAATTATACATATCAAAATAACGTAAATAGAATTTATTTCCTCCAAACAGACATACACATACCAGACAAGTTCCTTTTCTCTTCGACTCAATACCTGAAAGATTGGAGGAAATGGGGTGAGCAAACAACAGCTCAGTGAATATAGTTCTTGAGATGGCAATTATATACATTTAAAGAAATATGACATTTAAACTCATACATTTATTCAACACATGCATCGTTCAACGAATATCTTTTTATTTGTTTTTCGTCGTACCCTCAATCACATACACGTATTTTGACTCCTACGTATAAAATACGTGATGTATAGTTAGCTCTTACATATAAAATACGTGTATTATCACGCGTATATGTAGCTCATACGTATAAAATACGTATATTATCAAATGTATATTGAGCTCCAATGTATAAAATACGTGTATTAGCAAACGTATATGGAGCTCTTATGTATAATATATGTGTACGTCATTTACTTAAATTTACGGGGTGTTACAAAATATATGGTTTTGGTAAGTAAAATTCACTGTCGTGACCTTCGCGAACGTGTAAAACCTCAATAAAATATTTGTTGAAGGTAGTAGAATGATAGAATGAGTGATTTTACACGTGTCAATGTGGACAGAATAATTTTAGAAATGTTCTAAATTTTTAATAAAATTGATATATGTTCCAGTAGAAAAATAAACTGAGAATTAGTGAAAATATGAATTGAAAATCTATTTTCACTGTTCTTTCTTGTGAAAAGATCTAGATTGACCACAGAAACGAGATAGTAGTTTTTTCAACTGCTTATGAGTCCTAAATGGAGTTGGAATCTAAATTCACAGAATGTGTATAATATTTTTAAGGTTAATCTTTATTATGGGTGATTTCAAGTGAGTTGAGAAATTAAATATGAAAATGAATATGAATAAATGAAATTGAATTATGGAGTGGTTGTAACAGGTTGAATTAGTTGGATTTAAATTGGAGCTGGACTCGAAAGTGACGATGATTGGGCTTAAGTTGGAACGGGTTGTACCGTGAGTATATTTTCTTGATTTTGATTATTGTATGACATTTTAAATATATGAAATGTTTGAATGTAAATATGTTATGCATATATTGTTGCATTGTGTTTTAATTTGCATTCATAAATGCTTTCTTTTTAGCATTGGAGCATGTGAGACTTGCAAAGGCAAGTTTATGTCATTTCGTTAGGAATTAGACTCGGATGAGTGTTATGCGTAACCTCATTGTCAGTAAGCCTGTCCTAACAAGGATTGAAGATCCTTGAAATGACTGTGAATTGGGTAAATGAGAGGTTGTGGCTACCTTGTAACTGTCATACAAAGGTTAGACCCGCTCTCTTTCCTTGAAGGAGAGAGATTGTGGATTTTGTAGAAAAAAGAATGCATTGTTTTCTTGAAAACGCATGACATTTATGTTGTTGTCATGTATGATATATTTATTGAATGATGCATGTGTTTAATTGTCACACCCCAGTACACAGCACACCGCAGTGTCTAGTACTCCCGGGATGTGATGGGTACGCATACCCCGGCCACTATATATCACATAATATTGTCACATCCCAGTACACAACCCACCGCAACGTCTAGTACCCCCGGGATCATTTGTCCACACTATTCACTATTCATGAATAGTGAATAGTGTGGACAAATGATCCCGGGGGTACTAGACGCTGCGGTGGGCTGTGTACTGGGATGTGACATTAATACTTGTTTGAAATAATTTTAAATGTCATATTTTCCTAAATGCATATAATTGTCATATCAAGAAACATATTCACTGAGCTGTTGATTGCTCACTTCATTTCCTCCAATATTTCAGGTATTGAGTCGAAGGAAAAATGAAAAAACCATGAGTGATAATCACGTGAGCCTTCGTCTGGTATGTATATGGATGCATTGGAGGATATGTGTTATATTTTTGTTATTTTGATATGTAGAATTATCACATACTATATATATAACATCTCAGTGGCTACTCAGATTGCGAAATCAAACCTTAAGAGGTCTCGAGTTCGAATCTGGGGGAGGCCCTGCACTATTCATGAGTGAATAGTGTGGACAAATGATCCCGGGGTACTAGGCGCTGCGGTGTGCTGTGTACTGGGATGTGACAATATTATGTGGTATATAATGGTTGGGGTACGCTCTGTATGAGGTGCCCATCACACCGTCGGTATGGGGTGTGACAGGCCGCCCCTCACAAAGGAGGTTCGGCCGACTGACCCTCCTATACAAGGGTCGGCCCTACGTGGCCGACCCCAAGGACGAGTTTCATTTTTCTATATTTTTCATGCAAAACACATTGAAAAACACTTATAAATAATTAATTTCATAAATAAAAGTGAATAAAAATAAAAAATATTAAAACATACATTTTTTACCGATTCAAATGATCAAATGTCGAAATTTTTTTGAAAACAACGAGTGACAATTTGCTCAAAATGGAGTACAAACGATGCTTCCCTAACTCTAATATTTTTTCAAGTAAGATAAGAAAATAAAAATGATGGGCTTTAAATTTGAAAGCTAGGGTTTTGGAGGAGTTTTTGGAGAATAAGAAATGGAAGAGAAGAAGAAGAAGTACGAAAGGTGAGTTACAATTGAAGGAAAGGTAGGTTAGAATTTTTTTGATTTTTAGCTGGGTAGTAAGAGCGTATATATGTTAAGATGAAGCTATGTTAGTGATTGAGGCGTAAATAGTCTATTAATCATATTTTATATACAAAACATTAATCGGAGTGCCATTTTTGCAATCAACTTCTCTCTCTCTGCCTTCTTTGATTTCTGATTTTTTTTAGGGTGTGTTTGATAGCTGAGAAAATAATTTTTTTTTCAAAAAAATAGTAATTTTTTGAGAAAATTCTATTTTTTAGTGTTTGGTTGGTATAAGAAGTGAGAAAAAAATATAAATTTTTTTTTTCGGGCCCACTTATTTTCTCATCATAATTTTCTTAGCTAAGGAGGTGAGAAAATTTTATACACTAATTTGAAAAAGTTACAATCATATAACTAAATTATTAATTAATAATCAATTATGTCAAATTTTTCTGAGGTACAATCATGGAAAAAAAAATTTAAGTATATTTTATGGAGAAAATACTATTTTCTTAACAAAAATTTTCTTAGTTATTAAAGGCACCCTTATTTTATTTTATATTTTTATCTTATTTTATTTTTATTTATTCAAGTTAATTTATTTACGGTGATGCGGTTCTGCTAGATGCTCATTTACGTCTCTCGTCCCTTCGTTTTTCTCCATTTTCGCGCGACTGTTCCTTTTCTTCGCTTCGGATTTGATAGATTCCGAAGAAGATCGATCGGTCGATCTTTCCGATTCTCTTCCGACGACTTGTAGATTTCGAGTAAGTGAAGAAGCCTAAATTTGCTCTGGAAAGTTCAGTTTTTAGGGTTTTTCAACCATCCGTTTTGATGATTCACTTGAGATTCTCCGATCATTTTAGTGGCTTAGAGAGTTCATGTAATCAAATGGCTTTGAAATGTGCGTGTTTTTGCTTGTGTATTTTTTAATTTTTTTTGTTGAGTTTATTGGATTTTAGATTAGGATTTGTTGTTCTTTACTGTTTGATTGTTGCTTTTTTGAGTTTGTGTTTGTTTCTTTTTTCTTGTTTTGTTTTGTTTTGATTTTCGACTTTTGTATCTGTTGACAACGTTTGCTGTTTAACGGTGTTCTTGATTAGATTTTTTTTGTTTCTCGATCTATATATGAAGTGTCAAGTTGTTTCTATGCTGGTTCTGAACAAGTTTTGTTAAGTGAAAGATGTGTTTCTCTAGTTATGTGAAGTTCATATGTCGCTTTAGTCGACCTTATTATCTTGTTGATCTTAATTTGCAGTGTGTTCGAAACTGCTGTGAGTAGTAAGTAGTAGGTTGTTTCAACTAGGGGGATTGGGGATGCAAAGATCGAGAACTAATGAAAGGAAGATCGTTCGAGACCTTGAACTGAGGTTAGGTCCTTCTTTGCCTCCTAAAGAAGATGTGTTGGCTGGAAATTGTGGGAGGACCTATCCCAATCTAATCACCATTGACGATGACGACGAAGATGAAGATGACGTGCTGATGTATTCCTTGTGCCCGGCATCTTCAGCTGGGGTATGTTTCAAAATCCCCAGGACTAGTTTTTCGAAAAATAAAAATAAAAAAATCCCCAAGGACTAGGAGTATGATTTTTATTTTTAAGTGATCAGGCAAAATTTATATTTTGTGTGTTTTTGTTTGCATTGTTTCTTACTGTACAGGCAATGGGGTTGTTTCCTATTTCGAGTCCGTGGGCACCTGTCATTACTGAAGAAGATTTGGAACTCAGACTTGGATCTAGAGGTAATTTGGCACACTTGTGATGGATGTTCTCTTCTTGTCATGTCCACATGTGAATTTTTTGTCTTATTTCATTTTATTTTCTTTCAGTTATTAAGAAATTAGGATTAGCAATATAACTAAAGAAGATATGCCTTCACATCCTCTAACTGATAGCAGTCTATGTTTTGTCCTTTGTCAAAGCATCAAATACTCTTTTCTTTTCTTTAGTCTTTCCATAAGAGAGCTAGACATTTTTCCTTGCACATCAGACCCTACCAGTTAATTGCTTGTCAACGGTTCACACTGTATATATGTACTTGGGAACTTGGTTTTTATTCTTTCTCTTGACAAAAAAGTATTGTAATAACCTAAAAGCATTGTTGGTCAACATTATATTACTCACATTCATTTTTCCTTTCATCATTACTTAGGTTTCGAATTTTCAACTGGTTTCTTTATA
The DNA here is from genome assembly GCA_035771175.1 of Paratinospora sagittata. Taxonomy (NCBI): domain Eukaryota; kingdom Viridiplantae; phylum Streptophyta; class Magnoliopsida; order Ranunculales; family Menispermaceae; genus Paratinospora; species Paratinospora sagittata. The sequence continues at coordinate 814,004 of CM069602.1, read as the reverse complement.
TTATTTTTAATTTCTAAACTGGTGTAGTTAAGTGCTTTTAATTTTTAAACTTGTGTAGTTAAGTGCATCTTTTTGCGATTTGATTGCATCAAAGTGTCTTAAAATCCAAACTTAATGCAAATGAATGGAGGACACTGAAGCATTTACACCAGGAAAAGGTAAATCAAAGTGCTAGGTATAAATTATGCATCTCTATCATATTTCAGTATGAATTAGCTTAAACTGTTGTATCGTATCTTGCTTCAATCAAGTGCACACTTGCTAGATCCTTGGGACTTGAATGCACCATGCACCCTAGTCACTGGTCTAAAAGCACACATGTTTTCAGTGTTCATGTTCATGCAAGAAATAGTCTGTTAGCTTGATTCTTTTATTTTGATGCCATTTGAACATGAAAATTTTGACACTCTAGTCTTTGGTGACTCGGTTCATTTCATCCCATGTTGTAGTCTAATATATAGAAACTCAAACAGCACTGAGACACTTTCCTGCTAATTAGGCCTAAGCATTTTATTGCAAAGAACCATGTAGTACCTTGAACATTTGAGATTTGTATGGTTAGTATGAGTAATTATCGTCAAATATCTGGTACTTTGGAGTACATGTGTAATTTCTTTCTTTACTTTTGTTTTTTCTTCTCAGTATCTTTTATTACTGGCTTGGTGCTCCAATTACCATAATAATTTTACTCAACAATATTCTGGTCTCTGTTCGATGGATTGCAACTCTTTCAATTTTCAATTCCACGTTGCTACTTGCCTCTTGTCTCTTGGTGACAAATTCATTTTCATTGTAGCTACAGAGTGCAACCATGTTGGAAGGGAAGGACCTCTGCAAACTTGGAATTTCATTAAGGTATCAAACATTTTGACCTCCAAACCCCTCCCCATTCTTTTTCCGATTTCATCTAATTATTTTCCACGATAGACTATTTTGATGAATTTAAAGATATCAATTGGGTATGGGAAAAGAAAAAAAGATATAAATCGGACTTATGGAGACTTTGACTAAAACTGTACACAATAATTTTATTCTGTTGATTCTCCAATTTCCATTGAGGAAGCTCGTTGTTGGATTCACCAAGTCATGCTTATTGAATATGCCACTAGTTTAAGAGAGGAGAATTGATTATCTTTTGATCTGTCCATGATGACATTTTGTTTCTTTGTACCATACAAAATTGTCAATAAAAAGCATTGCTCTGAACTATGAAGTAGGTGACTTTGTAGTGTAAATGTTGTTGCATCGCTTTACCCGCCCAAATGTTCCCATCGATCGGACCTATCCCCTTTGGATTGAACCCTAGGAATGAGCACATGTTCATGTTACGTTATGTTTTCATTCAAAGTATATAGTTCTCAACGATTTTTGTTTTACCCCTCAAATGCTTATTCTGCTGGTATCATGACATGGCAGACAAAGCCTGGATTGGCTTCAAGCAGCAGACACCAGGCAACAGAGGTGGGCGGAATAAGACTTAGGTGCACAATCTGCATGGACACAATGAAGGAGGAAACATCCACTGTTTGTGGGCATGTTTTCTGCAAGTCATGCATCACCAGTGCCATACGAATCCAGAACAGATGCCCAACATGTCGGAAGGAGCTCAATATGGGTGGCATACATCGGATCTATCTTCCAGGCACCACCGGTTGAGCCCCCCTTATGATTCCATACTCAAGTTCAAACGAATCAATCAAACTCCTCTTTTTTTAACCTTTGGATGAAAAAGGTTGTCCACATGGAGAGGGGAGAAAGGTTTTGAATTTGTTTCATAGGTTCTCAACATGTTTTGCTTTGCACCTTTGTGGATAGGAGTGCATACTGTATTTGGAACATGAGTACTTGGAGGACCTTTTTAAGTGAATGAATATATGGTTAAAAAGTATTTAATGCCCTAACCTTAGTTTTTTCTGCTTACAGGAAATGTGTAAAAGTTATACACACGTTGACGTGGCGAGTGATGAGTGATAGTTATTTTTTTTTTCTTTTTTCTCTTTACCGATTTGGTGGTTTGCTACATCAGCTTCTGGTGTAGGGTTTGATTGTGGTTTTTTTTTTTTGTACCTTTCAGCATTGCTGGCCTGCTTATTTTGTTCATATTGATGGCTAATATCTTGTCTTGGATAATAAGGCTGGTAAGCAGAACAGCTTTGGGCCTACCACTTGTGCTCCACAAGTTTCTCACCGCATCCAATTTCATCTTCGGTGTAATAGAATTTATATATCTATGTATACATATGATATTAATTAATTGTTTCATTATAAAAAAAATGAAGGATCATATGATACATACTGATTCTGGTACGCTAAGCCTGACATATTTAACACACAAAACATCAATAAATTACTTGATTATCCAATAAATATCTAAGCACTTCCCCCCCCAACAAAAACTCTATAAGCCCTACATAACCCGGCTCTCTTGCACTATGACAAGAAGGTGCAAAACTTACTCCGAAGAAGAGCTACAACAACAGCAGACAGCAATCAGACACTGCTTCGGTACAGGCTCTGATGGGCTTACTAAACAGCATTCTCATCCGCAATTCTCTCTTGCCCACAATACCTTCAATGAGAGTAAAAAATCTCAAGCTGCCTTTGCGGTGAAATCATTGAACTTGGCTTTGAACCAAGGCAAATTTCGATCAAGATCCATCCTGACATAGAAACTTCAAAAACAATGTCAATGTGAGGAAAGAAATGTAGAGATGTGCAACAGCATCAGCCACCAATAGGAAAGAATCCGAGAAAATTAAGAAAAGTTGAACTCGCACATCTCACTTGAAAACTGCCCTCGGCTATTGTACAGAGTGTATGTAACATTTAAATATACTTCAATCCCGTCATATAAAGTTGTCTAGATATAAGATACTGGGCCAAGGAATACATAATTCCTAAAAGCCCTAATATTTTAACCTGAAGCACATCTGTTATTATGATGGATGGCAGATTAAGGGGCATTGTAAGCAACGGTGTTGTGTCCGTCTGCTTCACAGAGCTCCATACGAACCGATTGAAGAGGATGTGGCTGGGGAAAGTAAGGATGAGAAGTGCAAGGTTCTTGACTGCAAAGAACCAGTTTGATCCTCCAATTTCCATACCCCAACCTGCATCTCCGTGCCAAACCTCTTCCCATATCCCATACAAAGTGGCCAACACCATGTAAATGGAGATGACCATTGTCAATGGAAAATATCTCTGCCTGTCCTTGAATCCAGCAACAAAGTCGGAGTCCTGGTTAAGCAGCAGTAAGACGGGGGCCAGAAAGAATATTGCACGGTTTGAGCCGTCAGTGAGCTTGATGTTCAAGATCAGGCAAATTGCAAAGCACATCACTGTAGCAATATTACCAATAAACGGCATCCAAGCACCTTCAGCAGCCAACTTTTTAATTGTGAAAGTTGGCACAGTCGAGACTCTTCTCTGTTGGATGAGCCTCATTTTTGGCTGGAAAGTACCAGAGCTGCTTCGGCCTGATTGATTTTGCATGACACTTCTGTCTCCCTTCTCTCGCATCAGAGAAGTCAATTCAAACTTGATCACCAGAGCTATGAGCATAAAGATTGCTGCATACAAACCAAGGAGAGAGGTCCTTGCACCTTCTATGGCCAGTAGTGTCGCAAACTTGTCTTCTCCAAGTTCTTCTTCAAGGACATTTTTGGTTCTTATCTGGCCTTCTATCAGATATGTTACAGGGAATAGAGCTACAAGCAAAGCAAACACCCCTGGCAGGAGCTTTGTGCTCGAGGCGGATGGCAAATGAGTGAAGACCACAAAGACAGAGGTGAGAACCATGATGACAACAATGAGAGCATGCAAGACTGTGGCCTGGAGGAAGTATTCTGCGGCAATGTAAATACCCAGTGAAAGTCCAAATGCAACTGCATAGAATGCTCTCATCTCAACAATGTACTTGATAGGGATGATGGAGGTAACTGATGCCAGTGTAAGAAGGATTGCTACAAGAAGTAACCATGCTGGCCATCTAGGCTTTGATGTCACAATGCCGTAGATGGAAATGTCATCACCAGTCTGGTGTGCAGCCTTGATCAAGTCAGAATGAAATGCCCATGACAATTGAATTGGTGGCTGCAACATTATGAATAGCAAGCCCATAGCCATGACCAACACTAGGTATCTCTTAGCAGACTGCACGGTATCAAAGACAAAAAGGATTAACCCATCAGAATAAAGTAAATCACAGGTAAATTTCCTAGCAAGGATGTGCGGCTTCAATGCTCAGCATCATCATCACTCAGCCTTTAGGAAGCTGGAACTTCAACTTCCCATTTTACAGAGTTATATCTTCAGAACTAAAGCATTCCACCATTTCTCAAAGGTAATACAAGCACTCAATTAAAGTTAGAATTTCAAAATAATAGAATCACGAAAGCACTCCATTCTGGAAGATTCCAGTCTCACTACCAGAATTATCATATAAGCATGTTGAAAAAATGAATTTTGGCAGCAACTTCCACTATCAGAAGAGAGAGAATGGTGAAGAACATAGAGGAAAAGGACAAGGTAAGCAATGGTACCTGAGCATGAGAAAAGTGGAAAGCAACAATTGGTATGCAAGCCAATCCGATCAAAAGGATAGAGTATCCCAAGAATAAACCATCTGATGGAGGTTTGCCGTACCACCATTGTAGAACCTCAAAAATTGTTTCACGACAGAGCCAGGTAGATAATGCAACCACACCAGCGTGTGCATAACCTTGCCATGGTTTCATTTTCGAGCCTGCTTTAGACTTATCCCTACAAAATTTCAAACAAGAATGAAGTGAACAAAAATATTTCACTCAATGTTGAACTAAGAAATTATAAAGAAATAAAATATCAACGAATAGTCTTGTCAATACTTGTAAAGCAGCAACGGTGGTGAAACAGCCAATAGAAGAACAGCTGTTACCCATAGAACAGATTTTGATGTAATAAACAGCATAACAAGCTTTGAAGAATATAGACAAGCTAAAATCCAGAATGTCTTCGCACCAATACGCTGATCAACAATGAGTCTCCTTGACAATGCCAGACCTACAAAAGTAGTAATGACAACCATGTAGCTTGGGTACATAACATCTTCATCCAACCCAAAATAGTATATGTTGGAATGACTCAAAAAGTGATTCTCTATGTGGCATAGCAGCAATGCATGGGCAACAAGACCAGCCTCTGTCAGCAAATGAAATTTGGGTGGAAGAAGGACCAAACCAGGAACAGCCATAGCCAGGATTACGTTAGCAACTATCAGCTTACAGAAGGACTTCAGGGACATGCCAGCCAACCAAATGTTGAGATCCCAGTAGTTATGCAGAACAAACCACACAACCATCAAACTGGAAAGAAGGACAAATGCAAAGTAGGACGGCAAGCTCTTCTTTGTAAAAAACCGAGCTAGATAAAATCCAGAGATCATAGGAAGTGGAAGAAGCTGCAAAATGATGACCAAAAAAAAAATGTCACTGGCTTACAAATGTTTCTGGAGTGTATCATGTTGCATCAGTAGCATATCTAACTCAATAACATTCATTAGTTTAAATTCTGTATTAAATATTAAATAGAAAGGTACAGGGTAAGGTTTTTAAAATATGAAAATACATATACATACTAACATACATAAATTATGGCCAAATGGAATTAGACCAAGTCACCAATACTAAATTGTTTGTTAAAAAAATTTGCCGCATACTTTCCTACCCATTTATCCTATTTTTAACTTTGAATCGGCTCACTTTCAAAAGCAAACACAAACCTTTAGTATTGACCCAACTTGCTATTATAAACACATACAACAACACCCTCTTTAAATCAGTTTGTAGAAACATGACGCGGGCATCTTTTGCCACCCCTAGTAATATCTAACTATGCACCACTTTCCTAGATATACTCCCCTTTGTACTTTTCATTTGGCTATTTTTTTGGGCAAGTTCAGCTTGGGCACCGTGGATTGCATATTTAGATTTTCTTTTTAAAAAAAATTTTGGAGGAAGAAACAAAGGAATAATTGTATTAATCAGAAAAGATTACAACCTAAATGACCTAGATTGCATATTTAAATTTGTTAAGAAGTCAAAATCATGAGGCTTTTTTTAAGAAGGGAAGCCTAGCCAAATTAGGAGCTTTCACCTTTTTCTTGTATTTAGTTGTCCTTGTTACGGGAGAATTGTGGGACAATTGACTAAGTTGCTTGCAATGTTACCAAGGCGTGCGGTTTAATGCGCCTTGAGGTAGGGCACACATGTTGTGCCTCAATATTTGACAAACACGACACAATAACTCAGGCATGCACCTTAGTGCGCCTTAATACGCCTCAGGCATGCACCTCATTGAGCCTCAATGTGTCTCACTTTCCCGCTCCCTATTTAATAAAAATAAAAAAATATAAAAAAACCTATTTTATCATGAAATAAATATTTTATTATATAATATACTTTTTACTCTTTTCTTTGAATAAACATACATAATACACATTGTAGAGCATAAAATATTAAAGGAAACTCGTGTTACATTTTTATAACAATAAGAAGTTGTTATCAAAAAGGCGCCACAGTTGCTATTTGTTCTTCTTTACTTTTGTGTTTCTTGCTTCAATTTAATTTTAAACATCAAAAGAAATAAATATAACATTAATAAAAACTATAAAATAGAAACATTAGTGCCACTATGAACATTATGATGTATGATGAGAAAAAATTAAAACTTTCTTTGACATTTATCTATTTTAAATTTTTTTACCAAAATTAATATACAATGAAGTTTTTAAAGAATTTTGCACCTCATTTAACTCAGGTATGCGCCTTGCCTTGGGCCTCAGGCACTATGGCTCCTCAACGCCTTAGGTGCGTCCCACGCCTTGAACTACCTTTGTTGCTTAGTATACAAGTGTTCTGTTTTCATAGCTTCCTTTTATTTGACTCAATAGTGTTTGAAAAAAGAAACACTTTAGTTGTCAATAGTTAGTCACTCTACTTCTTCTCCATGTTGCCTTACATTGTTCTTATTTCTATTTCAAGCTAAGCCAAGAAATTCTCTTAACCTCACATATACCTAAATCGCACTTACAGAACATACATGCATACACAAACACAAGAAAAAGAAAAGAAAAAATGAAGAAGATATGAACTACAAAACAAGAAAATTCAGTAAAATAAGTCTCTTCAATCCAACCATTTCAAATTTTAATGCATTTACCAAGTCCAAAAGTTACTTAAAATTTCCTATATATGAATTGCATAAGAAGATTGCATTAAAATTTAAATACCCGAGACTCTTTCCTAGATTGTGAAAACACTATTGAAATCCAAAAAATTAAGTCTGTCTCTCAACATTTGGGAATCCACTTAGAAAGTTTGATTATTCTAGAATTAAGGGCTTCCTACCTTGTGCGTGTGTTCACTAACTTCCAATCCTACTTAATAATAGTGCATATACTCAACCAAACTCAACTTAGCTAAGCCTTTTCCCAACTACATGGGGTTGACTTACATGAATATGCTTCCTCTTCTTTGCTCTATCAAGGGCTATATCAATATTTAAATTACAAGTAGTTATCTTTTTTTTTTTTAATCATCTCTGTTCGAGTTATTTTAGGTCTTCCTCTACCTCTATCATTATTGCGGATTGTTAATAGGTTACTCTTCTTAACTGACACATCTAAAGGTCTTCATTGTATGCGGTTAAACCACCTTAATCAATTTTCTCTCATTTTATCTCTATTCTTTGATTGGAGCTACTCCTACCATTTCTCGATTGTGTTTATTTCTAAATTATCTTTTAATGTTTTACCACATATCCATCTTAACATTCACATTTTTCTTACATTGAAATTGGTCACGTGTTGTTCTTTTATTGAACATTGTATTCCACAAAGCATGACTAGCCTAATAACAATTTTACATAATTTTCATTTCAGCATCAAAGGAAAGCATTAATCATATAATACTTCATAGTCAGTCCTCCACTTAACCCATCTTGTTTTAACTATATGTCTACGGGTTTACATCCTATCTGTTTCTCCATTTTGATACCTAAAATTTTCATTCATTATTATCTTCTGACTTCCAGTCTTCACAATCTCTTTATATCTATTCCTACTTCCACTAAAATTACATTTAATATGTTGAATCTTAGTCCTACTACTTTTGAACCCTATAGATTTCAAAGGCTCTCTTGAAACTTATAGCTTGACATTTAATCATTATTCAAAAATACAAACCATCGCGCACATCTTCTTGAATATGTTAGGTCAATTCATCCATAACTATTGCCAATTCACAATAGTACAGATAATGTTCTTAATTTACAATATGAATGAAAAACTTGAGAAATTTACTTTAAATTGTTGAAACATCAAAGTCCAACTTAAACAAAATCTCCTAAATAGCATGCATAAGCCTAACTAAAATTGGACTTTCAATAGGACTTGGAAAGATTAAAGGCTCCCACTAGATTAGCTTAATTTTCACTTTTTCTTTCATAGATAGGTCAATTTCTCACTCTAATCAATAAAAGATGAAATTATGAAGATGATTTTTTCCCACGCTAATATTTAAATTTTGTTTATTCCTTTTCATTAGATTTTCTATTTTTGTTAAACGGTGTCTAATATTAGAGGTGTTGGTATACTACTTTTAACTTCCCATTATGTTTCTTTTACTTTTACTCATGGGATCCACCTATTTAACCAATTGTGTTTTGACTCAAAATCAAAACTATTGAGATTTCATATTTCCAATCAATGCATTTCAAGAAATACACTTTAGTAATTTGCAAAATTCTTCTAAATTGAAAGTCTAATTTTAAATCCACCCATAAGGAGACTCAATATAATATGCCTATGGCAAACAATAAGGGAACATTTTACTAACATACCTTTGCTTGTTTTGGAAAGATAATTTGATTCCCAAAATACGAGTCTCCCCCAAGTTACTTACCCTCAGACAATAATCAACACTAAGAGTTAATACTAAAACTAGTAAGGGGCATTTTCACATCACCGCCAACAATCTCCATGAAAATCATCCAAGTTTTCCAACAGCCCTAACCCCCAAACCTATCTTAAGACAAAATAATAACCTTCTCCATCACTACGACAAACCACATCCTGTTGATGTAACGACTCTCATTCTATTTTGTTTTGATGATTACAAACAACATACTTGTGATCACTAATCTCTTTGACGTAGTTGTTTCCGTGCTAACTAGCTATATCAGATGGATTCAACTATAATGTCAAAGCATGTTAATGGAACAACATTGCACAAAAATTCAAGAGCTTCATAGTTGTAATTCTTGTTTAGAATATTAGTGATGTAGAGTAACAATTACACGTTTCAACCACGACATGTCTTGCATCTTTTTGAAAATCATGCATATAGGTTATCACATTCATGCATATACACTATTATTATACAGATCATGCATGCACACACAATATCATGATTATTATGCAATCACATAGTTAAAATTGTTTATCATGCATATATTTATCATTGATTATTATGCATTCGTTTTACTAACTATGCATGGTTTTATCGTTTTACATGTATCATATCGAATGTATTATTCATCTATTTTAATCGATCGTTTTACACGTGTTTATTTTTGTCAATTGTCTTAAACTTGTCAAAAATGTTTTGAAAGTTAGTTTATATGTTTGACAATGTCTTAATGTTTTGAAAATTAGTTTATATGTTTGACAATGTCTTGAACTCTTTTCGATAAAAAAATCGGGTTTCTATCACTTCAACACGAAGGAACGTGCTCCTGTGCATTTTTTCGAAACTCAAATTTTTTTTATCAGAATTTAAGAAACGCACTCCTATGGTTTTACCCGAGACTCAGATTTTTCTAATAAGGGAAAAAAGAACGCGCACCTCTTCATAGGAACGCGCTCCTGTAGCTAAGGGCAAAATAAAAAAATTTATAGAATCAGTGGTTCTTGAGGAAGGACTTCGCTCCTATTCCCAACGGACATATTAAGGAATGTGCTCCTTATATAAGGAATGCACTCCTTGATTGGAGGGAAATCTGAAAAGTTTCAGATTTCAACGCAGAAGCACGCTTCTTCTTTGAGGAACGCGTTCATGTGCCTCGGTGTGGTATTTTTCTATAAATACCACACTTACTTATTTGAAGAGCAACTTTTGCAAAAATACATGAACTTGTGCCCTTTTTTATCTTAGCATTTCTACAAGTCCAAAGTAAGTTCTTGAGTGATTTTAAACATCTTTCTAAACAAAAGTTCACTTACATTTGGCTATTTGATTCATACTTCTGTATAGTTCGCCAAATCTTTCAAAATCTTTAAAAAACTTGTATGTTTCTCTTAAGCCATAGATCAAGACGTTTTTGAGTGTTCTCTTCATATCTGAATCTTGATCATCTTTGAGCAAAGAATCTCGCAACCATCATCACACTTGAAAAATCTCTAAGCTTCATTTTTACCTAAGTGGAGTAAAATTTCTATATTTAGATTCTTGTGATTTTGTTTGAGTAAATCAATTTTTGTGCTTGTGTTATTATCTTGAAAACTGATTTCGTTTTGAATATAGTTTGTGAAACCCTATTTGATCTTCATATCATCTTATCTTGTTTAGTGGTTTCATAAATATCATGTGGTGTCGATTCATGTGCTAGACTTATACTATATTAAATTGATTTCATAGATCATCACTTGAGTAGGTTGATTCTTGATTTTAATTATTTATACATTTAGAATCATCAAGTCTTGATCATCGTTGCATATTGATTCTTGAGCTTTAATAATATCATCGTTAGAATCAATATTAAAATACATGTGCTTATTTGATTCTTGATTTCATATCATTTATATTTGAATCAATTGCATGTATTTGATTTAAGCTATTTCAACACTTCACATCGTTTAAATCATTATGGTTTGAATAGTGGTGTTTACTCATTCAAGATTGTAAGCTTAATATTGTTGAGAGTGTTTTAGAACACTTCTCCTTCTCATGTGTAATTTTGATGTGTTTGTCAACTGGACTCATACCATATCTTGTATGGCTCGTAACCACGCCCTTAAGTTGATTACTATGCGACTTTCTAGCCAAGCCCTTGTATAGGCTAAAATGTGACTTTCTAACCAAGCTCTTGTGTAGGCTAGAGTGTGGCTTTTTAACCAAGTCATTGTGTTGGTTAGTGTGTGTGGCTTTATAACTAAGCCCTTGTGTTGGTTAGTGTAAGGCTTTTAACCAAACCTTTGTGTTGGCTATTGTAAACGATTTCTAGTTACGCCCGTAAGTTGACTAGCCAATAGTGTATTGAAAAATTCTGATCGTGGTGATTGGGTAGTAGACGTAGGTTGAAGGAGAACCGAACCACTCTAAATCATTGTGCCAATTTATTTTTCCTGCACTTGTTTATTTTGACTATTACGTACTGCGTATTTTATCTGTTTAATTATTTTAACCGAAAGGTAACACAAAAATCCGTCAAGTCCAATTCACCCCCCTCTTGGACTATAATACTGGGCCAAAACATCCATTTTGCAAAGTGTCCTTGAATCAGCCCATTTATGTGCTACAAGAACACCGTTTACCTTTGTAGTTTGTACTACTATTTTGATGCAAGAAAAAGACCAAGCAAAGTATAGAAGCAAGAATATTACAAATAACTGTGTAACTTTCATCAAACTAATGCGTATAAAGTCAAATACAGCATTTGGCACCCAAAAAATTGAGATTAGAAAAATAAAGACTTATTTAATAATTCATATAATAATAAAGAACAATTTTTTATATAGGGAATAGAAGCACAAGCATGATAGTTTGTCTCTACTTCCTAAAACTGTTCAAAAAAGTATTGGGGAAGAAAAATGAAACACACGCATCTGTTATTAATTTTGAACAATTTCTCAGATCATCAAAGACCACCACGACACCTCCTTGAATCACTCTATTGTTATCATTAATGGATTTAATTGTCAGTGGGATAAACAAAGAAAGAAACAGACCGTGAGATTTGGCTAATATGATCAAGGTCATGAAACCCAAAATTTCCTTACGAAACAAGACTGCCACAACAACAATTCTAGATGGGACTGCAGGTCGAATGGCTAAGCATTTAGATACTCAAGTTACTTAATCAATCAACCCTCTATGAAAAAATATATGTGGGTAGAGCAATAGTCAAAACATAACAACAGATCAACCCTCTATGAAAAAATATATGTGGGTAGAGCAATAGTCAAAACTTAACAACAGAGGGAAGATAGTCAAACGATCAACCAATCAAATTCTCTACTGAAATCAAGTTATGCTCAAATCAAATGCATACCAGTACTGGAAATCCAATCACGATTGCACCAGCTGCACTAACTAGAACAGACAAAGCAGTGAACAGCAATGAGCTGAACGCATCACCAATCATACCGATCACATAAGCACCAGCAGCATATGCCCCTCCTAGCATAGTAATAGTTACAAGAACATAGTTCAGCGGCGGTGGCACCTGAATGTACCGCCCAAACGAATGGAAAACAACCCTGATCTCCAAGCAAATGACAACAACAGCCAATACAACAGCACCATTAGTAACACGAATACTTTGCAGATGGTGTTGGTTCTTCGTAACCCACCACAGAGCGCCCTTCGTCGAAGCATACAGTTGGAACAAGAACGGAACCAAGAGAAGCAGAAACAGATCGCACACTGAAGAATGCATCACAGAATGGTGAGACGCAACGTGAAACAATGGCGGAAAGAAGATAAGAAACAAAGTATGAATACAGCTCTCCAGTTGCCCTAGAACTAGAGTATCATCAGGAACTTCTCCACCATGATAACCTACTTCCTGCTTCGATTTGAACGACGAAACGCGCGGAATGGAAAATAACCAGTAGAAAACACAAGTAAAAACCATTACATAGTATCCGGCATTACTCATTCCTACCGCCGACACCGTGGCCCAAGTAAACATCGCGGAGGCAGTGATCGGAACGCAAGCGAACAAAAGCCGCTCGAGAGCAAGTACAATGGTAGGGTTCTCGATCTGGATCCACTTGAACTGAAGCGACGCCCAAACTCCGATCAAGAAATTGGTCTCCGCGCAGAGAAACGCAGCTAGGATAGCGATCGGCACGGAATAGAACACCGAGATCAAGTTGGAACTGAAGAAGAACACGATCTGGGCGGCGATGAGAGAAAACCAGATGCCGAAGAAGGCACCTGACTTGAAACTGAGAGAATCGAGGATGTAAGCGATCATGAGACCTAGGGTTAGGGTTCCGACGACGGGAGTGCCGCCAAGGTCGAGAAGGAAGGCGGCGCAGGGGAGAAGAGCGACGGCGATTCGAGTGTTGTGGATGAAAGGAGAAGGGGAAAAGCGAGGGTTCTTGGAAGATCGAGAGGTGAAATTAGGGTTAGGGCTTTTTTCAGGCGAGAATCCGCCATTGAAGGTTGGGAAGGTCGGAGCACTGATGGAGGAAGGGATGAAGGAGGGACGATGAGTGCGCGGTTGGAGCTCCGGTGGCATCATCTTCGCCGGTCGTCGGCGACAGAACGACGACGGACTGGTCGCTCTGCTTGCTTGCACAAAACACAGTTAAAATCGGAAGAAGACGAGAGACGTGTCGGAGCGGAGCGTCTCGCTCCCTCTGTAATGAGATTAGTAATAATTTTTGTTAGGTTTTTTTTTTTGGGTGGAACTCAAATAAGAAGTATTTCATTTTCTGGTGTTAATTTGTGTAACATTCTAATTTGGGGTTTTTAATTCTAGTAGATGACTAACTTTGTGATTAGTATATAAATTCTCATGGGGTTTAAGAGTTGAGAGGATTTGGTTTTGTATGTTAGCACCCATGGATTTGATGATATTTAGAATTAGACCTTGTATAGGTTGAATTCTCTATTAGTAAATTGGTTCTCATGTTCTCGGGACGTAGTATAAAATGTTGTGTGTGTTTTACTTGTGTATTTTATTGCATTCGTTTGGCTTTTTGCAATTGATATTTGGTTTTCACTTCGACCACAACACTTTCAACCCAATCCCCTTCCTCCTAGTCACAAGCACACAATAATGTTATCAAATGGTGCAATATATTCAATTTTTACAATAATTTTAAATTGTTATTTGTACTTTAGAAATGTTGTAACTTTTTTTATTATTTTTTATTTTTAGTATTAACACAAGGTCAAAGAATGCTGACATTAGAACCAGAAGAAGCCAAAATCTCTTAGTAGGATCAAAAAGACGAACACAACGATGAAAAATATAAAGAGTTCAGATAGGGTTATGCGAACCAACTACCATGATCTCACTCTTACTTTTATTAGAAGAGAAAAAATCTTAATTTATTTGTGAGGAGAGATAATCGAATTTTCAATTTCGAGTGAAAGTACACCGATAGGCTAGCCAACGTTTGTGAGCCTATCTTACTAAATTTAAAATAGTGCTAATTCTTTTTATTTTCTTGCTTAATTAAAGCAAAAGTACGAACCCTTGAAAATATAATATTATAACTGAAACCTTCAAAACTCTAATAATAAGAAATCTGCTTCTAGCATCAAAATTTAAGTAAAAGGAGTAAAATGATGAAAACATAATTCATTAAAATGATGATAATCATAATCCATCAAGTTATAAGTGGTTTCAAAATCTGATTTAGAAGTGAAAAAAAATTATATATATAAAGTATATAATGCCCTATAAGGAGCATGGGCTTTTTTGTTTAGTATGAACCTTATAATAGTAGGACCAATGAACAGTGGTATAGCAGGACTTGAACATGGGTTCGTGTTCATGATCATTGGCATGCTCAACAAAAATTGAAGTTTGTTCCTACTCAAATTTCAAAGATGTTGGGTTCATGTCCATTGGAGCCATGTAGCGCAGCTAGTAGAGCCAAAAGGCCCAATGTACCAAAATTCAAAGGCCTACATGATCAAATTAAATAATGTGGGCTGATCATGAAGTTTGGTGTAATAGATCACTTTAACCTAGCGACTAATTGTGTCATTTAGACTTTACTTTCATGACATTTAAGTAGTGATGGCGACAACTCGGATAGGAGGGATGGGTACAGGTACGGATAATATATATTAGTTCATACTCAGTCCCATTTAATAAACGGATAATATATATTAATGTTTTAAAAATCGGATAGCTTATTTTGTCACCCCTACAAGCATGTACACACGAGGCCAGTTGAAATAAAAGCTTAAACAGTGGCTCAAAGCTTGTCACGTAGGCCTACCAACCCACATGCCCTGTTATCTCTCTATCCCCTAAGGTTCTTCACATTAAAAGTTTACTAGTTTGAGATAAACCATCATTTATTTATCACCCAGTCTCCTTTTCAATACCCACTCAAAAAGGGATTATTACACTTAAATTTTCAACTTCTGCTCATAAGATATATTTTACGCTCATAAGTTATATTTTACTTTAAAGTCAAAAGCTATATAAGTAAAAGTTATACCTTAGACAAGTATTGTTGGAGAAATAGTAATGAAAAAGATGATGAAAAAAGAAAAGACTGGAAAAAGGAAGGAAGACAAAGAGTGATAGAAAAGAGCTTAAAAGGTTAAAAGTTTTTTTCTCCTTTATAATATCATTTTATTTTAATGGAAAGAGTATACTTTTATTGTAGAAAGTGAAGTTCTGTTATTTTAGTGCAAAGTACCTACCCAAACCGAGAGCACTAGAGCAGGTGCAAGAGGATAGGATGACCAAATTTATGGGACAGCAGCCATGATAGCTATATGGTGCTCTGAACGTCAGCCAGAGTTGACTATTACTCAATCTATGTTTTTTTTTCACAATCTTTGTGGTAATTGATTTTCTATATATTACATGTGGGTTTTCCATTAGTGGCATGCAATTGACAAATTGTGCAGAATTTGTGGTCATTATATGAGGGGCAAGGGCCTTTTCTTAATTGTTTTGCAATATATGTAAACAGCGTTTATTTATCTAACAGTGACAAGCCTTTCTTAGAGTTTTTCAGGAGTAAGGATTGGGAGGTTCATATACACCTCAAGAACATATTAGTTGGCTGCTTTAAAAAACCCAGGTGCCCTTGACACGAGGGAAAAAAAAAAGTGGGAATGAATTAGGCCAAAGAAACAAATGATGCGCCTAAAATGACCAACAAATAGAGTGGAAAAAAGCTTGTACCCTTAAAGGTTTGAAAGGATTTATGGCAATATACCCTAAAGCTTTAAGAAAAAAAAAGAGGTTGGGGGTTTATCAGCTATCATATCAACCACTTCCAAAAACATAATCTCACATTCAATGCCCCTAGACATACCCTTTTTTAAACAAGGACCCATGCTTAAACTTCCATATATACTTGTGTTCTTCACTACTCTTGCTTTGCTCAGTTAAGCATGAAGAATGAAGACCCCACAAATGGGTCCCTTAGTTTTTAAGGCCTAGGACATGTCCTTTTCCTGAAAGAAATTAAAAGAAGAGAGAGAGGAAAACAATAAAGGTTCTTCTCTTACCAATCTCCTTATCTCATTCTATGTTTTTTGCTGGCAAGGTCAGATGTAAGATGGGTCACTCAGCCCAAATTAAAGGACAAATGACCCTCCAAAATTGAGTCAAGACATCGATGTGGGGTTGTCCTTTTCCCTAAAACCTCCCCAAACATAAGTCCAACACACGTGTGCATGGTGTGTATTGCCTGCCTTTAAATTAAGCCAATACATTCCAACTTCACTCACTTATTTGGTGATACTCCTTCTCCTTGAGACATGGATAGCACAGCACCCCTTTACAGCCTTTCTTATTTTGTCATGTTATGGAAACTGCATGCATTTTAAATGAGTGGATAAGGGCCCTATATTTTTTTGTTCGAGGAATTTATAGTTTTAGGTCAATCAGGGTATATGATTGAATGAGGATGCTATAACTGATGTGCCAATTTAGCAAAGTAAGAATTTTATTTTTCACTCAATACAATATATATGCTCTACCACATTGATGGTGTAATCTACATAGATGTGTAAAAAATTACTTTTCTATGATTAATGTGGGTTTCTTTTATTTGTTATTTTTAAGACTAAAAACATATTTCTTGGAGGAATCCATGCAATTAAGAGCCAGACCTACTTATGTCATCCATACTATAAGTATCATTATTGAGATTAAATTTATATTCTCATTTACTTGAATCAACTATACAAACTTAACTATCTCTGTTAGATGTGTGTGCAACAAAAAAAGAAAAGAAAAAATAATGCTTGACTAACATAATTTTTTAACACACTTTATTGACATTGTCTTTGAGAGTGATTAGATCACCTCAAATCATGTGTTAACGCGTGACTTAAGGCAATTCAATAACTTTCAAGGATAATGTCAATAAAATATATTCAAAAAATATATTTCTTAAATATTTTTTTTAAAAAATATTTTACAATGGAGACCCAAAGTGAGTTCAGAAATGGTTAAGTGAGAACAATATTGATACTATTTGAGATCCAATTACATCGACAATCTTACCGTTTGAATTATCTAATACAACTTAAGGATGATCCAAAGGACTTATTTGTGCACGTAAGAAGTAAGAACAATAAAGAGACATACATAACTCCAAAGACAAGACCCAATAAATTAATAATGCTATTTTCTTATATTCATTGTACAATTGGGGGTGAGAGGTGTTGGTGGGTCCAACCCACTGAAGATGTGGTAGAGATGATGGTTAGTTGAGGAGGCACGTGTTCGTGATAAATGCTTAAAGACAGAGGTGAAGGAATTGTAGGCAATTCATGCAAGTCTGAGCAGGCAAATCCCAAAAACAATAGTTCCTATTGTTTCCGTGGGTTGCTCTCACTGTCCTTTTGTTGCATACTTTTGTTCATGAACTTGTGCCTAACTGCCCATTGTCGTGGCTCTGTTCCAGCCTTTGCCTTCTCATCTTCTTTCCACTATTTTTATCATACCTCACATGCCCATTGCCAATCCAATTAATCTTTAGTGTCTGATGAGATTTTTGCTCTTGGAATTGTCCAATCAGATGTCTTTGTATCGCTGTTCCAAAAAAAAAGTTCATGTAACTTATTTGAGCAAAATAATAGTCTTATATCAAATATAAACAAACTCATTACATATGATATAAGGATGGATCTTATTAAGATTCAACCCGGTAAATAAGGGTCCGTTTGGTAAAATATTTAATTTTTTTTTTTTCGAAATGGTTCTAGAAAAAGTACTTTTTGAAAAAAGCTAGTCTTTCAAGAAGTAAAAAAATTGTTATTGCATTACAGTTTAGTATAAAAGCAAATGTTACCAAAAATTATTTTTGATCCAAAAGCACTGTTCAAATGCTTAATCAAACAGGACCTAAGTGTTATTAGACCCCGTTAAGTTATTACAAATGTATTTACTAGCAACAATACAAGTACAATACAGTAAAACATATAATTAAGCACAAAAGGATTGAATTTTGTCCTAAAATTACAGTACCAATTCTAATGGATTTCCAACACTCAGCAGGAGAAAAAAAAAAAAAATCACTGTTGCAATGTATGCAAATTCCAGATTTCAGCAGAACTCATGCAACTAACAACTTTCATGGCTACATCAATTGGCTTCAATTCTGTAAGGTTCCCAAAAGGGAGCCTTTCTACTAAAAAACCTTCTCAACACCCTTCCATTTAAAATCTCAATGGCATTCTCAGACTTAATGCACCTTGGTGTCTTGTATTGATTCACAGAAGACCCCTGAGAAACACAAAAATCCATTAATACATCAAAAGTTCCATGTTTCACAACTCTTATTTCCAACGGCCCGATCGACTTGTCTTTGCTTCTACATCTCCTATATACTGAATCAAGTGATTCTTCCACTTTGAGACAGCAATTTTCCATTATTGACGAGTCAAGCTCAGATAAAGCATCGTTTCTTCTCAGTTTTAGTTCCCAGAACAGAACGTAGTGACCGGGGATTGATGAAGTATCAGCGTAGCTAGTGTATTCAGTAAGTAGGCACCCGAGTGGCTCGATTAGGAACTTTGCTTCTGTTACTGCCTTTAGAAGGTCTTCTTCACTAGTCTTGTCTGTATCAATGCTCAATACTACGTTCCAACGCTGTATAAACCGGAATTGTGGTGCATTGTTGTAGAATCCAGTAACCATTAGAATGTCTCCAACTCTATATCTGTATAATCCTGAACAGTGACCACACTAGAGTCAATTGAAGATTCATATATATACTAGTTTAACAGTATAATTGTGGTAAGTTCAAAGGCAAATTTATGAAAAATTTATGCATCAACAGCTACTTTGTTTGTTAAATAATCGTGGGTCCAATTCGAACTTTGGCCTGGTCATTTCAAAAAAAAAAAATATATAGTCTACCACATGAGAACAATGACAGGTTTCTACAAGTTTCAGCTGACAGTGTGGGGTAAATTAATTTCAACTAGATCACATAATGAAATAATAGTCAAGAGTGATGGATGCTTTCTTAATAATAAGAGAAAATGAAATAAATGAAGCATGTGGTCAAATCTGAAGAGGAAAAAACCTCACCTGTAAAAGTTGTTACTACAAGTTCATAGTAGTGTCCAGGCTTTACTTCTGTGAGATCGACGGCTTTTCCTCCAGTTTCTTCTTCTTCTTCATTTGAGCAATTCAATTCATTAGTCCCATTGCATTGCACATCTTGGCTAGTTTCTTCATGGTTTCTCTCAACAGGAATGAACTCGAAATAGGCCATGTTTGGGAGGAGGGTGTAGGAGACATCAGATGGTATACTAAGAGGATTAAGATTGATTCCAAAGTAGCATTCTGAAGAAGCATACATCGTTGAAATGAGAGGAAGCCCGCCACTATAAAAATCAAGGGTTGGGATGTACTGTGCCATGCTACCCGTAACTATAACATCTACAAATTTTGTTCTTGGCCATAGCTTCTTTATAATCCCTTCCCATGATTTTGCATTATTACACTTAGACTCAATCAAGTCGGCTAACTCCAAATTGGGCTGGCTAAGAATACTCATTACAGCATTTCGGCAATTTGTATCAGTGATCCAATCACTTAAATGCCCTGTCCTTATGTTAGAACATAGCTCTTGCCAATAATCCTCTAAGAATTTTATTGATCTTAAGAAAGCTGACGCGAAAACTGCACCAACTCGAAGAACTTCTTCCCGTTGAACCAAACCGCAGAGTAATTGGCAGTACATGCTTTGTTTGCTATCTGAGCACAAGATGGTTTCATCTGGACTTGTATAGATATTAAACCGATTCAACGGTCGGTTTATGAAGTTGCAGCTCTTGTAGTAGCTAGTTAGTACTGGTCTTGCTGTTAAGCCAGAGGGAGTGCTGATTTCTGGTTTTACAAATAGAAGGTACATGCTCTTTCCTTGGTCCAAACCATCTACATGCCTGAAATTGCAATGAAAGAAAACGGAATAACTGAACGGTTCTCGTTTCTTGCTAATTACTAAGAAGAGAAAATATTCTTACTTGTTCATCACAGGTACCAAAAGATTATATAGAAAGGTCTTTCTATCCAAGTCTTCAGATGTGGTAGGCATCATCTTTGGCTGCCCTCCTGAAGTCCCAGAACTGCATGAAAGGAACAAATTTTCAATAAAGGGAAAAAATATATATGTTAAGGATATATGTATCATGGATTATAACGAAGATTTATACCTGGTGAGCAGCTCTGTGATGGGTTGAGCTGATATGATCTGAGATGATTCGCCGTTGGCAATTCTCTCAATGTAAGGCTTAATATCTTCATAATCCACTATTGGGACTTTCTTCTTGAACGCCTCCTTGTTAGAGTTTTCACTGAGAAATCCTTGTAAATACTCTGTTTCTGCATTTTGTGTTAGTATCTCCTCTAGTATTTGTTGCTGACACTGGTTTGCATTAGTAGTAAGGTCCTCCAAAAGCTTCATACTACCTTCGATATCATCGGGATTACAACTGAGTAACATCTTTGATAAATCCAAATGGGCAACAAATAAACTAGAATTTTACAACTCAAAATATGATATATCATAAACAAATTGAGTATTTGATCTATTGTGACCAACAAAATCTATGATATTAGGCAGCCTCTAGGAAATGGACTAAAAAAGGCTGTCTTATCAGCTGAAGCAGAAACAAAAAGGGTGCTAAGAAGACAGAGAAAGGAAGCTCAAGAGGAAGCAATACCAACTAACAATACTGCTCCATATGGGGCTATCTCTTCCATATTTAAAACACAACATAAACACACTTCAAAAAAAAAAATGTCTCTCTCTCTTTGAATTGGGTTTCTGTTTCTTGGTAGCTGCTGATAAGAGAAGGAAAGATTAAATAACTGCTTTTGGAGGGGATTTTGGGAATTGATGAATATCAAAAGAAAACAATTGAAGAAGGCAGGAAATGTAGGGGAAGCAGGGGCTATGAAGGTCCTACACACGTGGCCTTGTCTTGTAGGTTGTGATTAGATCAGCTAATTTCTAGTCAAAACACTTCAAAAAATTTACCCCCCTTAATATTTTTTTATAGAATAAAATAAGTTGTATGATACTGAAACAACAGATACAAAAATAGAAAAAAATTAAATTAAATTAAAATAGGCATAACTTGAATATAAAATAGAATATTACTGAATTACATATAAGGAAATGTTAAGCTTGGGCGGCAAATTATATTCATCATTAAATGCTTATTGAACAGTGTGCAAATGGGTGGCAATTAAAGAAGAAATTAATCCGAAGTACCCTTTAGAGAACAAAGTCACCATGCATTCAAAATTGCCAAGCACGGAGAAGATAACTTTATAGCTTTTGTGTTAGAAAAAGGAAATTGTTTTAGGCAACAACATTACAAGGAGGTTTTTGCTGCATTTTACCTTGTTTGGTTACATCTAGCAGAGATTTTTGGGTTTTTAGGTGGCAATAATCGACATGAAGTGATGGATGGAAATAACACTATAGGTGGTTAAACCTATGATCTCACTTTGAGTTGTTATGTTTGGCCAAAAATAAGCCCAAAACAGCTAATCTCAGGTTTTTTTTTTTGGCTCTTTGTCTTAATGGATTTCAAGGTGATAAACATGGTTTAACTTCTGCATGCTATGATCTTTTAGCTTTGTGAGCTTAATTCTATTCTACCTATCTAAATGGAAAAAAGGGATTGAAATGCTGTCATTGATCAATAATGCAATCTCTGAATGTAGTAATATTCAAGTGTTTCGTCGATAAGATTTCCAAGCTTACTACTGATTGATCATTAAATTAAGGAAGGAATCAAGGACTTTTTGACAATGATACCACAGAATTAGTTATATATATGCTATGATGTGCTGTTTCACACCTTGCTGACATGACGCCTGCATATCCTTCTTGCAGGATTTTTGACAAATAATTAAGCTCTAATAGATGACCCAGTTCCTGAAAGACTAAATTTTTGAATAAACAAGTTCTGTCATGAGTCATGCGAGTCCTCTCGAGGACCCTACTGTTGAATTGTTATCCTCTGTTTAGTTTTTCTTCCTTTATGTACATATCTCACCGTAACCATCTATGAAACCGTAACAAGTTCCTCCCTACAATTCTAACCTGAAAAAAATCCACATGAACCTTTTTGATTATGAACTAGAACATGGAAATTGCCAAGCAATTCTTCCTAGAAAATGGAATTTAAACAAGTCAAAAACCAATATCTTTTGAGCTCTTTTCATATTTACTAAACTTCACCACAATATGTTTTACTCTTTCAGGCAATTCAAATACTTCCAAAACAATGTTTATCATGAAATTAGATCAATAAAACAGTAGATAGAAAGAAAATGGGGCAATCATATTGGTTTCTAAGGAATTTCTTATGCACGTGGCGAGAGTGCAACATAAGCCAAATAAGTTGCAGAGAAGACAATTCTTAGGCAAGTGGAAGTCAAAGGTAGTAGTATTAAGTAGGACTCCAATAAATTAAGTGAAGTAAACTTCTACTAATACAGAATAGAAAAATCATACAACAAAAAATTTTAATAACTTTTAAACACAAAATCCGGGATTTGCTGGATTTCCTAGCTAAAAAAACAAAGAGGGTAGGTGTCCTATTGAGAGGACAGAGTGCCCTCTATAAGGGCAGGAGAGGAAGACCAAAACAAAATTAGGAAGATGAAGAAAATACCCTCTTTTTTGCCTTCAAGCTGCCTATGCGGAGTCCTTGATCCAATACATGTATCACATTAATTTCTATCTTACCGTCAATAAACATGACATAATATAAAAATAACGCATTGTGAATAAATCCTAATGGAAACACAAGACATGTTGTAAACATTTATTTTTAATTTCACATTTATTTATTTGTTTTCTTTGATTATTTTCAGAATGGATAGTGTAACATCATTCCTACTAACTTGATTGCCTAAGCATATATACATATATGCAAGAAAGCAAAAGAGTAAAGAAAATCCAGAACACATTTCAACATCTAAGAAGACAGATCAATAATAGACAGAAAGTACTTTGTATTAGTAAATCTCCCTAAATATTTACAATGCATGCTGCTTAACAGTTGGATGAGTTAGGAAAGCATATTTAATATATATTTTTACCATGATGAAGATTTTTTTTTATTGTTTTACAAATCTATCAGGATTATTTATATGATCATCCCCACCTAATTATTTCATTTATCATAGGTCAATTTCTATGAATCATAATATACACACACATGAGAAGTTCATGTCTATTTGAATATTTAAATCTGTGGTTCAAAATCCACCACTTCCCTATCAAACAAAAAAAAAGAAGAAAAAATTATCGTACAATACTGTTTAGCTGTAACAGCTTATATCTATTTGAATTTCATAGCTTGAAGAAAAGTTGGGGAATTAGAAAGAGCAAATTTATTAATTTGAAATAAATGCAGGGGGGATGAAAACGAGTATAAACAGTTCAAAATCGCTGTCCTTGCTGTACGTTGAAGAGGCAAAGGCCAAAAGAGAAGTGCCTGAGAAAGGTACTAGGCTCTGCCCTTACCATGTCCCCCGCCCTCCCCAAAAGAAAAAGGTGACATCTTTTGCTTGCTACTTGGTTTTTCGCCTGTCAAAAGCAATTAATAGAATGTGGTGGTTGTTGTGGGTATCATAAGATTGTTAGATGTATGGACCAAAAGAAATGGTTCCCCTTTCAGAAAAGAAGTCATCTTATCAAATATAAGTGTGGATTTCTCCCCCATTAGTATTGGCGTACTTAGGACTATTAGGCGCCCAGAAGTGGTTAAATTAGGGACAATATTGATATTAGTTGAGATTCAAGCCCACCAATAGTGTTATCAAAGCCGATAGTTCGGTTGAGACATGACACACGTTCAGTTGGAGTTAGTGTGGACTAATTAGAGCTCAACTAATGAGCGCAGAGATGGAGTGGGCTCATTAGAAGCCGACTTGCTCACGATGATATTACCCACTAGGATTTCAGTCTAAAATGGAGATTATTAGACATGTGTGGACTAAAAGGAATAGTTATATATTGGAAAGAAAAGATTTCATTTCATGAGATATAAGTGTGGATCTCTCTCATTATTAGTATCAAGGCCTTTTAAAGTATGGATCCCACGCCAAGGACCATTAGAGGCATAAAAGTGGTTAAGTTGAGGATAATAACAGTACTAATTGAAATTTAGACCCACCAACAAGGACTACTAACAGGCAGAAACACCTATTGATCCAATCCATGGCCTAAAGCTGATAATAGCTTAGTTAACGCCTGTTAAGTTAAGTGTTTACAAATTACTTTTAGACAAAAAATAGTTTTTAAAGATATTTGACAATATCTCCTTTTAGGCCAAAAAAAAAAAAAATCTTTTTTTTTTTTTGAGAGTAGCTAGGTTAGACCATTTTTTTTTAAAGGCACTTCTTATAAACACTTTTGCAAAAACTATACCACGCAAGTCTAATATTGTAATAACTAATGCTACATATAAGAAGAAAAATGTTAATCTAAGTACAAAAAGTTCAACTATACTTGCACAATCATTAGATCATTTATTACATACCTTAAGATATGCAACACACATCTACCTAATGATTGTGAATGTGTAATTATATTTGAAGTTACATTTTTTGTACTTAGATTAACATTCTCCGTATAAGAATACAACTATATATATATATATATATATATATATATATATAATGACCCACTAAAGATGGAAGCTTACTCTAGTGGGTATCTCATGGAATAGTCATAAGATTTTAGGTTGCGTTTGATTCGTGACTTGAAAACAAGAATACAATGTTGTATCATTTCCTGAAAACAACATATTTTCTTTGTAAATTTTAAAAAATTATTTTTAGGTTTTAACCAACCTAACGAGTTTTCTGTGTTTCCAAATTTTCAGATACAGAAAATTATACCCAAATCACAAACCAAACACAACCTTAGATTCTCATGCATATTATTCTCGCCCTACCAACAACAATTTGCTTTATGAGACCAAACTTGGTTGAAATAATGGCCACCAACCATGACCCACATTGGGAATTATATTTCAAGATGCATTGGTAGATTAATGAGATTTTTTTTTTTTGGAATGTTGACACCTAATGGATCATTGAGCAACCCATAGTTTTTTTTTTATCCTCCCAAATGAAGCCCGTAAGATACCAAAGTCTACTGTTTGTTAATTATTAGAATTGATTACCTCATGGATTCTACCTTTTGACAAACTCACAACAACTTCGTGGAGAGACTAGCTAATACAGTTTACATTGTTGGGAGAGTAGGTAGCAAGTGCTTAGGAATTGGTTCATTAAAGTTAAAAAAGAATGACAAACATTTACTCTCAAGAGATATCACATTATTATATACATGATGATTAAGACAAGTTGTTATTAACAGTCTAACTAAATTGCAACCTATCAAAGTAGATTAGTTAATTTATTTGGACAAAGCAATGTAGGAAACATTTGGGTCCTACCAATTAATCCACAGTTAAGTTAAGCACACACTGAAAAAGCCATATTATAAGCCGATAATTGGGAACCCTAACATTAAACACGACGTAAACTCTAAACCCTAAAACTCGAAAATTACCATATTCAAGATCTGGTAATATAGTTGAATATGAAAAAGAAGATCAAGAAGGGTGTGTGAAATTAAGGGCGCAATTAAGAAACCTACCTCAAGGAAACATGCCACATGAGCAAATGATATAAGATATAGTCACCATGGATATAATAGTAGCTAGCTAGTATCACTAGTGATCCATGGTCAAAGGAAACAAAATCCAAGAAGAACAGGCACATGGGTTCTTGAGTAACCAATTGCCAATAAATTAATTATTTGGTGGCATTATAATGATAATATTAATTCTAATGGCCCGGATCCCATTTCAAGTTTTGACCAAAAAAAAATTAAACACAAGTTAAAGCTATTAGTAGTGGTGGGAGTGTGAGGGTGGTGCAGGTCTAAGGTTATAGCATGTTATCTTACAAAATAAAAAAAACTCAAATATTTCTCCCATAAGAAGCTCTTGAACTTGAATATGATAAGGGTCATGGAGGTGCTTCTGCACATGATGTTTATAGAGCTAAAAATTAGTTAACATTGCCCATTTGAGTTAATTATATGATTTAGTTTAATTAATTGCTTATAAAAGACCCACAATTCCATGCCAAAAATTATATGATTTTTTAGGTGAACTAGGATAGTTTTGACCCTTGACCTTATATATATATATATATATTTTGGTAACGGACGGTATCTAGGTATCTGATCCGACTAATTCCTTGGCTCATAGTTGCTTGAGTGGAAGACGAATCCCAGTGGCCAACATTAGTGAAGAGTCGGCCTTATTACCTAATTTCCTGAGATGAGCTCCCGAGCCACTGAACCAATGGACTTATTACCTAATTTCCTGAGATGAGCTCCCGAGCCACTGAACCAATGGACGTCTCGTCTGGGTCATTATCAATTAAGGGTTTTAATTAGGGTTGTTGGGGCCTGGGTTTAATTCCTTTTTTTGAGCCAACATGTCTCAACTTTACCTTGTCGGCTATATATATGTATTAATTTAAACCTAGTTAGTGAGGTGGGTATATAGGCTAAGTTGGCAGGGCTAATTATTTTAATGAGAGAGAAGTCCTTGTATTACTTTAGTGATTTGGACCTGTAAGATGGGTCAAGCACTTTGGTAGAAAACCTGCTCTGGTTGCCGGTTCTGATGCATACATCCTAACATACAAATATTAGAGATTGGATTTCTTCAAAAAAAAATTTAATTGCTTTTGGTAGATAAGATGAAGGGGTTGAATCCATATTCTCAATTAACCTACGATTAGTCATATGATTGAATTATGAATGATGTTGATTATAATAAATGCCGTCTGTTTGTGTTAGAAGAAATATTTGTTGGTTATTATTGAGTCACATGTGAAACAGCTACATTAACTTGATGATTTAGATGGTTTTTGTTTTACATAAAACTATTATAATTAGAAAGATTTTTTATTACATTATTGTAAAACGTATAATGCAGAGGAAAAACGATTATTGTGGGTTTTTAAATAGAAAAATCTCTTGGGTTTTGGGTATTGTATTTAGTATTTTTATCTTTTTTTTACCATATGGTCGAGTCTTAGACTATATTTATTAAGGAAAATGTTATTCTAACTATAAATTTTGTAATTACATATGCAACTATACATGCATATCCATTAGATAAAAATATTTTACACATTTAAAAGTGTATAATAAATAATTCAATAAGTATACATGTGTAGTTATAACTTTTTACAATTAAATTAATATTATTTATTTATTAATATAGCTTTCTGCGTCAAACTTCAGTTTCACCTCGAGAAATTGTGCTTATAAATACAATTAACCTAACTTCAAATTCTTTAGTGGAAGCTATAAGCATGGGGTGTGCTTTTTGTCTTTACTAATTATTCACTTAATATATTATGGTACATAGTCTAAACCTTCACGAATTTCAAATATATTGTTGCCAATAAGCTCTTTGTAATCTGTCATTGAGCTATAAGGATTCGTTTGGTATGTGAAATAGGATAAAATTATTTTTATGAAATTAATTGAATGAAATAAGATAAGATAAAATAAGATTAAATAATTAAAAATTAAAAATTAAAAAAAAATTCAAAACTCATTACAATGAGATAAAAATGAGGATGAGATAAAAAATAATCTCATCTTGGTCGACAACCAAAGATGAGCATGAGACTAAAAAAGTCTTATCTCATTTAATTCTGCACACCAAACGTATGCTAAGAATCAAGATATTAAGTTTCCTTCATTGATTAATATTTATACATGGTGAAGATGATTTTCATCTCTTTACTAAGTTTTCACAACATAATAGCTTCGGAGCAAACCTACGCGTTCAATATATGCCATAACCAGCTAATAAACAAATAATTCAGTTAAAAAAAATAAAAAAATAAGGAGTTCCTTGGGATGTTGGGTAAACTTAGGGATGATGATTTGGCCCATTTTGACCGGTCTGACCGGCCTGACTCAATTAAGCCCAAGGATATTTGGGCCAAACTAAATTTCTATTAATAGGGCTAGAACTAAGCTTATATTTCAAATCAAAGTCCAAACTTGATCAGATAAAGAAACGATACTTTCACTTGAGTTGGCACGTGTTGAGTGAATATGGGAATTTGACGAGTTCGTGTGTGTTGTTTGTTCTTGATGAGATGAGAAAGAGGTCTTTGGAGAAAGGGAAGGGAAGGGAAGGTATTTGGGTTAATTCGGTAGTTGAAACCGTTTTGTTGCATAGCATTCCTGTTGATTCAACTCGTTGAGTTATTATATATGACTCAGTTCATTTATGTTTCAAGCTTTTCCTGCTATTATTTGAAGGTAAATAATGATTGTGTCATTGCATGCTTTACCATTATAATATGTAAGTGTAATTTGCTCTTTCCATTGTGAAATTAATACAAAATTTCTAGTGTCATGTACTCTTTCTTGTGAGGCAAAAGTAATCTTTGAGAGAAGTTGCAATCTATACATACTATTCATTTAAAACAGTCAAATTAATCTCAAAATTATTTTTTGAATTTTGGAAGATTAAGATGAAATTTTACAATATTTAGAATTAGATGTATGAGTCAATTGAATTAGATGTTCTCTTCATAGTGATATAAATTAAGCGGATTCTTTAAAATATACAAAGAGTCGGCGCATTATACGAACAATGACAGCATTGAATGTTTTGAAGATGAGCATTTTCAACATCAGAGGGACATGAGAGCTTCATTGTCTTTGGCAATGTTAGCATTCAATTTTCTTAAATATTTTAAAAATATATATAGGTATTATCAACATGACAAACTTTTTGAATATTTTGAAAATGTGCGTAGGGCATTCCTAACATTCAAGGAACCTGAGGGTTGTTGGTATGTGTCAAAGTGCGACGAATGTAAGGGACATGACAAACAATTTATTGTATTGTTGACAAGGTGTATTTTCCAAATAAAGAGAAGAAAAAGGGTGTATTTTTCAAATGCTTAGATGATTGGATCTAATTTTTGCAAAATTAAAGGTTAAGTTTATATTTCAACCCATCACTCTAAAAACTTTAATTTTTAATGTATGATAATTTGATCTTTCTTTCCCAATATCATCAAAAGCACCTGAACAGCTTAAAAATGCTTAAAGCTTTTCCCAAAGATAATGAGGCTCCATGAACCAAGTCTACAAGCTTCACGCTTGCCTCATCAAAACTGGTTATCACAACAGCCCTCTCTGCTACCGGAAACTCCTTCTCCCGTGCATACCATTCCTACCGGAAAGCTTACCCTACGCTCGCTCCGTCTTCGACCGGATTCCTTCACCGGACACCTTCTTGTGGAACACCATGATCAGAGCTTACACCGAAACTTCTCCTTCAGAAGCTCTCTCCCTCTTCACCAAAATGCGTCGTCAAGGCGTCGCACCCGATCACTTCACGTTTCCGTTCGTTTTAAAGGCTTGTTCCCGCCTTCGATTACGCCAGGAGCTTCAGTCCATTGTTATAAAACTCGGGTTGGATTCAGATATCTTTGTTTTGAATTCCCTGATTCATTCTTACGGCTCTTGTGGGTCAGTTGATGTTGCACTGAAGGTATTTGATGAAATGCCTGAGAGAGACTTGGTCTCTTGGTCGTCCATGATTTCTTGTTTTGTGAACAATGGGTATAGCAGTGAAGCTTTGGAATTATTCAGGGAAATGCAGGTGTTAACGAGTATGAGACCAGATGAGGTAACGATGATCAGCGTGATATCGGCGATTTCGAGGTTGGGAGCTTTGGAATTGGGCAGATGGGTACATTCATTTATTCATAGAAACAGCTTAGATGTTACAGTTTCAGTGGGCACTGCACTAATTGATATGTATTCAAGGTGTGGGACGATTGATGAAGCAGTAGAGGTGTTTTATGAAATGCCCAAGAGAAATGTTTTTACTTGGACTGCGTTGATTGATGGGCTTGCTGTGCATGGGAGAAGCAGAGAAGCACTGAATTTTTTTTATGAAATGAAGGAATCTGGGTTGCAACCTGATTATATTACCTTTGTTGCAGTGTTAGTTGCATGTAGCCATGGAGGTTTGTTGGAAGATGGGTGGGAAGTTTTTGAAAGCATGAGAAGTGAATATGGGATAGAACCAGAGCTGGAGCATTATGGGTGCATGGTGGATCTTCTGGGTCGCGCAGGTTTGCTTACTGAAGCATATGAATTTATAGGGAAGATGCCCATTAAGCCAAATTCAATTATTTGGAGGACATTACTAGGGGCTTGTGCCAATTATAATGATCTTGAGCTAGCAAAGCAAGTAAAAGAGAAAATTTGTGTGTTAGATCCTTATCATGATGGAGATTATGTGCTACTGTCCAATGTTTATGGTGGATTAAACAAATGGGTTGAGCAGGCAGGGGTGAGAAGAACAATGAGAGAGAACAGAATTGGCAAGAAACCTGGTTACAGTCTCATCGAGATTGACCGGACGATTCATGAGTTTGCTGCAGGGGACAATTCACATCCTCAATCAGAGGAGACTAGAAAAGTTTTAAGTTTTATTAGAGAGAGTTTGACCATTGAGGGATATGTGCCTGATACAGCTAATGTGTTGTTTGACATTGAAGAAGAAGAGAAAGAGAGGAATCTTCAGTACCACAGTGAGAAAATGGCTGTTGCATTTGCTTTCCTTGTTGATGATAATAATGATGAAAGAGGAACAATAAGAATCATGAAGAACCTTAGGATTTGTCGCGATTGTCATTGCTTCATGAAGTTAGTTTCAAAGGTTTTTAACAAGAAAATTGTCCTAAGGGACCGAAGCCGGTTCCACCATTTCAGCCAGGGAGCATGTTCTTGTGGTGATTACTGGTGACACAAAACTCACTTGTAGAATCTAAAAAGGACCCATTAATCTCCGCACCATCATGGATGGGACATTGATGGTAACGATAGACTAGCAAAAGAACCGTAGGGTATCTGGCACATTATGAACCGACTAATCTCCGCACCATCATGGTTGGGACATCGACGGTAACAATCGACTGACAAAAGGACCAATCGCCCAGCCTCGACCCTGGACAGTGCATATTGGCTTTGGTAAACTACGGTCGTTCTTCGCTTGTTGCCTTTGATAAACTGTTGCCCCAAGTTTCGAACCCAGAACCTTTGCGAGAGTCTTACCGTGAGAGATGGAGCCTCATTTTCGTTAATACGAGCTGAAGCCCAGGTAGAATATTTCAAAAACAGCCCTTGAGTGCGCGTATCATTTCATCACGCTGTGTTGTGCGGCGGAGCGGTACAACACATTTTTTTAAGTTAATTTTTTTTAAGAAAAAAGGAAGGATGGAAGTATGTCCATCCTTCCTTTTATAAAGTATATAATTAATATTTTATTAAATGTAAAGTATATTAAATATTAAATTATTAAATTATATAAGAAATTAAATAAAAAAAGTAAATTATTAAAAATATTAATTTATTAAAGACTAATATCTAATAAATTATAATCATAATTAATTTAAAAATTTATATATAAATACTTAAAAATATTAATTTATTAAAGACTAATATCTAATAAATTATAATCATAATTAATTTAAAAATTTATATATAAATACTTAAAAATATATTTTTTTAAATTTGTCACTGAAGTGTCAATTTATTGTATTAAAAATAAGATTGTCAAATGATTTTTTAAAAATTTAGTTAGTCTTTTTTTTATCATAATATTTAGTTAGATCCAAAATAATTACAAACGTTTATCCGTTAGATATTAATAATTTATGTATTTTAAAGTATGTAATAAATGTTCTAATTAATGGATACACATGTATAGTTATAAATTTTTATAATTAAATTATTATTATTTTTATTAAAAAATAAAAATAATTTAATTATAAAAATTATAATTATATGCATTACTACACGTATTTATTATTTAAATATTAATAATTTATATATTTTAATTAATAAATTTTTATTATACTGTCAAAATTTGTCAAAAAAAATAATTTAGCCCTCCTAAAATTTTTTTTTGCCTAGGCCCTTGCTTTCCGTATTGCTTCCTTAGCAGCGGGCCAACGCCTCCATGGCCGAGTCTAAAAGACTTGAATTTGTTAATTATAAAAACCCAATTGAATTAAGTTAAATCAGCTCAATCAGTGGATCAAAATTGTCGGTGGTGCCCACATAAAAAGTAGAGCTTTTTAGATTCTCTTACGTGTTGGTCCCATCTACTCACATGAGCAACAATGACTTTTTGGAAGGGAATGAAGCAAAAGTCTTAAAGAAGCCACAAAGATTAGAAGAAAATAACGCGTCCAACACCCATCTAAACAAAGGTAGTGTCCCGCAAGTGCTGCGAGTGCATCTATCAAGGTGGGTTGCTTCTCACAGGCACCTTTACTTTCCAAGTTTCCACCCGGTCCTCACTCCTTTCGCTTTCTTTCTTCATTTTGCACTGTAATTTTGGCTTACAATTGCAGGTAAAGTGCGCGCAATCATCTTAACCTTTTTTGGATTTTCAATATAGATACATGTTTTTGCGTGTATTTCTTCACCTCTGTTTCTTGTCTGCCATCTTTAAGTTTACGGAGTTATTGTGAGACAGTGGAATCAGACCCAGTAGTAGGGACCATAAATCCAAACGGCCCATTTCTCAGAGTTATGAGTAGTCGCGTGTGCTACTTCTGCCAAAAGGAAGGCCATTTTATAGTAAACTGCCCTGAGAAATCTATGAGGGAAAAGGGCTCATCTAACTTCAGTGATGAAGATATCCCGGATAGGAAGTGCCCTTGTGGAGCTGGAAATTGCATTGTTCTGACCTCCCACACTACCAAAAACCCCGGGAGGAAGTTCTACAAGTGCCCTCTTAACAAATCATCTGTGAGTAAAACCTTGTTGCTGCACTTTTGCTTTTTAATTTCTTAATGCTAGTATCACTCGTGCAGAGTCAGTGATTCTTCATTTTAGAACAATATTCTAAGGAACAACGTGCCTAGTACATGTAAGCCCATCTTACTACAGTGTTCTTTTTTTTTTTTTGGGTTGAACATTGGGAACTATTGACTCCATTGGAAAAAGGCTTAGTTGAATTTAGTTGAGTACACTGATAACTATTATGTTCTGTTCTCGGTCTGATAAATATATGTATGTCTGATAATATTTATGTAATATGCATGGGTGGTATATCATAGTTACTTCATGTGGAAAGAATTTGCAAGCTTTAATCTGTTATCAAAATTCTGGAAGTATGAACCGAACCACGTTTTCTTTTTCTTTTTTTAAGTTTTTCTGCAGTTTTGTTGTTTTGAAAAAAACATAATTGAATTGCTCAAGTCCTTGCATGGGGGGACTATTTGTTGAAAAGCTCTGGATTGTTAATACAATATCTCAAATACAGAGGTTTAGGATGATTCTCTAATTTATTCCATTGAAAACATCAAGTAGATTTATTGATCCTGGATTGAAGATAGCGTTTGCATGTTTGTATTCTTCTATATACATTTTGATTCTTCGGTCAAATTTCTAATTGATTGTTGTGCTTATTATTTGCTTGCAGTTTTTCCCTTTTTTTTATACTTCTGACTGTCAAATTTTCTTAGGAAACGAAATGCAATTTCTTTGAATGGTGTGACTTATCAATTTCTGATCAAAAGCATGAAGTTCCACAGCCTTACGCCCCTGAGTGCCCTTGCGGTGCTGGAAAATGCCTTCGTTTAGTAGTGAAGAGAGAAGGAGCAAATAGAGGTCGGGAGTTCTATAAATGCCCTGTGATAAAGGTAAATCCTTTTATTTGATACCTTTTACTACATTGTCATTTTGGTTGATAGTTATAGAAGCATTTGATGTTCCATTGACTCATTATCCACGCTTGCACTCATCATAGTTTAGTTGAGGTGTTCTCCCATCTGATTGATAAAGTAGATAATTAGAATATGGTTAGTGATCAAGACAATATTTAAATAAGTCATCCGTAAAAGTATTTGCTGAGATAAAGGGTTTGAATCGATGCAGAGGTGAATCATATATACACTGAAGAATCTTAAAAATTTAATTCAAATTAATGAGAGAGTATATTTTTTCATGGAATTTGTTGTTAGATTTTGCTTTTAAAGGGAGATTTTTAGTAGTACTATTCTAAATGGTCATTTCCATTCTAGCTTGGTTTCCTTCTACCACTAGTCAAAACTATAGTTCATGAACTAAGTAATTACTTGTACTTGTTTGAATTTTAAAGTGTTCTTGGTTGTAATTGAAGTCATGCCCAACTTTATTGAGTGAGGTTTCATTATATTCTAAATGAAATTTTCTACACATGCCCTAGTATGTACTTGCTGTTTTCACTGAAAAGGGAACAGTAGTGCCTTAAGACAATGTTGTTATATGTCTCTTGAAGTCAAAAGATTAGACTGATTTCTTATTTCAACATTCTCTCCATTCAATCCTATTAGATTTCCGACAAATAAAACCTCAAGATGTTTCTTTGATCATCTTTCTCAGGTGCTCAATTCTTCAAATTAAATTAATGATACCAAAAGTGGAGAATCACACAGTTTTCAACAGGATCTACAGCCAACTGAGTAATTGTCTTTTTTGAGCTTTTGAGATTGTTCATCAACAATAGTTGAGGCGAATGTCCTTGGAATGTTGTGGAAAGGGCCAATAGATTTAAATGGTGTAACAATTTCTGGCAAAACCACAGAGCATGAAAGCCACATGGTAGATCACGCAGTTATTATGATGATATCCTGTGTATTGGTTTATTTAAAAGTTTTACCTTGTTTACCTTTCTATTTTTAGTCAGTATGATTGACCATGTCATCATATTCATTCCTAAATGATTTTGCTGGTTCAGCAATTCAGATATAGTTTGATTCTCAAAATTAGCGCAATTTGTATGTGTCCTTACTGGAGCAGATTAATGGTTAATTAAATTCTAAAATTGTTTCCATGTAGTTGGGAAAAAGGCTTAGTTGGGTTGAGTTGAGTTATAAATTGTAAAATTGTTGGTGGTTATTTCGCTGGGAAAGGCAATTTAAACAGGGATTGTTTATTGATTATCCATTTTGGAAGGGTGAAAATCAAACTAACATATCAGAAATGTCCGGGAAATCTACAGAGGTTTAGTATGATTCTAGAATTTATTCCAGTACGAAGATCAAGAACCTTTCTTGATTCTGGAGTTTAAGATAACCTTTGCATATATGTATTCTTCTATATTTAATGTGTTACTTGGGTCTGATCTCTATCTACCTGATTGTCATTTTATTATTTGTTTGGTTTGTTGTTGTTTTTAACCTTTTTATTGTCAATATTCTTAGGGAACAAAGTGCAATTTCTTTGAATTTTGTGACACTCCAATATCTGAGCAAATGCGTGAAGCTCCACTGCATCCCTATCCTGAGTGCTCTTGTGGTGCTGGAAGATGTAGCCGTAAGACAGTAAGGAAAGATGGAATAAATAAGGGTCGGAAGTTCTTTGTCTGCCCTGTAAAAAAGGTACATCATCCTTTAACTTGATGTTTTAACAACATTGTCATTTTGGTTTGTTGAAGTGCATCTGCTGTTGCTTTGACATATGACCCACTCTTGATACTAACTAGAGGAATTTCTAGTTGTATTCTTTTCTAATACGACCAATTTTTGTAAACTAAAAACATAAAATAAATGACGGGAAAGGAATAATTGGTTTATGAAGGGGAACCAAAACCCTCCAAATAGGTTCTTTGAGAGAATCCAACCTCCTTATAGATCAAGCCGGTGGCCTTATTATTAATTTTCTCCCCCATTTCATTCATTTTTCCTCTTTAAATAGAAACACAACAACCAAATGCTATAATCTAGGTGCACACAACTCATGTTTTTACACATAACCCATGTTCTACAAAGTGGTCATAGTGGTCGAAAAACCACCATAACTACTTTAGCTTATTCAAAATACACACATTTAAAAAATAATAATAATAATAATAATAATAATAATTAATTAGTTAAATGTGATCATAACATTTTCCAGGGCCAAGGGGCTTGCAATTTCTTCCAGTGGGAGGATGAGTATATGGACAAGGAAAAGGACAAGGACAAGGAAAAGGACGAGGACAAGGACGAGGACGAGGATGAGGATGAGGACGACATGGTTGAGGCTGGGAATGATGGCAATGATGGTCAATTGGGTGAAACAAAACCCGTAACTTATTTCTGGTCAACATTTATTGGCAAAGAAAAGGTCAAAGAAACAAATTCTTTTCTAGTGAAAGAGGAAGATGGCAGTGAATGCGATGAAGCTTCATCAGATGAGAAACAGTCGGAAGCACCATCATCTATTGGCTGTGATGTGAAGGAGATGGTTGATGTTGTTGATTCTGATGTTGATGATGCTACTCTGCCAAATGCAACGAATAACCTTAAGTTGAATGAAGATAAAAGAGCTGGTACTCCCACAAAGCCTGGAAATTGCTTCAAGTGTGGCAAAGAAGGACACTGGATGAAGGACTGTGTCAGAGTAACAACCAATTTCTGCTCTAAGTGTGGAAAATTTGGGCATGTGAAGAAAAATTGCCCTGCTTAGACACAAGCCTAGCTGGGATCATCAGAAAGTAAAAAATCCAAGCTTGGTGTGTATTGTAAACTTTACTGTATGGTGCAAATTTTGAGCTGTTTGAAATGTAGCTCCTGGCTTTCTACGGTACTACTTATTCTTGTAGAGTTTACAGTGCCTTAATTACGTTTGAATTATATTTTGAAGCAGGGAAACCAAGTGGGAAAAATTGTGGTGTTGCAGTGGTGAAAGATATAACCATTTGAACTTAATACTCTCGGATTTTTGGTCATTCAAAAGCTGAAAAAGCTCGGATTGAGATGCATTGTGATGAAAGTAGTAGATTACAATGCAACTTGTTTGCCATCAAAAGAACATCATCCCAGCACTGGTTTATCTGTATGGTGAAGATGCATAATTTATATTTTTAACAATAGATGGGTGTCATAATCAAGCAAGAACATTGTGATGTAGCTCCCCATAGAGTAGAATGTGGCGTGCATTGTGGTACAAGGACTTTGGGAATTTAAGAGTGAAAATCATACAACAAATTTACCACAAGATTGCATTGCAAATCTAATGGAATTGGCCGCTGTGATTTAAACGAGAGAACTGACAGAAGAGTATAGAAATTAGAAAGTGAATTCTCATTTACGTTACATAAAAAAATGCCTCGCATCCTTCATGTCCCAACAAAATAAAGCCTTTAACCCTTAACCTCGATTCTAGATATTCAAAACACATCAAAATAAAATAAAAACCTCTACAATGTTTAGATGATAGGAAGGAATGGGCATATAAGCCTTGAAACCATAACTAGGAGGATTCCTCTGTTTGCTGAAATAATGATCCACAACATATCATTCTTGCTTGTTACGAGCAACCCTTGCCCGATGCCTGAGCTCAGCCTTTTTCCACCGGATAATTAATTGGCATAAAGAGAAGAGAGTGTTTATCTGTAACCACAAGTGAGGAAGCTTTCAGATGCTGGAGAAGACAACCACTATAAACATCCAATAAAAGAAAAAGAAAAACACTAAAGATACTGACCAAAATTAAGATCGAGATTAAAATGAGTGGCCCAGACCAGAGAACTGAAAGAAAAAGGCCATGTGGGTCGAAATAATTCTGGCCTGCAAAGCTTTTCCAGTTGCTACCAAGAAAAGTATTGATCTTCTCAGCAAGATATACACCTATCACTGCATGGCATCCCCAGGGTTAAGTTGGACATTTAACCATCACAATCCGGTGACAAAGTATGGTTCACTATCGCGGAATATATGAATTCAAAAAATAACTTAACTATTCTTAAAGTCTTCAATCAAGTAAATTGTGATAAGAAAGGGTTAAACTCATGGGCTTGTCACTGCAGTGTTTCATTCCAAAAGTTTTTGGGAAGAAACAAATGAAGAAAAGGAAACAAAGTGATTCCAACACGTCCATCAATATACACTCATTCAACAGAAATATGATCAGGAGGCCAGAAAATTAATAGAAGCAATTGTAACCTACGTGCCAGAAGAAACAAGAACATCTGGAAGTTGACATTCTTTCTAGAAATGACAGTAATCAGCAGCAAAAAAACATGGAACGAGAGTAAACATATCAACCAAGGCTCCTGTAAGCAATAGAAAAAGAGAGCAATTAGATGGTCAGTAGCAAAAATGATAGATTATAAGTTATTACCAGATAATAGAACCCATAGATCAGTCTTAACAGACGTATATGAAAAGAAATATCCAATCCCCATTGAGAATAGACCAGAGTTTTTTTTTTTTTGGAGGCAGGGAGGAAGCTAAGGAAAATGCACATCAATCAATTTCTAAATGCATTCCTTGAGACATTGATTGTTTACTTTAGTGCAAGCTATTTTCATCACAAAAACAGTAATAATCAATAAGCACAAGGTACAAATACAATACAACAATCCTTCATAAACTTTTATAGTGATAGTTCACAATTTCATGAAACCACATCTCAGTCACTTCAGTATTGCCACAAGTATTGCAGCATTTTTACCATCAAGACAATATAGAGATGCAGTAAAGCCCGGTAGCCTAAGGTCTTCCTCAAGAAAATTATGTTTCCGAGTACCCAACTGTGCTCTTTCACCAGAAATGGTGCAGCTACCAATTGTTCTACTTTGTGTATGATACTTGTTTCCAAAGAATTGCAGCTGTTTGAATCCAAGATATTTCTTCGAATTGTTATTTTTTTTAATTTCTACTTTTGCTGGTAACAGAGTATTATTTTGGTTGAAAATTGCCATGGGAGAAGACACCAAGTCACCAAGGTACTGGTTACTAAGTTCAAAAGATAAAATACCTTTCCTATTCACATTGTCGCAATTCAGACCTAAGTAGCACAAATGAGATTTTTGGTTTATAAAAAGATCACCTTGACTGCTAATTCCACACCACTAACTCTAAAGATTTTCTACATGATTCCATGAATAGACCACACCACGCCGCTGGTACTAGAAATCCTATCCTAAGCGATCACCAAACAGAATTAACTGAAAACCCAAAATTCGCATTTTGCAAATCAAAGCTATAAATGCCTCGGCATTTCAGATGCTAATTCAGAAATGCCAATAAATCCAACATGCAGGTTCATTAAAATCCAAAACGCTAATTAACATTCATATAGAGATAAAAGGGGGCTAATCAGGGACACTACTGGTTAACCAGATCTAGAAAATCTCACGACAGCCAGAAAACACAGTTCCTCGATATAAGCAAATCTGAATGCAAACAGATGACAGAATCAGATTGAGTTAAGAACGATGTGACTTAATTACCTTCCAATCGATGGCGTGGAAGAAACCGATGAAATTTTCGACGGCGGGTTGAAATCCGGACCGGAGTTCTGCTGTGAATTTCTCGATGAGATCAGACATTTGGTCCATATGCTCGTTCATCGCAGATTTAAGCTCCTCCATAACGCTAGCTAGTAAAATTTTCGATCGAAAAACACACGAATTACTGCTAGGGTTCTAGGGTTCGTAGAGAATCCGAGCACGAGATTACAGTATAATTCACAGTTTGAGCAGAAACGCAACCAGAGAGATCGAGAAGGAAGAGTGCTCTCGAGTGCAGGAAACTCCAGATGGCCCGCACAAGAAGTTGGTCCATGTGTCCATCATACCAACATGTTGCAAAGCGGAAGAGTTGGGTTGAGTTAAGAAACTTGCAAACCTCTGATTATACGAGATAAGGAAGGTTTAGGGAGTCTCGTTTGGTATAGTTCTAAAGGAATTGTTGTTGGGAGTACAATAGGTAAGTTTCTAATACTGTATTTGATTCGTTATTTAAAAAATATAATATAACTTAAAAAGTAAAAATTCTTTGTTATTTTTTAAAAATAAAATATTTTTTTTGTAAATTTATAAAAATTATTTTTGAATTTCAATCAATTAAACATGTTTTTTCAGATTTTCAAATTTTTATGTATAAAAAATTTTATTTGAATCGTAAATTAAACGCAGCTTAAATTTTTTCATCATTTTTCATGAAATAAAAGTGTTAAGCCTGGTTTGATAACTCAGTTCAACCTTTATTTTTACCTTAAAATAAGTCTATTTATCAAAGCACCTCTGCTTTAATGTTTTAACGTGACCAAGATACTAATCTCAACAAAGGGAAGATATGGCTTTTTTCTCAATCCATGCGAGAGGGTTTGTCTTTACAAGAGTAATGCTTAGGTGAGAGTCCTTGTCTACCCTAAGGTGAAGTGCCCATTGCCTAATTGACCCTTGTCTTTGAGTCTTATATGCCCTGCCCTATATCTTGGTCCTCGTCTTGAAATGTCCTAATACTTTATTGATGGCCCTAAGAACGATTAACCAACGCCACCTCAATTTACTATTGACTAGAATTAATACTTTTTGAAATAAAACTTATTGGTTAGACTAAGAGTTGTTAGGTTTGGAACAATATCTCAATTAGTTGACCTACAAGTTAAATTACATTCCTGAATTATGGCTTGTTTCTTTAACTTAATTGATAGTTATGCGCGAGGAAAAGCAAGTAAAGGGACTAGAGCAATCTTTCTAAAGAGCGGTACGAATGGTAGTTTTAGTATATGTTACTTGCGTGTTGCGCCTCTCTCTCTCTCTCTCTTTCTTTCTTTTTTCCTCGTTTTTTGTAGAGCTAAGTATTGGCTGTTATACCCGTACTAGTTTTTCACGTTTATTTTATGGTATATTTCATTTTTTATATTCATGTTTTTTAGAACATAATATTGGGACAAAGTGCTAACAAATGAAATTAAAATGACTATATTTTAAAAAATAATGCAATAAATCTGGTTGTGAATTTATGTAATCAACTTACATAGTTAAAAAAAAACTTAATTGAATTTAATTAAATCTTAAGTAAGGCATAAAAAAAAAATATCAACGAGAATTGGCTTGGGTGGAAGGAGGTCGTTTAAGCAAAAGATTTCGATTTCGAATTCTTATAGCTGCAAAAAATTTTATTAGAAGAGATTTTCGTTTCGACGCTTAATAATAACCTCAAGTTTAAGTAGATTAGTCTTACTGTAAAAAAAAAAAATCATAATAACCTAAAAAAAAAAATACACTAAAAAAATCCTTTCTTATCATATCTTTCACTTTAATATTTATTTATTTTTGGGCAGAGAGATTATGACAAGTGGCTTTTCCCTGTTTTTTTCTTCCTTTTATGGAGAAAATGACTAGGGAAATTGATGGGTTCATGACTTGCAGCCATTTAATCACTTGACTGGTTGTAAAAAGGTGAGTTCTAGAAGATTCCGCTTTGAATGGTTTCTCCTTATTAAACCAAATCCCACGCGACGCTTATTTCTATTCCACACACTTTTCTCACGCAGCTTCTTTCGTTACTGTTTTCATTTATTCGATTATGACATATAATATATATATATATATGACTCGTGTTTTGAATTTTTTAAGCACTAAACGACGTTTTTCTTTTTAAATCCAGACCTGAAAATAACAATTGCATTTTAGTACGGTTAACGAATTTAATTTCAAATATTAATTTTACGTTAACTATGTATCTTTAAAACTATGACACATTATAAACATAAAAAATTTTATGCAACGCGTGCTTACTTTAATGAACTAGTGTTCCATCCTACAAGGACCGACGCAAGAACCAGCCCAAAGATCGAGCTGCTCAATTTCTCTATTTTCTTATTTTCAATTTCATGTAGAATTAATGGTTTTAAATATTGGTAAAAGGTTGGTTACGAAACATTTAAATGTAATTTAAAATAGTAACTCAATCATAATAGTGGTGGGAACGGAATCGAGTTCTGTCGTCGTTAGGACCGTATATTATATGCCGTTACTTTGATCAACTGGGCTCGCGAAACTCGAGAATTTACGAAATTGTACACACTACGCAGAAAATATAATCAGAGAATATGCGAAAAAATTATTAAAAAAATCCTAATTTATTATTTTTTTGAAATAGGAAATAAAAGAAAGAGAAGCAAAATATCTTCCTTTTTTTTTTAATGCCTCTCAGAGCGACAGCCATTTATTAGTGATTTTATTACACACTATCTCTCCGATGGTTACCGTCTTCCTCACATCTGACGTCGCCGGTGATCCTCCGTTCTCCGGCGAATCCACTGCCAAGATCGTCGCAAAATGACTTAAATGCGACATTTTCCTACCGGCACGTGGGGCTTGCTTTTTGGCCTTTTGCGGTTATCTCAACGACAATTGGCGTCAGAATCCGGTGATTTCTGTTAACATTCTCCAAGTTTCTGGTGAAAAGCTTTTCCGTGGCGTTTGTTCTCTTTTTGCATTTCTCGATTCTTTCTTTCGTTTTTTTTTTTTTTTATCTACTGGAAATTCGGTCAAAATTCAGAAACCCCAAAGTTACTTCGTTTTCGTGTTGAATTCTTCGTTCTGATTCGCCTTTGACCTAAAGATGAATTTGATCAACTGAATTCCGAGGAGCATGGTCAAGGTAGATTGTTAGTATTTTATTTTTGTTTTTAGATTGTAAGTTCGTATTTCATCGATTGAGGAAAGTTGAGCTTCTTTGAACCGCTAAAGATTGAGAAACTTTATTGCGTCTGATTCCTGTGGATTAGTTGAATTTCTGTTCATCGGAGTGAATTATTCGAGAAAGTTGGGAAATTTATATTGGTTGATGGAAGAACGGTCATATATATATATATATATCGAGATTTGATACGGGTATTTTTGATCTAAAGTGGCTCTTATAGAGAATTGTATTATCCTTCGTTTAACAGTGGATCTCGTGCCTCAGCTTGACTGATTGAAGGCTAAGATTTTAAAAAACAAATATTTATATATAGATTTTTTGGGGATTTTTTGGTGTTGTGGAAGGGTTGTTGAAGGATGTCTGGGGCAGGACAGGCCGTGGAGCATGTAGGATTTCCAAAAATGGATGCAAAGCAAGCAGCTGAGAACCAAAGGCGTTCTGGTTGTTGCAATCCTGTTCAAAAACCAGGTCCAGTGACTATGGATCATGTCCTTCTGGCATTGCAAGAAACTAAGGAGGAAAGGGAAACACGGATTCGAAGTCTCTTTAATTTCTTTGATGTTTTGAACATCGGATATTTGGACTATGCACAGATAGAGGCAGGCCTTTCTGCGCTTCAGATACCGGCAGAGTACAAATATGCAAAAGATCTATTGAATGTCTGTGATGCAAACAGTGATGGGAAGGTTGATTACCAAGAATTCCGACGATACATGGATGATAAAGAATTGGAGTTGTACCGAATTTTCCAGGCGATTGATGTTGAACATAATGGATG
Source organism: Paratinospora sagittata (assembly GCA_035771175.1). Taxonomy (NCBI): domain Eukaryota; kingdom Viridiplantae; phylum Streptophyta; class Magnoliopsida; order Ranunculales; family Menispermaceae; genus Paratinospora; species Paratinospora sagittata. The sequence continues at coordinate 770,212 of CM069602.1, read as the reverse complement.
CATTTTACCGGAAGAGCTTTGGGATGCACTTGTTAGGGCAGGTATGCCATACTATCTGTGGTTTAATGGCTTATTTCTTTCTTTTGTTTCTTTTAATCTCTTATTTGGCAGTGCTTCATTGACAATGCTCAATCAAACTTGTCCTCACTCACTTAAGATTTCTAGTATGTTAAGAATTAACGTTTTATTTAATATTTTACTTATGGAAATATGGTACTGAAATGAGTAGTTCTCTTATTCCTGTTGATTCATTGCTTGGCTGGTCTCCCTCTCACCATAAGTAGCCTAGGCACAATAAGGAACTCTAAAGTGCTTTATTGAGAATGTGCAGCCCGTATAATACCCATATTATTGACATGCACTACCAGTTATTTAGAAAGTAATTCTATAACTACGGGTTCTCCAGGATGTGCCAATGAAAAGCATCAATACTCGTTGTTATCAATGCTTTTTCATGTAGAATACATTGCTTGAGGAAGAATGCCTTCCTCGAGAAAACCATGATTTCTTCATATTAACTATTATTTTGTTTCATTCATTACTGTAAACGAGAGTAATTCGCTTGGACAGAAAGTAACCATGTTTAAAAAGACGCTCATGAAACTATTGTAAATTTCTACAATATCTATACGAATTAATCCCTAAATTTGGAATGAACCACATGAGGACCATTTTAACTTTTTTTTGCTCAAGTAGTTACAGTCATATATAGAAGAGAAGGTCGTGGGGCAATGGTAAAGGTTGCTCATTGTGACTTGGAAGTTATGGTTTAAATTTGAAAATAGCCGCTTGTCAATGTAGGGATAAGGTTGTGTATATTGACGCTTCCCAATAGCTGAAGCAAGGGTTAAGTTTACATTTATATTACAAATAATTTTATCTTTCTATATGGAGTTAAATGTGCTTTGGCTTCAATTTTCAAAAATTGTTTAAGAATAAATAAGGCTTTCTCATTCCTTATTACAATTACAATTTTGCACTTATATCATATATGTAAATGCATGGTGCTTTTTTGATCATATAAGATGCGGAGTGGGTTTTCTAAGGATATTAAGGTTGGCAAATACTAGATGAAATAAAATTTGTGAACTAATCATTTCAATGTAGTATGTATAGATTTAGGCTGAAGTTTTTATAAAGAACTTGCTGATTTAATGAAGAGAAGTAGTTCTGGGATCAATTTCACATAAAATCTTTTCCAGATCTATTTCTTTTGTTTAGTTTTGTGTCCTTAGGTTGTTTAGACTTTTATTGTAAATATGCTTTTGGTCTTTTGGTTTTAGTCTTAGAACACTAAAAGCTTCTACGATTGTGATTTGTGAAAAAGCTCTTATTCTTGGACCGTTTGTGAACAAAGAGTAGTTGCTTCATCGGATTCCTAAATATGTGAAGTGTTTTGATCATTGGAGGATTTCAAGGATTGTGAGGTACCTTTGCCTTCACCTTGTTAAACTATGATCAAATGATGGATTTGAGATTTTGTCTAGTGTAAAGGATGCTGCGGAGGTTTTCTCTCATTTGGGAGTTTTTGCCACATTAAGAACTCTTCATTGCGTTATGGTTTGATTAATATTTCTGTTTCAGATTTAGAATTTTTCTGATTTTGATCAGAAGTCCAAATGGAAAACCAAAAAATTCAGAATCTTCAATATGTTTCAATTATTGGGTTCCAATAAGGTACTGTTACAATAAGGACTTTCATCCAATAAGATGTTGGATCAGGACTGAAACTGATCCATTATGAAATTAGTACCTCAATTCATTGAAGCTGATTAACTGAAAATCACTATACTAACTAATTGTTCAGTCTTACATCTCTTGCTTAAAGTTAGAGCTTTTTCTTCATATCTTATTTGTAGTGGTAGCACATATTGGCTCGTTTGGAATTGCGAAGTACTTATTTTAATGACATGGACTGAAGGTATTTATAAGATATGTGAAAGTGTCTTCTATTTGAGAAGCCATGGTGAAAAAATAGAGTTGAATGAAAAACTAAGATTCTTGAAAATCTATACTTAACTCAATTTAACCTTAAATAGCTTTTTTACGGACTACATGGAGTAGGCTAGGATAATAACATATATATCATACAAACCATAAATATCCTGTTATAAAACTATTTATCTTTCTTGTAATAAAATCACTTCAAATTGGATCTCTCACTCCAAAATGTCCCCATTGCTTCATCAACCTTTCACTAATTGAAGCTTTTCCATCAATGATTGATAAATGAAAGTTGTAGTGTCTGCAAAATTGTTGCAGAATATCCACAGTTAATCCACTATGAGCTCAGCTATATTTCTAAACAAGAAGTCTTTTCAGTCATTTTTCATTATATGCTTAACTTGTTCAGGTTCTAAATCCCAAGTCTGGAAATCTCTCAGGATCTGAATGAACAATTGCAGAAAATGGGGGTAAGCTTAGGCAGGCCAATTCATTGCAGGACTTCATTGGATTCTTGCTCTGCAAGATCGTAAGCTTGCTAAAAAATCAACCTAGTTCAAATTTTGCATATTAAACCGAGACTACCTTATTGACAACCTGTCTGTTAGTAGTATCAACTTGACGAGTAGCATGATGGAAGTGACTTGATTTTTGGGGGACTGTGTTTACCCTCATCTGAGATTGATGCTATGTTGCATGAATGTCTATTAGGATGAACTTGTGTTACGCTCATGCTTGACAATGTAATCCAATCCAAGCACTCCAACTTCATACCTCATTAGCTTTTCTCTTATGATAAAATCATGAGATATCCCCATTGAGGAACATGTTAGCACCATTGTTGCTATTCATAACTATCTTATTTGTTCTAAATCTATTAAATATGCACAACCATGAAACCTTCTTCAAGGGCTTGTGAATTTGATAAATTGTGGTTTGCTTTTGTCATAGATACCCATATCTATGCAACTTGTTTTAGGTTGTGTTTTGTGTATATAGTTTTATATTGATGCATTGCCTTAACGGAGCACTCTTTGGTCATAATCATCGTAATATCTTAATTAATTTGTTGGCTATTCCACTCTATCTTTAATTTTATCTTTGTTAAAAAAAACATTCATAGACAAATGTTCACTTTCTAGTTCCATGTTTTCATCTTATAAGTCATGGCAGCTTCTCTTTCGCAGGGATTGAAATGGATGACGAGGAGCTTGCTCATTTTGTAGAGCGTGTAGATAAGGATAACAATGGAATTATTACTTTTGAAGAATGGAGAGATTTTCTCTTCCTCTATCCCCATGAGGCTACAATTCAAAACATTTATCAATACTGGGAAAGGGTATGTCTTGTAGATATTGGAGAGCAGGCTGTTATCCCAGAGGGCATCAGTAAGCATGCCCATGCTAGCAGACATTTGATTGCTGGGGGATTAGCAGGAGCAGTTTCTCGTACTGCAACTGCTCCCCTTGATCGCTTAAAGGTGGTTTTGCAAGTCCAAACAACACGTGCTCAGATTATGCCAGCAGTAAAGGAAATTTGGAGAGAAGGTGGCTTCTTGGGGTTTTTCCGAGGGAATGGTATAAATGTCCTGAAGGTAGCACCTGAAAGTGCAATCAAGTTTTACACCTATGAAATGCTGAAGAAATTTATTGTTAATGCTAAAGGAGCAGATAAAGAAGATATTGGTACTGTGGGACGCCTTGTTGCTGGTGGTTTGGCTGGTGCAGTGGCACAAACTGCTATTTACCCCATGGACCTTGTAAAAACCAGATTACAGACATATGCTTGTGAAGGTGGAAAAGTCCCAAAATTGGGAGCACTTTCAAAGGATATATTGGTTCAAGAGGGACCTCGGGCCTTCTATAGAGGCCTTGTTCCATCACTTCTTGGGATCATACCTTACGCAGGAATTGACCTTGCTGCTTATGAGACCTTGAAAGAAATGTCCAAAACATATATTCTTCAGGATGGTGGTAAGACCTTGCATTTTTTTTAATTGTAATATTTTTTTATGTTACAGTTTTTCCCTTCTTCTTTTTGGCTTTTCTTTACAGTTTCTTCTGGTTCAGATAGGCAAAGTATTTGATTCTTAAAAATTGTCGTTTCTATAGAGCCAGGTCCACTTGTGCAATTGGGTTGTGGGACCATTTCTGGAGCTCTGGGAGCAACATGTGTCTACCCACTACAGGTTATTAGAACAAGGTAAATACAATTTTTTCATCTTCTTCCCTATTTGATGCAAAGCAACATAGGGGTCTTCCACACTGGGATACTTAGTCCTTACTCGGAAATCTTTTTGAGGCTCATTCCAAGATTGGTGTTCAGGTTACAGGCTCAACATTCTAAAGCCAGTGCTTCTTACAATGGAATGTCAGATGTGTTTTGGAGAACCGTCCAACATGAAGGTTTAAGGGGATTCTACAAGGGCATTTTTCCAAATATGCTGAAAGTTGTACCCTCTGCCAGCATTACTTACCTAGTTTATGAGGCCATGAAAAAGAGTTTAGATCTTTGAATAAATCTGTAGCTTCACCAGATGGCTACCGTAACTAACATAGATGACTATAGAGTTAAATATGGTGATAAATTAGTGACAACGATGATGATGACAAGAATAAGATTCCTAAGGTGATGCAATTCTTTCAGTTATGTTATAAATAGTATTTCCCAGAAAAAGATGAGGCGCATGGTTTTCTAGTGGAAGGTTTTTGCAGGTGTGTTGCCTATAATAATGAGGATTGTTGTATCAAATCATGGCATCTGATTGGCAAGTAAAAGGTATAATTCTTTCTTTTTCAATATCCGTTCTTTAGTATATTGTTAAATTATGACTTGCAGTTTATGTTTGCATGTATTTATGTTTAAAGGTCCCAGATCTGTTTAACCAATGGGATTTGACTTGTGATGGTTTGGCTTATCTAGAAGGTTTGGGATGAATTTAATTTTTTTTCTAAAAATGATCTCTTTGTTATGAGATCATCTTCACAGTAAGTAAACCCATTCTGAAGCTTTAAAATCCAATCAGATTAGCATGTCAAGAACCAATTCATTTTAAAACTTCTACTTAAGCCAAATTATGATGAATTGTAGAAATGCATTGGACTTGCCTTTTAACCATATATATGTTTCCAAGTCCAAAGTGTCCAAATGAAGATTAATTGAAGGCTGGCCTTTTGGTGTGGATGATCCTCTCAATTACATTGAGGCCATCCACACAAGATATCAAGCTAAGTAGATATCTACCACTAGTCCACTTAGGATGAAAAAAAAGGAAAAAAGACAAACCAACTAGAATGCTCCCTGCCTATACAAAGCTGAAGTGTCCAATCAGTCATAAGAAACTAAAATGTTGTGCCAAAACAATTTACTAACAGATTTGATCTAGTATGATACAAAACCTTTTTACTTCCATGATCAAATGGGCAGATATCTTTCTCCTTCCTTTCAAAAACCCCCAAATCTCCAAACCCTATAGACCACGACTGCCGCGTTGAACTCTCCAAAATCCATTACCCCCTCTTGGACAAGGCCTTGGAATTTGCTGTTAGTTTCCAAAAGTGGAGCATTGTTTCTGTAGTTAGTATATCCCAAAGACATAGATGACTTTTGCTGTTATTCCACACAGTAGTAAATGCAACAGTTATACAAAGTGTGCGCCTTGAAACTGTAGTTGTTCACATGAGGTGATGGTGAGGAAATAATGCCATCAAATATAATAAGGAAGCTTATTCAAATCATCAATACCATGCAATTTAGATATCACTCCTGAGACAACAGTAATCTTATTCAACCAATCTAGTAAAAGATGCGCTTGATGCACAAGGCTCCACTACTGTGGGGCTTGGGGTAGGGACGATATATGCAGATTTGAGCTTTGATGATGGAGCTGATTTGAAAACATTTGACCTTGATTTTCTGTTTTGCAATTCTATGTGCTATATTGAATTTATTTATTTTTATTTTTTTGAGCAGTTTAGCTTTGTTGATTGACAATTTGTCCACTGTTATTTTGACTTAAGCACAAGATTTAGGATTTTTTATGTTGAATACTACTATACTTGCATAAAATCTAATGTTCAGGTCATTTTTTCATCAGAAAATCATACCTGTTTAAAATCTTTTAAGAATGTTTCTTCTCAAGGGATAAATGTTAAATGTTTATTCTTTGAGATCTCCTCCCTCAAACCCCTACTTTTGGGTATTTCTTTTTTCATTCTAGACAATAAATCTTGGATTTCTGCTTTTTCGTAGATGGGAGATGAAATATATGTTATGGTTTCTTAGCTCACTTCTTTAATATATACATATACATGTTTCCTTTTTGCAGCTCTTGGAGTCGCTAGCTTCAGGGTATGTAGAGTTCATCGTGGCTGACCGATGGCGGTTGCATTGTCTTTCAGGACTTCTATGCTATGGCATAAAATTGTGTGACACTGACACGTATATTTTCACTTTGTACCCTTATTTCTTATTTATTCAATGACTCAGCTTCTTGTTTAAGTGCTGGGCCTGCCGAGTTGTATCCTCTTTGAGAAGATATTTTTCACATTTCGTCCATGATCGTATATAACTTCTTTTACATTCTCTATTGTTTGCATTATGTACTGTGTACAGCATAAATGATTTAACAATAATTTCCTCAAAAGGTTTCAGTGACATTCCCACTCTCTGCTTGGGAGAGAATTACTTGAGAAGGTAAGTTGTGACTTTCTGTTACAGTCCTCATTTGTAACAAGTTATATCAAACTCGAAATAAGTGTATGGCTTGCTTGGAAGCATTGTAGCTTGCATCTGCTTGTGTCTCTTTCAAGTATTGCACAACTCTGCAACAGTTGGTCAATAAGCTCAAAGATATTCATTTATTTGAACGACTGGTTTTCATGTTTTTTTGGATGTAATCTTGTGAACCTTCTTTTAATATATTTTTCGGATAATTGGATGTTTGTTGGTTTATAAATTAAGTACTCTAAAACTAGTGATTAATATGTATATTATCAAATTGAATTGAATCTATAGCTAAGGCCCTGTTTAGTTTCGGGGCTGTATTTTTTCTCTTTTTTTTGTTTTTTTTTTTGGCTCGGTCTATAGATGCCTAACTAAGTAATAACCACAAAAAATATAAAATGGATAAAAATAGTGGATTGATTGATGAACTGTTTTTGGAATATAATATAAGAAGAGGTTTTCGACCATCAGGGCGTTGGCTTTGCTATTGTTGGGCAAGGCATGCTGTGCGAATTCAAGTTGTAATAAGGTTCGTAGATTCTTAAAGCTTCAGTGCTCGGCAGGTGTAATGGCGTCCTCAGTGCCTATTCGTGCGTCTGAGAGAGACAAATTTTGTATAATTAAAATTTCTGTTTACTATCTGCTTTGTTTCTGCTTTAATTAGAATTTATTTATTATTATTTTTAAATTTTTGTAAATTATATTGTATTATCTAATCCTCAAATAATAAAAGCAGAAAAACACTATTAACTGTGCAATAATTATTAAAAAAATGACTATGTTTCAATTTTTTATTATTAAAAATGACTAACCAGATAACATATAAATATTTACACGACAGTTTGAAAAGTAATATTCTAAAATCATTAATTAAAAAATAACAAAAGACATTTACATAATTATAAATTTCTGTTTTTTTATTATTTGAACCGCTTGTAACCCACGCATTGTACAGTTTGAAAAGTGAATATATATAGATATATAAATTTAATTTATTCTTACAACAGTAATTTAACGTACAACCTTTATTAGGACGAAGGGAGAGTAGTGGGAGTGTAGTTAGAGTTGGACAAAGAGATAGAAGATGAAGAGAGAGAGATTGAGAATTTTTTTTTTTTTTGTTTATTACAATGTTTAGCATACACATTATTTTTTAAAAACAATAATTAAATGAATTATTTTGAATTAAATAATTAATACATTATACAAGATATTAGTATATAATTTAAGATAATTTAATAATTTTTACATATAATATTAATAAAATATGTCAACAAGCGGGTGTGTCCTCCGACGGAGACGGAATTTAACTTACGATTAAAAGGATCAACGGCTCATATTGCACAAAGAGATCCTATAAAACGCCCCGATTCTCTCCGCATTAGTCAATCCAGAAAATTTTGCGGACGGCGAGCTCTTGCAAGGGTTTTCTAGGGTTTCCAGAGTTCTACGAAGTTTCTGTCAAGATGGTAAGCTTGATCTCCTCTCGGACTACAGATCAAAGCTCTCACTTTTTTAGATTTCACTAATAATTGAAGATCTTTGACGGTTCTCTTTCAAGTTTTGATGATTTGCTTGTTTTCTTCGTATACGATTGTTGATCTAGTGTTTAGAGATGTTGTTCTGTTTCTTCGATCTTCTAGCTATCTCATTACTGATTTGTATGCTTTAGGTTCTTCCAAACGACATTGATCTGCTTAATCCTCCAGCGGAGCTTGAGAAAAAGAGGCACAAGCTCAAGCGCCTTGTGCAGTCGCCTAATTCATTCTTCATGGTAAGAACTTGTTATTTTTTTTATAAATCAATATTATTTGGTTGTTAGAGGTTTACTTATTTAATGCCGTTGTTTTTCTTCTGAAGGATGTGAAGTGCCAGGGATGCTTCAACATGTAAGTTTTATGATCTTTTTGTTCTCGGCATGATCTTTTGATTAGTTCGTTGTATTGAATGAGATTATGATTTTTCATGTTCCTCGTGATTTGCAGCACAACCGTTTTCAGCCACTCTCAAACTGTCGTGGTATGTGGTAACTGCCAGACAGTCTTGTGCCAGCCGACGGGTGGTCGCGCCAGACTTACTGAGGGATGCTCCTTCAGGAGGAAGGTTGATTGAGATGTTTTTTTGTTCTTCTTTAGTATATTCTAGTAGAGGTCGCCATTTGATTAATTTTGGGATGAAAGAAGAGGTGTCTATGGTTTGGAAGTTTTGACAGGCCGCTTAATTTTGTTGGGGAAATGTTTATGGCACAATATTACCTTTTAAGTGTTGTAGTTAGTTTTGATTAAGTGCGTTGGAGTTGAATTTTGTTCAGAAATTCTGTTTTATTTATTCCCTTAGCTATAGTATAATTTGAATTCTAAATGTTTATGTTTGCTGTCTATTGTTCTTTTGTTGAATTTCTTGAGATGTTACTTATTCTCCGTTCCAGGATTGATCCTTCACCTCTATCTTCGACATGGAATGAGTATCATACATAAAACAAAGCTTCCATTCTAGTTTTGTGCTTGGTGTTATGCTGTTTTGCAAACTGATTTTGTAGGCATTTCAATACTAACTTAAAGTTTGTTGAACTTGTAGTATATAATTATTTTATTTGATATTTTATTTACGTATGTTAATGAATTTTCATAAAGAAGAGTAATTATGTATTTTGTGATCCATGGTTTCAATTCTTTTTAATGTAGGTCACTAGATCTCTCCAGAGTTTTCTGCTCTTCAATTTTCCTTCTGCTACTGTTATAATCTATTTGCTAAATCTCTTATTGTAATCATACAATAATCAAAATGTGATAAGAAATTGAAAGATAATATTAGAAACGAACATATTTGAGAAATTTTAAGAGTGACCCCAATTAGAGTTAAAGCAATAGAAAGTTGATTAAGGTGGTTTGGACACATACTAAGAAGACTGTTGGATATACCAATTAGGAATAGTAACTTATCAATAATTCACAATAATGATAGAGGCAGAGGAAAACCTAACATAACATGGATAGAGATGATTAACAAAGAAGCAACTAGTTTTGATTAAAATGTTGGTTTAGCCCTTGATAAGAGTTGACTAGAGGAAACATACTTAAGTATTCAATCTCATCTAATTGGGAAAGGGCTTTGTTGAGTTAAGTTGAGAATACATTATAGTTGAAATGTATTGTGCTTAATGTTTGTAAATAATCCATTCAATTTATGTTCCTTTAACCCTTCTGCTTGTTTCCATCTAATCATAATGCAATAAGAAATGTTGTTATAATGAGAATGGATACATTCATTTTCTTCATCTAATATTTCCTGGCTGCTGTTTATCTGTCGTAGCACTTTTGATTTTGTGGTGATTTCTAAGTTGTGGTCTGACGTGACTATGGTTGTTGGACAACCATTATGGGCATTTCCTACTCTCTTTGACTTACACTTTTTCCAATGTTTAATGAAGAATGAAGAAACACCATCGGTGGTGTCATTCATACATTTGTTTTCAACATTTAAGTTCTGACCTTTTTTTATGCTTGATTCAGTTTGAAAAACTGCTGGTTTTATTTGTTTTAACTTGGGATTATTTGTAGCTTGGCTAATTCTTTTTCTTCTTTACAAACCAATGAAACCATAGACTGGATTTGTTAGAATTCTTTTTTTTTTTTTTTATAACCGTGGTATCCAGTATTCCGACTAATTCACGGTGCCGCCACCCACCCACAAGTCCACAAGCCGGGAGACTCAAGGCAAGAGGACCCATCACGCCACCTGGGAATAAATCCCATAATGGATGCGCTAGGGGGATTCGAATTTGCAACTGTCAAGATAGGAATTTCCTTCCCTTCGAAACAAGCTAGTATAAAAAATAATAGGAGTTGAAAGCAACAACTGCATTGGAAATGAAAATCCTAGTTAAATCAATGTTTTCAGCTATTCCTAGGCAATTTTCTACCTCTAGACAAGGCAGTGCCTCGATAGTATTATTTATTTATAGGTCTTCTTATAGTTAGGCATGCATATATAGATATAGTCATCATGTGAATGGCAGCTAGCTCTTTTCCCTTCAAAGCATCAAGTTTAGCTTTCATGTTGAGGGCATCTGCTACATGGTTTGTTCTTCCATATGGAAGCCAAAATCGTGTATTAAAGACAAACCACGTTCCACAATCTTCAAAAGCTATTACGTTCAAGTATTAAACTATTAATACACAATTGATCATCGACAAAAAGTTTCTTTAGGAGCTTCATCATCAATATATTCCACTTGAATCATTCTTATTAGCATCTTCATCAAAAGTAGATTGTTCAATTCATGGCTCTTCTCACTCCCTTGAGCCCATCCTTAATATACCATATCAAGGGTTTGTATCCTAGATGAGACAAAACCTGGAACCACAATACTTTCGTGGCCCTTCGGGCCTGCCTCACATACTTACCACTCACCTATTCTCTTGCTGCATGCCTCCTTTTGGCAATACAACTTTTGCAGTATGCGAAGCAGCTGAGCGAGCAAACAATCTAATGACATAGGTCAATGGAGTAAATTTTCATTATAATCCAACATCTAAAGGAGCTAGATAGGATTTCTCTTCCACTTAGAGTACAAGGCCACTTTGGAGAGTTCTATTAATCAATAGGTAGGGAGTTTATTGAATTCACCTTTTTCCTAGGAAATACTGTGTAAGGTGAGAAACAATGTGAACAGTCTCGTGATATAGACCAAATGATGACACTATCATGCATGAAAAATGAATGTTCTCATTAAGTTCAAAATAAATCCTCGGTTATACATGAACCCAATCAAATTGATAACTTTTTCTATCAATCCTCTCGTCCTAGGAAGGTCACCAATGTCTTCGGCATTCGATGAATGCAGTAAGCTGCAGAAGGAGACCAATAATAATGGTGCCCTTTCAAGTTTAGTCACATCTTAATGATAGTGCACCTTTGAAATCAGTCCAAACAATCAGTAGATTTCTATGTCGGAGGTGGTGTAGGAAGCACATTCCTTTTGCAGCTGCACTTAAATGGAGTTTGATTCCAGTGGGAAGTTAACACATTCTGTCTGTAGTTCAAAGAGCGTGATGCTTTTGAAACTTATTTGGTGGGTATATAAGATCGACCCAATGAATATTTTGTAAATTTTTTTAAACATTACATCCTTCTTTATAATTTGTTTAATTTTTTTATTTTTAATAAGACCAACCCTAATTTTTTTTAATTTTTTTTTTATTATTATTATTTTTCATATCTCACACCCTTCCTTTATTTTTTATCATTGGTTTACTATATATATTGCCTCTATGTCTATAGATGACCCTAGTTATTTTAGTATTGTTTGCAATGCAATATAGTTAACACATGACTATATTTGACTTGTCCAAAGAGATGAATTAGCCTGTGACACATGCAAGTTGGTACAAATTGCTAGGGATTTTTGCCCTGTCTGGTGCAGTTTTTGTTTATAGCTTTTTGACTTTTTAAAAAATCTTACCCGTTACATATTTCATTCTTGTAACTTTCGTTCATAAATCTGATCTTTACTTAAACAATGACTCCCAACCACCAGCCATAGTGGAAAGTCTTCACACATTTCACATTCCGCACAACCAAAGCTGATTGAGATACATAATCTCAAATGAGAAAGTCCTAGGATGTGAGATAGTTTGTGTCCGATTAGGAAGAAGGTTGATGCCTCAATGGCTTTTTCATTTGAATAGGGTACAAAGTCACCCCATTCCTTATTAATTGAACAAAAAATGGTCCAGCATGGATGGTTTTCTGTCAATTTAATTGTTTTTAACTCATGAAAGGTCCTCTCTCAATCATGTTTTGCCATCTAATTCCTCCCTGAAGTGTCTTGTAATCATTTCAGGCAAAATTCATTTGGTTTTACCAAACAATTGGAGCCAAAATAATTATACAGTTAATCACTTCTAGTCTAGATGATTGTAATTGAATAGATAGCAAAGAATAAAATCTGAAGGAAAAAACTTTTGCTTATTAAGCATCAATTAAAGTGCTTTATGAATGATAAGAAAAGAAGGAATGAGTGAAATTACCAACCTATTTAGGTATTGCTTAGGTCTTGTTGGGACATTTTTTCCTCAAATCCCCGAAGCAAGGGGAGGTACCTGGGGTTCTTTATAATTCTTAAATCTTTAACCACGTATCAGTAATTTACAAAAACATTTTAAAAGGTATAAAAAGAAGATATCTTAAACTTCTCTTCCAAAAGGATAAAAGCTAGAAGTTGATTTTATGTTCAAAATCAATGTATTTTTTAATAAAATTCCCTATAAGTTATTATAAGATTTATTTTAAGATGGTATCATTATTCTTTTAATGTTTAATTTCATAGATACTATCTTTTAAGTTTTTAAGTCTTTTCTTATGACATTGATATGTTTAGTTCGTTTAAGTTTTATAACCTTAAGAGCTCAGTTGCTACGTGGGATTGGATGGGATAGGATTATTTTTATCTCATTGTAATGGATTTTGCATTTTTTATTTTATTTTTAAAATTTTTAATTTTTAATTATTTAATCTTATCCTATCCAATCCAATTTCATAAAAATAATTTTATCCTATCCTACGCACCAAACGTTCCTTAAAAGTAGTGTACAGTATGTGCATATGTTGTGGATTTCATTTAATTTTTATTTTCTAAGCCATGCCTAGACAATACCTAGCCACTGCCTTACAATCAAAGGGAAATTGCCTTGGCCTCGCTTAAATGCCTCAATTGTAGCTGTGCCTAAAACTAAAAGGGTCACAACTGTTTGTCTACTTGTAGTCCAAATTTTAAATAACTCACTGTTGTGTGCTCTGCCATCTAAAGTCATGGCTTTGAAACATTTAGTTATGGCCAAAGTGAGGTCTTGACAGAATTGCTTTATATGTGCTTTTTTCACTTTAATAATCCATATATGTAATGACTAATAACATGTTTTAGTTCATCCAACTTTGTAACTTAATCCCTTGAGACTATGTTCTCCTAAGCCATGGATTCGTGAGCATGTGTTTGTGATCTTTTACTTTATTTATTTTCAGTGGAATTAGTATAGTAGTAGTTCAGTAACTTCAACAGTGAACTAAAAATCACATTGTTTTGCAACTGAGCTAAAAATCACATTTTTTTTGTTCTTGAATATCTGTTATTTTTTTCTGCTCGTTTATGCGCACTGCCTTTCATACATTGCCTTTAAGTGATGTTTGTGCCACGAAATATATTATGATTAATGAAGATATCAATGTTGAGTTGAGGTAGAGCAACTCAGTTAACAAAAGCCTTTTCTGGACTAGCTACATGAATCTGCTTCCTAAAACAATTCTTGTTTATTCAGTTGCAGATTTGATGCACTTTATTTTTTATTACTGAGTGGCACTGGGAATAGATATTATTTTTGTTGATGGGCATATTTTGGGTGAGGAGCAATCTTGTTAAATCAGTTGCTAATTGCTATTCTATTTCAAATTCTTGAGGGTGACATTGATAAGATAACTTTCGGTTATTCATTTCTAAATTATGAATGATATGTTTTTCTAGATTTTATTCTTTTTTTTTTAATATTTTATATTTTATATTTTTTTTTGCTATTGCCTGATGATCATTTTTATCAGGAAGTTTTTTTTTTAATGCTTATATTCGGTTACATTAGGCAGGCAGTATTCAGTACATCAGTATTCAATGCCATTTCTTCTTTGTCAACCACTGACAGTTTTTGTTGGGGTTGTGTTCTTAATGTGTTTCTGTGAGATTAGATATGTCCCAGGTTCTTTGTCTCATGCCCTTTCATCTTTCTCAACTTGTATCAAAATTTATTTAAGGAATCTTCAAGAGTATGCTAGTGTAGCTAATGATGAATCGACTTTTTTGTTTAATGGCTGGCTATATTCATTCCGTTTGTGTTGCTTGATTAGTATAACTAAATTTTAGCATGGTTACCCTGTGTCACGAGGAAGTGATCCAATTTTCTTTCTTGTGTGGTCAATTCCCTTCCTTGTAAGGTTTCTGATCACGTGGTGATGCCTCCTGTCAGGAAGAAATTCAATAAATGGTAGGCTTAGGACATTCTAAGGATGTTGTGTAACCTTGTCCATCCATGGGATGATGAAGTTTGCATTTCCTTGGAGGATGGACGACATGATCAGGCAATAATTTTGTCTTGTTCCCATTTACTGCCCCAAGTGTGTGTTGGTGTGGGGGGAAGATGGTATACAGTGGATCCTTATTTCGGTCATGGTAGGTTCTAGGATTTGGGTGTCATTTCTGAGCTATCTTCAGTGGTAGATTGATAAGACTAGTTTAGTTTATTGTGCATGTATGGGTCTAGACCGTTTAGACCGAAAGCAACTTCAAGTGAGTCAGTAGGTTTACTGAATTGATTGTGTGATATGGCTTTGCTTTGGAGAAATGCAGGAGAAACTTGTTATGGTGACATCATGGATTGGAATCTTGAAAGTTATCATCAGTGGTTGAGTCAGTGGTCCTCCTAGATCTGTCTATTAAATTTCTTGCTATGTGAACCATGAAAATGCGTCAGTGTGGCATTTGCTTTATCAAAGCCTAACAGTATCAAATTTGTGATGCTGCAATATCTTAGTAGAATTTCATTTTTTTTTTTTTTTTGTGAGAAGAAATGAAACAGAAATATTATATTACATTACTTAAAGAGGGAACCAGAAATCTTAGTAGAATTTCATTAGTCCATTGAATTGTCCGTGGTCGAGTGTGGCAATGTGGGAAGCCTGAAGCTTTTAAGTTTAATGATACATGGTTCGCTGCCTTTCGATACTTATCCTAACATTGGATTCTTTCCACCCATATTTCACCATGTGGTTGTGGCGAATTTAAGAGCCTGAAGTGAATACATGCAGTGCGACAAGGATTGGTTTGTCGTACTTCCTCTTATCCCTTATGGAAGAAGTTTTTGCCTTTTTCTTCTCATTAAATACATAAACAAAAAAGTTGAAAGAAAGGAAAAAGACATATATAGAGACGGACCCAACAGTGAATTGACATATGTCACAATCTCATTTTGTTGTGGTTGGAAAAAAGTGGTTGGCATCTTCCTTCCTTTAACTTCATCGGTAGGGATCAAGTTGCTTCTTAATTTATTAATGCACCATACTTTTAAAAAAGAACTATGTCGTTTCTTAACCTATTAATTTTTTTTACTTTTTACGGTGAGGTAGCGATAAAAATTAAATATGAAATTTTTAGATTTTAAAATCACTATTTTACAAATTGCACTAACTCCATATTAGTTGAAAATCTATGTATCCACTCACTACTGAAGCCTCCCTCAGATGAATAAAAGATGAGACAGAAATGATCATGAAAGCATGCATGTGTGGCGTGCGTACATGAGGAACAAAAGTTCTTCATAAGCACGCCTCACGCGTGCCATGTATTGACCCCAAGTAAACGCCCTTTCTTTTAAATTTAGGGGGAACTGTGTTCATATGAAGCCAATTGCTTGGCTACTACGGTCAGTATACAGATAGGGTATCCAACATATTAATTTAAAGCTATGGTGGTGGTTGGGGTTGGGGTTGGGGTTGGGATGGAGGGGGTGTTTGTAAGCATGCAACTGAGTTTTGGTTTGTTCTTTTCCTATAAAAAACATGTCTGTGGAAAGTTGGTTTGGTTCTTTTATATTCGATTATATCTATACGCAAGTTTAACCATCTTTTTTCTCCCTTCCTCTCTCTCTCTCTCTCTTTTTATTCAGTTTTTTCTTTCCTGTGAAATCAAGCAACTTGCTTGCTAATTATATTCTCGCTTTGGAGCTTAGTTAATGTTTGGATTGAATTGAATTGGATTGAAAAATGTTTAAACATAAAAAAAAAAAATTGTTGGAAGGGGGAGTTTCTGGGAAGTTGCCTTAGTAGGTGGTGGAGATGGCACGAGTCGTTATTCTTTTGAATCTTATGTAAAGTAGGTCATTTTTTATAGAGTTTTTGGTATGTAAATCACCTAGGTAAGAAAGACAATGAATACTATAATGGACTTGAATACCCTTAAAGAAAAAGTTTACTAGTATGTCCGAAACAATCCGTTTTATAAGACATATTCTTTAACGAGAGGTTACGGGTTCAACCTTCAATCTTAGCTATCGCCTTTACTACACCAATGGGGTGGGATGACTTTTTACCTGGGTCGAAGCTTTTATGTCATGGCTATGTGTAGTGATACTCATATAGTATTGAATGTAATGTCATCATGTTTGTAGTGAGGTGCTTAGGTGAATTAGTATTTATGGCGTGTATAAGCTAGTTAAGAAAATACCATCTAAATTATTAAATAAATAAATAAAAATTGACAAAAATAAGAAACTACCGTGATCAATCTTGTAGACCCAACTCAAATAACCTATAAGGAGGAGTAGAGGAAAGGAAAGTGAATTTTATTTCAACTTCTAAACACTTTTCTATCTTCTTTAACTATAAATTTAAGTGTTGGGGTGGTTCTAAATATCAAAAAAATAATTAAAAAATTAATTAAAAGAAGAAAAAAGGAAAGAAAAATTGTAAAAAAAAGAAATTATAAATACTAAGCTTGTCTAGTTAAAAATTAGTAAAATTTTGAAAAAAATATTCTCTTTATTGTAGTAAATTGGTAAGCTTATTAGCATGTGTAATCACTCACTAATCTTTTTCATAAGAATATATGATCTATACGAAATCTAAGGTTATTCAATTAAAAACATACAAAAAAAACACGTGTCTCTTCTTGATGTAACCGTAGACCCAACAAAGTGTCCATAATCCCGCGTAAGAGATCACGAGCGTAGAAGCTCAGAATCGGTTGACCACAACGTGACACCTTTCTCCCTTTTCTTTTTTCATTTTTTTATTTTTTTAATTAACAATTTTATTAATTAAAGATTTTATTTTTTATTTTATTTTAAAAAGTTAATGTTTATAGAATGGTGGGAATGGTGATGCCTATCCCCTACAACGCCACGTGGATCCATCGTGTTGTGAGGTTGACACGTGCTTCCATTGTCCCTCCTTCGAACGTGCTTGGGAAGAAATCTGCGCTACCCTTCAGAGTTCAGACCCAGCCGTGACGCAACACGACACAGCCGCACTGAAACTGACACTGGAAACGACGCTTTTGTTCTTTTCCCCATCAAAAGCTTACAAAACCTGTTGACGCCAGTAAACTTTTTCATTTAATTTTACCTCTCAAAGTCTGTTTTTTTTTTTTTTTTTTTTGCCAACTCAGCACCATAAAGACAAAAAAGTGAAATCATATCTCTTATCCTTTATTCAACAAAATGTGGTTAAAATAATTAGTAGTTTAATACTAAATATTGTTTGATTTGGTACGTAAGAAAATTGTTAATTTAAAAAAAAAATTAAAATAGAAATATAAAAAAATTGTGAATTTAATTGTTAGTATTTTTTTTAGTTTTTTTTTTCAACCTTATTATTTTCTCACCCAAAATTTTTCCACGGTAAAGATGAAAAAATTATTTTCATATTAAATTTTTTAAATATTATTAATTATGTTTATATTTATATTTTATGAAACTTTTTATTATTAATTTATTTACGTTAAAAAAGTGTAAAAAAATATTTTCTCATATAAATTAAACAATCATGAAAAAATTGATTTAAAAAATTTTAATGAGAAATTACTTGTCAAAAAAATTATATTTTCTTGAAAAAAAATTTCTCAACTATATGGCCTTAGTATATATTATATATACATTATTTTTTATGGGTAGGTGTCTCAATAAGTTTTAGTAATTTAATTAAGTTCATGTTGGTTACATTTTGTTGGTGTAAAATTTAACCAAAGATACTAAACTAGAACTCATCGGAGTGCTGAAGAAATTGCCGGAGGTTATTTATTTGAGAGAGAAAAAATAAAAGAAAGTATGCTATCATAAGAAATGTCAATATAGTGTCGATTAAAAACCCTCTAATGCCTAAGTTAATTTAGAGCTTCATAGAGTTAATAGTACAGAATTAGGTCGAAAATTACTTATCTCCCCTTTAGGAGTTGTGGTCTTTTTATAGAAAAGGCTTGAAGTCTTTGGCCTTATAGTAAAGTCGTTGTAGAATCGAGAATCCAACTTATGTTGAGAGAGCATATTTGATTCCTAGTAAAATTAAGAAGATCTGGTACGATCCTTATGAGATTAAGAGGACTTATCAACCTCCTAATCAAATTAGTAGAGTATTAGGAGTAGATCTCGAACTTATAGCAGTGGATCATGCCTTATTCCTATCTGATCCAGCGTTCCGGCATTATCTACTTCGGAGTCGTAAATCTCTACAGATCGGCATACCGATATGTAGTCTCTCATTCGGTAGCACACATCATACCCTATCGACCTGATGTTGTCGTCTTATAATCATTGACCTGTTATTTAGGTCGGTAACTAAATCTGTCGACCTGGAGCTATCTAATATTGTCTTGGTTATTATGGTGAATAACACATTCAACTGGTTGGTAGGATCGACCATGACTTGAGATATGTGCACGATTGAGTAGATTCATATTTTATGTCCAAAATAAGTCGGTATATCAACTTAGTATGTATTACTCACGATTAAGATGTCTTGTTCCCGATACTTGGTCCAACATATATATCCATATATTTGTAATTATCCATAAGGAGACGATGACGAGGATGACACAAATAGATAAGCAATAATTGCTCTTCGGGCATGCAAAAGTCAGTTAAACATTTTAGAGAGAGAATTTGCGAATTGATCATTAAACTATGCAAAATTTCATCAATAAGAAAAGACCCACGTACGTATATATCTATTCTCATAAGAAACGTTTTCAATTTCACTTCGGCTATTGAGAACAAATCAAAACTGGCGTTTCTATTTTCATAATATTGTCCATACACTACTAATGCTCTAGAAGATTGAAAAAACTAATCACCCATTCACAGCCATTGTAGAAGGATTCTTCATATAGTTCTGATTTATTGAATATTTTAGAAATCAAATGACTCAGTCACATCTAAATGATTAAAATTATATGTAGTAATTTAATATTTATGAATTGTGATCATGCTTTGTGTAGTAAGTTGAATTGAACAGAGTCCATGACTTAAAAAGGAGAAATATAGTAGAAATTAAAAATAACACATTGTTACAAATCTAATGTTAAAATCTTTCACATTAGATTTATAATTATATTAAAAAAAATGTTTTTAAGTGTATTACAATTATAAATCTGATGTATGCGTTCTTTAATTAATGCATATCATACATTAATTATTACACTTTTACGTACCTTGGAAAGAAAGTTGATAATTCATTGCACTTTTTAAAACTTTATGACGATATAGTTCATATTAAACTGTAGGTAGCAGTAATTTGACAAATCTTAAGTATTTGATTAGTAGGTCAAAACTAAATAAAATTAATAGATTAAAATCTAGGATAAATTAATTAAATTGCATAAGATTCGAAGAAAATAAGAAAAGAAAGACAAATGATATGATATTATTCTTCAACAAAAAAAAAAGTGAAGAAAAGAACATAAAAATCACTTTATGCATGTGCTTGGTCCATACATATTCTTGTATTTAAATCACTTTGTTCTTAGTAGTGCAATATTGTTTGGATTGTATGATTTCTCTTTTAAATCTATATTTTAACTTTACA
This sequence comes from Paratinospora sagittata, assembly GCA_035771175.1. Lineage (NCBI taxonomy): Eukaryota > Viridiplantae > Streptophyta > Magnoliopsida > Ranunculales > Menispermaceae > Paratinospora > Paratinospora sagittata. Next base: position 749,926 of record CM069602.1, on the reverse strand, counting down.
AAATATGTACTATAACTTTTAGTGTGAAATTCATGTTCAATATCGGCTCCCACCTCAAATGAGGATTAGTCTAGTACCTAAAGATGTGGGATACTTCGTGAAAAAAAAAAAAAAAAAAAAGTCATTTTCAATGAAGATAACATTTGAAAAAAAAAAAAAATCTCATGGGAGGGCCTTTTGCAACAAAAAGTATTTAAAGCTGAATTAAAAGTCCAATGGAACTTTTATTTCTTGCTGGCCATCCATATATAATGGGATGAGTCTGATTTCTTAAGCTTTTTTTGTTCAAATCTCTTTATCTTTAATACCCACATACACAAGGAAAAAAAAGCTGCTTTAATTAATTGCTTTCTAAAAGTTTTATTTTTATTTTTATTTTTAGTCATTATTTTGAATTATAGGAAATTTATAGGAAATAAATATTTCTATATATAGATGGAGGTTGGCATCATAATCAGTAATTTAAAGACCCCTCCTAAAAAAATTATATATAGGGGGTTAGGTAAGACTTAAATGCAACATTTTTTTAATCCCTACTAATTAATTGACATAAGTTCTGGTCCCCTCAAGTTGCATGGGGATGATGAATCAGGAAAGTATAAAGATTGTTCAGGTCGGCAAGAAAAGCATTAAAAAAACCATATTGTTACCAAGTTTATATTAATAAATTGTCTTGATGTTCTATCTGAGTAATTAATTAGTCTAATTATTAACTTACATTTTTCAAATCCCTCCTTTGGATTATCATTTTTCGATGTATCCCAATCAACATCAAGGGTGTAAGAATATTTTTTTTTATTTTTTTTTAATATGAGTAGAAACAACCGTTATTACCCAAGGAAATCTATTCGTAAGGTATCAAGCCACAATTCCTTAGCCCACTAATCCTCGAATCAACAGAGTTGAACACAAGACTTATGTCGTAAATGACTTTATTATATGCGCACAAGTGTCATTACGTATGTATTTATCAAATTACTGTTTACTGCAACTTAAACTCTTAACCCCTCAGTTGTCTCTTACTTCGTTTAACTAATTATGGCAACCACCCGTTACCAAGATGTAAGACATTTAAAGTTTTGAAGGATCGTGATACAGGTTTATTGTACTTGAAAAAACTCTTTTTTTTTTTTATCTCAAGGGTAAATTCACATTCACGGATTAACATACTTGTCGATATGTTAAAAATTTTACAATAATGAAGTGCTTTTCAAAGAGAAATAAATGAGATTTTGCATTGAATTTATTTAATATCTTGCAATGTTAATTTGTATGATAAATGATGATGATAATGATTGGCAAATATTTGGAACCGTACGATTGTAATATACAAGTTTTTCAATTAGAACAACCATAGGTATAATTTTCCCAACTCTTTTATTTGCCTTTGTGCATGTGAGCTAATCTGAAGCCTACCGATTAATATGATCAAAAGTTATAATTTTCTAAGTGCAGAATATGATATAATGTATGCCCCATTTGAATTTGAATTTGTTGACTTAATATATATTTGAAAGGAATATACATACAATTTTATTGATTTTGCCGGCCAACCCACATCTATAATTCTGTCTAATTCAACGTTGCTAAGATTTGAGAATCAGTCAATCTCTAGGCAGAGCAAATCGTGGTTCACGAAACCGAAATTTAAGCCCCCAAACATTTTTATCAGCCACCCACCACCTACGTCGACGGTAGACTTTCCCTTTCTATATTATTATTTTTTTAATATATAGAAAGAGACATTTCCATGAAATTACATCCTCTATTGATGTTAATTTGAAAAGTCTCCAACAGCCAACATGTGGCACCATGCATGTCGGCACGTATGTGGAATTATATGATTATATATATGTTATATTAATGCATCTTATATAGGTCCTTTTATGCATGATGCAAGCTTTTCTTTCTTTAATACAATCTTTAAATATTTTTTTTTAAAAATATTTTAAAAACACACTTTATTAACATTACTTTTAAGAGTTTTTAGATTGTCTTAAATGATATATCAACACGTTATTCATGGCGATCCAAAGACTTTCATAAATAATATCAACAAAATATGTTTAAAAAATATTTTCGTCAAGCATTACTCATTTTTTTAATATCTGAATAATCGTTTCTCCAATGTGATAAGGTTACCAAGTACAAGAACTGATAAATTCTATTTTAAAAAGAAGAATTTTTTTTTTTTTAAAGACCTGGGCATCCAAGATAACTTGTGCACATTTGATTAATCCTAGAATCGGATGTAAGCCCCTAGTTCACAAAGAGGGTGCCTTTTGAAACTCTGAAAAACTTCTTTATTCAAGCTCGTATACTAATTGAAGGAGGAACAAACGGACGAAACTTGAACTCGTAGCCTCTCGATTACTTACCCCTCTATCCAATTATTTGACAAACAAGGGCCTCTTATTTTATAATGCTCAATTTTACTATTTTTTAAAATGAGTAAATATATATCTAAAAAATTATATATGCTTCAAAGTTATACAAATGAACCACTTGTCATTCACCTACTAGAATTTCGAATTGAAAGAGTTAACAAGCGTTTACTTGTGATTTAGGAGTACGAGTCTTCTCTAAAAATAGATACAGAGAAGAAGAAACAATTTTGAATTTGAATATTGACGGCACCGACCAAAGACAACGTTTCATGAACAAATTTCTGCAAGAGTTGAAAATCTAGAGATCCTCGATCGGTTAATTTCCTTCACCAAATTGATTAATTAGATAATTTTTAATATATATATATATACTCCGAAGACCTACGAGACATGTCTTATTCATGAGATTGTCAACAAGAAAATATGTTGATAAGGTTTTTCTTCGCTAGCTTATGTAAATCAAAATATGTTGTGTTTAATTAACACCTTTGAATTAGCTGCATTAATCATGCACATGAGATTTCCAAAAAAATCCTAACTGTTAGGATCTTAATAATATTTAATTATAGTTTATGTTTTGCTCATTCTGTCTCTATCCAAATAATTTGAGCAGCGAAGTAACATGCCAATAAAAGCACCTGATTGGCTCCTAGGATTCCATAGCTCCTCTGACTAATCTCATTGAGGTTATCACTTTTCTAGGGCTAGTTTTTTACTTTTTTTATTTTTTATTTTTGGTGAAAAAACTTTTTAAGGGCTAGTTGGAATATGAGTCAGCCCTTTAATCGAAGAGTTGTAATGTTGGCTGGTCATGAGGTCCTTTAATCTCTAGGGTACAATATTGTGCTTTGGAAGACCCTTAATATTCGAAGTCTTTGCCAAAAATAAAAAATAAAAAATCGTTGAGGCTGTTTTTTTTTTTTTTTTGGTTTCTCGTTTCCCGCACCCTAAAATTAGTCCCATTAAAAGGGAGAGCAGAATGATATACTTTTTTCAATAAGATATTTTCAAGAATCGGCCCTTAGAACTTCTATGCAGGGACGACGACCTTAAGACTTAGTTCGTTTCTATTGAACCAATCACTTATTGGTCATTGAGGCTATTTTTTGCCTTGACGTTCATAATTGTTCAAAAAAAATTTGTTTTGAAATTAAAAAAAAATAACTGAAATATTTGTTTGTTACAAAAAAAAGACCTAGAGAAGGAGATTGGTTATACAACCTTAACGTTCCATAAATGGATCACAATGTAATTAGTCTAATTAGGTTATTAGTGAAAGTTCATAAAGACACAAGTTCAAGTCCCGTCGTCAAGTGGGTTGGACGAGGCTTTTGCTATGAGAAAATTCTTTCTGTTGTGTACTACATGTAAGCTGGGGTATCTGCACACTCATTGAGGAGATGTCACTCTCTTCCCTCATTGAAGGCTAGTCCTTAGGATTAGTTGATGCACGTAAGTTGACTCGGATACCTTTGGTTACTAAAAAAAAAAGGTTATAAAAGTTCAACATTGAACAATACTAATTGTTGGAACAAAATTTGACAAACACCGAATTTATTGATATGTGAAAGAGATAAGCTTATTTGGAATCGTGAATCGTCCGAACTTCAATAGAACTTTGTCGTATAAATCTGATACTAACGAAAACAAGAAAAAAGCTTTCGGGAGGAACACCGGTGTGGTGCCAGCCGAAGATCCTCCGATGACTAAGTTAGTGTTTGCTTAAATGCGAAATCTTGTACAGATTTTAGAATGTATCTTTTTTCATACCTTTAGAGGAAGAGTAGTAGGTTATTTCTGGTCGAGGTGGCTAGCTACCCAATAGGCATGTGCCACTTGTCGATATCTAATCAGTTACTGGCAGGCGTGATGAGCTGTTGAGTTCATCTGCTTTGGGATTATAGGTTTCTCTGTTTCAGATGAAGTGAGACTCATCCTTATTCACAAATTGCTATTTATCCCTGATTTGTCAGAATAACTACAGTTCTCGTGCATGTCTCTATCCCGGATATCCCGGGATTCTCTTTATGTTGTGCTGTGATGCACCAACTCTAAAGGTCGACGTCGTCCCCACAAGAGGCCGAGGTACCTGAGGTCTATGCTATCGGTGATTCAAATGTTTATCTCAGGTTCTTCGGTGGAGGTGTAACACCCCGTAATTTTAATTAAATACATACTGTGAAATACACGTATATCGAGATATATAATACACGTATTTTAGACGTAGGAGCTAATTATATGCTAGATAATACACGTATTTTATACATAGGAGCCCAATATATGTGTGTATGTACAGAAAGAAGATGATACCTATGAGATCATCTTATATGGGTGCTTACAAGTTAAACATTGGAGTTGATTTAACTTAAATATGTGAATTGAGTGTATCGAAGAAAAATAAATAAATAAAGTACTGTTCATTTGCGGGTTCTGTTCACCGAACAGTACCGTGAACAGTACTGAAAAGAAGACAAAAAAATAAAAATAAAAAAATAAAATAAAATTTAAAAGATAAGAAAGGAAGTTGCAGAACGAAAAAAAAAATATAAAGAGAGGAAGAACGGCAGAGAAGAAAAAGAAGAAAAAGGGGAGAACGGGCGATTCGCGTCAAATTCGGATCCTCAGTAAGTGATTTTCACTCTTTCTTCATGAAATTACTATCTAAGCTAGATGTAACGATTCTAGCGGACTAATTTTAGCTATGGGAGCCGTTTTACGGCGTTTTCAACAATTGAGGTTTTGACCCAATGTGAATGAAAATCCGCTAGAAAAGTAGAAAAACGCTCCCTGGACTGTCGGGACTCCGAATCTGTGGTTAGATTCTATTTCATGATTTTTGGAGACCGTTTGACAATTTTAATACAATTTACATGTTTCGAATGAATAGTGACGAATAGTAATATAAACAGTGATGTGAATAGTGAATAGTGAATAGCGATGTAAATAGTGAACACTGAACAGTGGTGTGAACAGTGAACAGTGATGTGAATAGTGATGTGAACCCGATGAAACCCCGGTTTGAGATCATAAAATCGTAGAGAACTGAATTCCGGACGTTAGAACATGATATTTGGCTATGCTTTGATATTTTTAGTAGCTAAAGATATGATAAATGATGCTTCTCATGATAAGCTATGATTCATTTCAGTTGAGAGCTTAAGTGCATGGATAAACGCTCTTGAAGAAGCAATGACGTTTATGATGCTCGATTTTAGATGATCTATTGGATTAGAAACCTCGTGTAACCACTGTGAGTATAGTTTCCTTGATTTGGTTATTGTATGACATTGTACGCATATAAAATATTTGATTATATGCATGTTATATTTATATATACTGCATTGAGTTTTATGGATCATGCAAACTGATTTTAGCAATTGGAGTTTGTAATGATGAGGTTTTGCGAATCCTCATTGTCATTTTGTTAGGAATTAGATTCGGTTGAGGTTTTGCGAGTCCTCATTGTCAGTAGGTCTGTCCTAACAAGGGTTGCGATCCTTGAAATGACTGTGAATTCGGTAATGAGAGGCTATGTCTACCTTGTGCGGCCATACAAGGGTTAGACCCGCTCTCTTGCCTTGCGGAGGAGGGAGATTGTGCATTGTGTTATTGAAAACTCATGCAATTTATGTTGTTGACATGTATAATATATTCGTTGAATAATGCATGTGTTGAATAAGTGTTTGAAATGATTTTAAATGTCATATTTCTCTAAATGTATATAATTGTCATCTCAAGAACTATATTAACTGAGCTGTTGTTTGCTCACCTCATTTCCTCCAATATTTCAGGTATTGAGTCGAAGGAAAAAGGAAAAATCCGTGAGTGATAATAACGTGAGCCTTCGTCTGGTATGTGTATGTATGCTTGGAGGAAATAGATTATATTTATGTTATTTTGATATGTATAAGTATCACACACTATATATATGTAATATCACCTAGATGGGTTGTGTGATAATATTATATAATGCTTGGGATGACGAAATGAGATGATCATAGATATTTATCATGTGAGAATTTAATTTGTGGAATAAATGGAATGATTATAGAGATCTATATTGGATTTGATTTGTGGTATATTAGAAAAAAAATTGCTGTAAATTTTAGGAATGATTGTGAGACTACGTGAAGGCTGACAGTGTATTATATATTGTATATGGGTATGTACAGTGTATAGTACATTGTGCCGGTCATGACGTCAGCCTACGTCAGGGGCGTCGTGACAGGAGGACTCGGCTAAGATCGAGTTGTCGTATAATTAACCATCCTGAAGATTTGTTGTGGATGACCTTCATCAATAGCTCGTCGTTATCGAGCTGTCAATCGTAGATTATCCGATTTTCTTCCATAGTTCAATGGACTGACATTTGTTGCTTTGTCGACCCTGTGGACAATGCCTGATGTCAAACTCACGTCGCTGTCATCGATATCTTCTAGATCGATCTTACAGCTCCGCTAGGCCGAGCTGATGGTCCAACACTAATCATACACAATTTTAGCACCCATTTGTAGCTTACACAACTCTTTTAATAACTACATGTGCTTAATAACACATCAATACATAATTTAAGGATATCCAATATATATTAAAAGGCTGGGTGATGAAATATATTCTTTCCTTTTAAATTATATGGGGTAGGCTATTAATTGTTACCCAAACAAATCCATCAAAATAAAAATAAAAATTGTTAGAGTCTCTCCACATATAAACGTGTGACTTGTGAGCGAAATACTTTTAGTGGTACCTTGATTATAATATGACCAAAAATAAAAATAAAAAATAATCTGTTGCTAAGTCTGGTTTACCTGTAACCTTCTAGATGCTAATATATATAAATATAAAAAGAAAATCTGTTAGAAGAAGAAGAAGAAGCACATCTGAGTTGTTTTTTTTTCAAAAAGAAAATAATGTGGATTGATTGGGATTTTTGGCGTAGATGATGGGTTTGGCCACAGAATGTCAACAAAAACGGCTTTTCTGCTAATTTTCTTTTTCTTTCTGGAAATGGAAACTAAAAGCTGGATCTCTCCATGGCAATGGCCATTGGATTTGATTGGATTGCGGCTTACCAACATTAACACAAGGTCGCGGCTTTGGCTGTGGAAATTCCTTACATGCCTATAGCTTTGTAATCTTTGTAATCATCAAAAAAAAAATTGAGGTTGACGGAAATTTTTTTTTTTTTTTTTTTTTTATCTATGGCTTTGCGGCGCTCAGGTGGTGTCTGGCACACAAAGTGATAAAAATTTTCTAGCGAGATGAGACTCCATATATAATGAGATTCGAAATTACGACCTTACTTAAGAAGAACAGCAACTACCGAACCAACTGAACGAGTTGGTGAACTATTTCTTTTTACATTGTAGTTAGGCCAAATATATATGACATTCACCTAAATCTATAGTTGCATTTGCATTTATATAACTATTGATGTACAGTTACATAGGCCATATTTTTAATTTATTTTTTAATGCACAAAAGCTATATTTTATAAAATAGAATGTTGAGACTAAAGAAACAACATATTAATTACAAAACAGCCTAGCAAAAAATAAAATAAAATAAAATAAAATGGTTTAAACACCTACAACAAAAACTAGTTATACTAGTTAAGTAGAATGACATGTTGAATGTTAATAATAACAATAGATTAAAAAAAATTTCAACTATATGAGGTCATATATACTTTTTAGATATAACTATTTGTAAGTTAAATAGAGATTTTATTTTAAATAGTCACACGGTTGATCAAGTGAAGAAATTGCTCTATCATATGCTAAAATCAATGTTAACTCACAAGTAATTATATTTTTCTTATCTCTTAAAAATAACAAATATTTTTCTTAATTATCTTTATTTATATTATGTTAATATCTTTATCCTTACTCTTCAAAGAAAAAGTATATTTATCCTTACAAGAAGTTGTTAATTTATAAGAAAGAAAATTAATTAAAATGATAATTAAAAATGTAGCTCGATGCACAAAGCTTTTACATATGTAGGGTCTCAAAATATGGTCAGACTCACTTTGGGTCTATTGTACGAAGTTCCCACATAGTTGTTAATTTATCATCATCATAGCATAGTAAACGATATAATTATAATTACTTATAACGTAACTATAACTTATCTTTTCATAAAATAAAGCGAGAGAGAGTAGCGGAACCTATCTAATTTAAAAACAAATTTATTGAGTTAATAAAGTATGTTAGAGACTAAACTGGTTTGGATACATACACAACTGTAGGTCTTCATAAAGTTGAAAGAATGATCTATTAGCACTAGACGGTAACAATAGAGACATAAATAGACTTAAAATAGCATAGATAAAAATTAATTTAATTTCTTGTAATTTGAATGCTTAACTTAATCCTCTGGATAGATTAGTCATTAAAAAAAAAACTTAGTTGAGTTGGATAGAGCAAAAATATTTTATTTAGTACATAAATGTGTTCTAACAATATCTATGGTGTCCACAAATACCATGTAACTCATGTAGGACCACATGCATATATATATATTATATACCTTTAAATTATACATAGGAACCCAAGAACAAAAAAAATCTCATCTAATCAAAATCATTATCATGAAAATTACATCCAATATTTTATTTAGCACTAATTAACTAACCTTCAATTAATGTCCAAAATAATAATGCATCATCTTTTCTTTATTTATTTATTTTCTAAATATAATAAAAAACTATTGAAAGGTCATTTATTTATTTGGGAGTCATCTCATTTCGTCCTCTTGTAACCCCTTCTCCTTCTCTTCGTCCTTCGTCCTTCTCTGTTCTTTGCCGAGGAGCTCTGTTTCTCTGAAGGATCTTAACCAAAATATTTACTTGAAGATTCTTAAATTCTCGTTGAAGCTCTGTCTCTTCGTTAAAGCATACAAGTTGGCGGTAGGGTTCTGTTGCCGTTGTTGACCTTTCGCTTAAATTCGATGAAGAATCGGTCCTGCAATAACACCTTCTTTTTCTACTTCAAAAGCTCTTTAATTTGCTGAATCTTTCCTTAAGTAGTAATTAGGGTTAGGTTTTCACGGATCTCTCGCATTAAATGCGTTTTCTGAGCGTTTTAAGACTTGCTGGTTGTGAAAGTTGCTGCTTTTTTGCATTTAAATTCGAACAAGAACACTGCCGTGGTTATTCCTTCTACTTGCTGTAGTAACTTGATCTTGTGGTTGAGGAGTACTTTTTGGTTGTGTGTTGTTTGAGAGATTTCTTTGGCGTTTGTTAAATCATGTCGTCTGTGATTGCTCGAACTGGACGACAGAGGCAACTTTACGCGAACGAGTTTCGCCTTGTCTCCGGGTAAGTCGCTTTCGCTCCTTCCATTTTTTTCTTTCTCATTTCTTGCTTTTTAATTATTATTATTATTTTTTTTTTTTTAACTTCCTCTGTTTTCTGTTGTAAGGTTTTTCATCTTTTCGCTTTCAGTTTTGACTTTGTTTAATTCTGCTTAGTTACTGTTCGTAATTCGAATTCAAAAAAGGAAGAAAAAAAATTCTTGTTTTTCCTCCTGTGATTTGCTTGCTTATACATGAACTGAGATTAATTTCTCATATAATTTGGGAGTCAGCTACTTTGTATGTGTAATTTTATTTTCTGTTTTTTGTTACAAATCTGAACCATAAATGGTGAAGTAGTGTTCCTGGTTTGCGAAATTAAGCGAGGCATACATGATTCTTCGGTTTCATAGTACATTTTGGTGGGTCTGGTCTGGTTTCACGGATGTATAATTATAAACGCCCGTGTGAATCCAAAATGTTGTTGTTAATAATTAAAGTAGTTGTTTCGGGTCGGGTTGGGTTGATTTTGCTTCCAGGTCATCCGTTTTTGTTATTTACTTTTTAAATCTGTAACTAATGAAACTACCGTTTGATCCACTGTTCATTCACCCTTTGTGGTCTGTGATCAATGATTTGCTTATCCAGTTGGATCTTTCTTCTGGGTAGTTTCCTATGGTCTGTGTTGAGCAGGGACTTTTGACCCGCTCATCAAAAGAGGCACCACCTATGTTATGGACGGCGAGTCATCTACGTTGATCTCGACAGACCCAGTTGTCCCCTGACCCGTCTGTTTCACTTACCAGACTTCTCTATTCTACCCAGGGCAAGGTAACGAAGAACATGGGTTGGGAGATTTAGATATATCTCCCCTACCCTGGGGCCCAAACAAAATATGTTTGTCATTTGTTTGAGAGAGTTTCAGAAAATTATTGGAGCAAAACTCACTCATATAAATTTGTGCATCTCAGGTTTCTTAGCTGCATAACTAGAAGTTAATTCCTGGGAAATGCTCTATAAGTTGTCTGGTTTGATCTATGTCTAGAACGACATAGTCTTAAATTGAGTTCTAAAATAATAATAATAATGATATAAAGTAAACAAAACTTTGGTTTAAAACACAATTTTAAGTTGTATATGGGGGCAAAAAGGATTCTGCAGACCATTTTAATCATTACTTCTCTGGGGTCGGCTTGTTAATTTATTAGTCCAAATCTCATGATGTTGTTCCAAAGTTGTTCAACTCTAACTTTGAGTTTTTTGGTGTTTGAATTCCTAGTAAATCTTAGCACTAATTTACCCAAAAATGAGTAAATTTCTGTCTAGGAACTGTATCAGTTGACTCTTCTACAGGGAAGTTTGTGTTCCTTCTCTGCCTCTGGTGTGATCTTATGTTACCCTTTCTTCTTCCCTTTAACCCAAAGAACCCGTGTTGACATGACACAACATGTGTTGGGCACTTTAGAGGGTGAGAGAGGGAAAAAAACAAAAAACAGAGAGAGAAAAAATAAATATGGAAAGATGAGGAAAAGGAGAAAAAGAAGAAGAAAAGAAAGAGAAGCTTTTTTCTCATAAGGAAAAAGCAGAAAGAAGAGAGAGAATAAGAAAAAAGTAGGATAAAAAAAAAAAAAGAGTGTAGGCTTGATAATGAACATAGCTCGTGTCCAAGTACCTGGATTCAATTGTACCCATGTTCCCACATCCTATGGGTTGAGAATGAACAAATGTGACCTCTACACTACAAGTAACCTAGTCCACGTAACATAAGTGTTAATACTATCCCCTTCTAATAATTGTTTATCCAGCTTTTGTTTTCTCTCTGTGTTTCTTTATCTCATAACAGTATGTTCCATAAGGTAAGATTGACTTGATAGCAGCAGTCTAATAAAATTTTCTTTTCAACATTATGCATAAACAGGTGCATCCCTTATAGGCTGAAAAAGTTTGTTGAGGATCCTTATGTGGATAATAGATTGGAAGTCCTCATGATTTCTTCACCGGATCGTGTGGATCTTGTATTCCCAAAGGTATATAACTTCATACATTAAATTTCATTTTCCGTTTCATTTTTTCTTGATTGTGTATGTAATATCAGCACAAATATCAATCAATTTGTCAAAGGAGCATTGAATCTGATGTTATTGCAATTATTGGATTGTCAGGGTGGGTGGGAGAATGATGAGACTGTTGAACAAGCAGCATGCCGTGAAGCCTTGGAGGAAGCAGGAGTAAAAGGGATACTTAGTGTATGTTCATGTCCTTCATTTGACACCTTTTTACATGTTAATTTGAACCTGTATCCTAAATACCAAATTACCTGTTGAGCTAATGTCTTCATCAACCTGTTTACTGTGACCCTGGCTTTTAACCATCATCATAATAAATCTTACAGGAATCTTCAAGTGTTTTTGATAGATTTACTGTCTTGTAAAACTTATGTTAATACTCATGAAACTTGGGTGCATATATGCTCAATGCATATATTGAAAAAATGAACCAGAATTACTTTAGTGCTTGTGAGCTCATGTTTCTCACTACTGAGTCTTGAATCATTCAACTTGCCCTTTTTTGCAGAAAGATCCCTTGGGAATGTGGGAGTTCAGGAGCAAGAGCCGGCAGAATAGCTGCAGTCTGGAAGGATTCTGCAGAGGTTATATGTTTGCATTGGAAGTAACTGAAGAGCTCGATAACTGGCCAGAGGAGGATAACCACGGCAGGGTTTGGGTCCGTATTACCTGAAAAATTATAAGCAAATTATGTTAATCAAAGCATCATGAACATAATACTTTTCCACAGTACCCAGAAAAAAAAAACACACAAAAAAATCTAGTATTATATGCATTGCTGCTATAATGGTACCTGATACTCACAAAAAATGTTGTATTTCCATTAACAGTAGTCCCTGTGGCAATTAACTCATAACGGGTTGCTTTCATTTGCAGCTTTCCATAGAGGAAGCATTCAGGCGCAGCCGGTATGATTGGATGCGAGGAGCTCTCAATAATTTTCTGAGAGTCATGTCAGAGACTCTTCAATGCCAAATGAGTATGGAGTTGGTCTCGTCCGTTGAGTTGTTGCCAGAACATAAGATATTGATGCCAAGCTGCTATGAGAAGCCATCTGTTACCCAACGGATCGATGAACGTTTGTCTGTTCTGGGATGATCAGACTTATCTTGCTAATATAATAACATCCTCCAACCCTGCAGCCATTGGTGTGCCTTCTTAAGTTGTATCTTATTGTAATCATCAATCAAGTGCACATTTGAATGATGTTTGGGTACGTGCAGCTCAATGTCTTTTGCTTGCTTACCTGTGTATTTTGTATGATGGTAACTATCTGCAACTTTGACATCTGAAGGGAAACAAAGATGGACTTTCTTCCTCAAATGTCTTTTTTTTCCATTGCAATTATTTTCTGCTGGCTCTCAGTAGAAACTCTCTAAACGTAATATATTGAACGGCAAATCGGTTTTGGTAAAAGAAAATGTCTAGAACTCAGCATAAATAATGGGGGATTAGTTGTTTCATATACATTTATTTGGAGATTTCATTTGCATGGAGAACGCGGTGGTCATGTCAAAGAATAAGGTGCTTCATGCATAAAATCTGTATTTGGATGAATTAATACTTCTTTCATCGAGATTGGGAAGCGATATTCTTGGGTCCAAAAGTCAGCCAGTTTTTATAGAGCCTTTGGTCCATGAAGATTGTGAGATTCAAACACATCTCAAAAGAATAGTTGAGTGCTTGAATAGGTCCAACACCCTTGAACTAACAAAAATAAAATACGGGTGTGTTATTTATGAGCATGTACATAAGATTTTAGGTGCATTTATATTCTTTTAAGTTGACAATAAGGCCAAATTCATAGATATTTTTTAGTTATCATAGGATCTATAGATGAAATTTTGTAGAAAATTAAGTGAATATGTAAGATCTACCAAGTCCGGCTCTTTAAGAAGATTTTGCCAAGATACAGTGCAATTGTTTGCTCTGAAATTTGGTAGGTCGGCACACCAACCTGGTTGTTGATACCTGGTTGGTATTAGATATAAACAAAACAGTAAAGGGAAAACTACAAGTCCGAGGTATATGTTAAAGGTGATTGATGAGTGAAGGTTTCAATATCAAAATTCATACTCATCTTAGTCGCACCCACTTGAAAAGAAAAGTCCAATAAGCCTACAGTGCTCGAATGCGAATTAGTCTCGTTCGAAGGGCGGGGACACCATGTAGGAAACAAAAACAAAAAAAACAAAAAACAGTAAATTAAAAAAAAAGACGATGATAAAAAAACATATCACCAAAAATATACAGATAGATTAACATCATGATTTAGCCCAAAAATAAAACATATTATCTTAAGATATTTTATTTGTAACATCTCATGCTACCAAAGCACTTTCTCAACTACACTTTTTCCACAATTTCCTGCAAAAACTTCTTCATTCCGAAATTTTTGAACACTTCATAATGAAATCCTTAAGCCGTAAAGAATCTTATAAAAAAAAAGAAAAATATTAATCTAACTATAAAAAGTGTAACTTTAAAGTACAATTATATATTCATAATTATTAAATAAATATATGTTACACCTCTTAAAATATATAATAATAAATAATTCAATGATTACATAAGTATAGTTACACTTCAAGTTTATAACTACTATAGTTAAAATAATATTTCTCTAATGCCTGTAACTTTTAGCTGCTTAAATTATCATTGATGCTAATTAAAGGCTATTAAACTAGGAGAATGCTAGAAAAACTCCACTTCTTAAACTGGAAGTGGTAAATGACACATTTTCTTATTCTAATCTTTTCTATTCTTCTTTTTCCTCCTTCTAAAAGAAAAAAAAAAAAAACTGTCTTTGTGATGACCAGGGGTGGTGTCCCAGCTAGCTTATGCATCTCACAGAGACTATTTTCATTAAGAATGAACATCGTAAAGGAAATATAGTAGCATCCTATTAAATAAGGTGTTAGTATATCCACACCTGACCACGGCGCAAGAACAAAGCCCGTGCCACTCCACCCTTGCAGTAAAAACGAAAATCCATTACCCGAGACCTATTCTAGTGCTTGAAAATTGGGAATGAACAGCAGTGAACTTAAGTCTTTGTTCAGTCTTTTGACATTTGCCCTTTGCTTGACTTACATCTAGCATCTGTTTTAAAGATCAGAGATTTGGTTTTAAAGTTTTAAAGATGATGCAAGAAATTGTATCGATCATTCTCCCATTAGCCCAAGAATTTTAATACCTGCAAATGAATTTAGTAAATATTTTTTTCATAATTACTTTGGATTACCATCAAGTAATAATAGGCAGCAAACAAAGTAAAACAATCTTACCTAATATCTCGTGTTTAAATACTAATTAATTATAAGTGCATTAGTAAAACTAGGAAATGGATAATTGACACCTAGTAATTTAGGGAAGGATGTCTATCCAAGTTACGCATATTAATTTAAATAATGGGCAACAGTACACTTTTGAGCATCATTGACTGGTTTGCAACTGGACAACCCAAATTGACACCCACGGAACACAAGTCTCGTTAACACAACATACAGAGAACATATATATATATATATATATATATATATATATATATATATATATATATATATATATATATATATATATATATATATATATATATATATATTAATCATTATTTTGAAAAAAATGTCTTAATTACTCCCAATCCCAATGGAACTTCCACTCATCTTAGCCAGTAGCGGTGAACATGTTCCCTCCTCACCCAATCCGACTCGACCCGATGGATCCGATAAAAAATTGGGGGATCGGGTCGGGTGACTCTTACACAATAGGGTCTATCGGGTCATAAAAGAAGGGATCCGATCCTATCGGGTCGGGTGACGAATTTAGGGAAAACCTGATCCGATCTTATCATAAGCTTTTTGAAGTGGTCTTTCCTTTTTCTTTTTAAAATTATTGTCCATTGAACTTGTATTTGAAGTGTGAATTATATTATCTTATTGAGTGCTTTGCTTTAAGTTTTAGGTTTTAATTAAGTAATGACTGGTGATGGATTATATGAACTTTATAATTATGACTTAATATAGACATACATTTTAGGTGATTTTTGAATCCACCCAAAGAGGGTTAATAATGTCTCTTTATATGATTTATATGTTATAATAGTTTTTTATGCTTAGAATTTCAGGATAATATTTTTTAATATAGAAATGTTTTTTTGTAGAAGGTTGGGCCATTTTTTTGTATAATTGATGAAAAAATTGTATAGATATTAAAAATGTTCTTTTTTATCAGGTTTTATTATTTTTTTTGTCAAAATTTGTTAGGAGGTTGATAAAAAGGTTTATTTTCAAAATTAGTAATATCAAATTGGCCCTATTTTAAGAGCTCAAAAATTTAATACAGAAGTCCAATCAATAGCAAATCGAGCTATTGACCCACACACAACAAAAAAAAAGGTCTCAGGTGACCTGACCCGATTACGGGTCAATCAGGTTTGTCCACTCCAAAAGACCTTGTCGGGTGACAGTATGTGTCATTTTCTGTCACCCGACTTAGACGGGTCCTATAAAAATTGGGTTCAAATCTAATCCAAATCCGACCCAAACCCACCCCTACTCTTGAGCCTTCGGAGCACAAATAGAAGAACAATATATATATATAATTACTCTTTTTAATTACTTTACCTCTCTTTTTATAAGCTTTTGACGTTTTGTTAGCTTAACCAAAAATTCAAACTTAGACATCAGTGCAAGATGCAGATCACGAAACATTCCTCAAAACTGGGATATCTTTGTTTTTTTATCTTAGATGCTAGCAATTACTAGCTACTACCAAACAAGCTGCTTTCAATTAGATATATTTGACTATAAAAAGTATTAGTTACCTTATTATCTTCATTACCAAACTCAGTCCCGGGTTTTATGCGCCATATCATGTAGCTATCCTTGGCTGAAAATATAGTTTCACATCATTTATAGATAATCCATTATGTTAAAATAAACATAAGTTGAGATCTTATGTACCCTTATTAGTACAAAGCATTTTAGAGTAATAAAACTTTACAACTGACCTTAAAAATGATTAAATTGAGAACAATATCAGTACTAATATTTGAGATTCACTCCGATGTGATTAGGATGGTCATGAGAATGCAATTGTGCATAGTTTTCTTCTAGAGGTAATTAGATATACAGGTCTCTGTGCATGATCAAGATCTTAAGATAATAGAGTAGAGCTATAGGAAACCTGAATGAATCAACTAAATAGTTAACTTTCTAGCTATATAATTAATAATTAGTCACATGCTTGTGACACCTTTTAATGTAATTAGATCCTACTCATCATACACTTTCTTAAATTGATAAAACTAAGTAGATTAAAGGGAGATGGCCTGGGACCCAATTTGGTCAAGGAGGCCATTTTATTAAACCATAATATATTTTCTCTTGATTAAGTAGGGTATGATAGCTAGTGATTGTTTTATTCAAGAAAAGTAAGTCTATGTGTCTCTCCCACATGCAACGCAACAACCATTTTGCGTGTTCCAAGTCCAATGCTTCAAACCTTGCAAATATATATATATATATATATATATATATATATAAATGAGAGAAAATCAAATGTTGAAGATAAAAAAGATAAAGAAACCTTTGGAAATTGAAAAGTTGGGGAAAGCCCTATGGTTTCTATCATTGATTATTTATTTTTTTGGCTAAAATTGGAAGCACATGGCTGAGCAATGATAATCCTTGAATGCCCCACTTTCAAGGCTTAATATAAATAGGGGATAGCTAGGTAACATGACCTAATTGAAACCCTTCTCATATATAAATAATTCTAATCAATTTCCTTTAGTATTAATAAGATTTTGGGTCAAAAAGAAAGGGAATGTTGAATAGCATGTAGTAGCTTTTCTTTATTATTTGTTAAATTATTTCACACGTCAAAATCATCTTGGTACCCACTTCCTCAAATTTAGATTTGGGTCATAAAGAAATGGGTAAAAGGTGAGGTGCCAACACTTAAAAATCACTCTTAACATTGAAAGGTGGAATGTATAAAATGTAACCATTTATCTAAAAGAATCGATCAATTTCATGTAAAAGGTAACTATAATAACAACAAGAAGGTTTTTGGGAATGAGGGTCACATAGTAACCAAATGTCACCTAGGAAAATGTTACCTTGAAAAGTCAAAGTTTATAACAGTTGCAAGCTACAATGATACTCTAAGATTTGAAGTGCTCTTTCTTCAATTTATTGATAATATTTTCACTATTTAAGAATAAGAATAATCATGGCCTGTTATTATGTTAAAAGCTATAACTTTCATATTAGGGTCCGCTCACGTGCATTTTTTATAGCACATGAACTTAATTTATAATGGGAAAGAAAGATCTGATTAATAAATAAGATAAACAAACAAATATGTTTGCGAAGATATTTGAATATGAGACCTCTAGAATAAAATTGCTCTGATACAATGTTAGAAACCACTTGAGCTAAAAGTTATAGTTATCAGATTAAAACTCAACTATGTATATCAAGCGAAAATAGATAGATATTAACATATTATGCTGCCTTCATTATATTCTACCAGAGTAAAAATAATTTCCGTATAATCTTAACTATAATCGATCTAACAAAATTCATATACCCATGTAATTCAACTTTGTAATATAGGGCAAGATCATATGATACCAATGAATGATATCTAGGCTTCTTAATTAATTAAGTCTCTTGAGTTGTGTCTGAACCTGGGAGATAAAAAAAAAATGTTAAAGAGATTACTAATTACTACAAATCTTATATGTCAAACATTCACATTAAATTTGTAATTTCATTAAAAGATGTGTTGTTTTAGTTTATTAAAGTTAAAAGCTGATGTAGCAGTCATTTGTAGCAATTGGTGTAGTGTTTGTAATTCATGTAGCATTGCTAAAAAAAATGATTCATTTTAAAGAGAGAGAGTATGCCACATTAATTAAATTGATCTTTATAGAAACAATATTTTGAATAGAAGTATATATGTTGTACCATGATAAATGTATAGGTCCCATCCCTCATGCTTGAGAATTTTGGCGGGGTGGGATATATTAAGCACCATTCATAATGATCATTGAACTAATGATTCTTCTCTTAATTTGATAATCATACATATGATGGAGCTCTCACACTTTTTTCAAAACTTTTAGTTTGGATATAAAATGAGATCTACTTAAACTTATCATAAAGTTCTTTTCTTTCATGATATATATATATAGCAGATGAAAGAAAAGAAATCATATGCACGCTTGTGAACTTGTAGTAATACTTCTATAGCTTTATCATTTCTTATACATAAATTAAATTGATACTCTCTTTTTTAATTAATAAAGAAGAAGAAAAAAAGTTATATTTGCAAACATATATATATATATATTTTTTATTGTTCTTTGTTGATTAGAATGATTGCATATTATTAGAAATTCATTGCTAGGTGTGTCACTTGCTTGGTACGGCTGATCCAGTTTCAATGTACCTAAAATCAAAGTTGTAATTCATTTCTTTTATATATATATATATATATGGGTTCTGGCTTTAAATTTAATTTCATTATACAATCCGGACAAATGCGGCATTAGTTACCACTTCCATCATTTCCATTTTAATTTAAATTTTAACCTGCGAACTGCGAGGTGTGATTGAATGACTCATCACGAGTTTCAACATGCCCTCATTCATTTCCGTTGGGAGAGGTGTCTTTGTTCCAAAAATCCTTAAATCTTGAATGATTAGTCTTGTCCTAAAAGGGAGGAAGACATATGTCGGGTGTCGAAAAATTAGTACTAAAAAAATAAAAAAAAGTATGCTTAAATTACCCCTTAATTAATATTAATATTATTATTTTGCTAATATATTGGTTGACATTTTTTACATTAAATTACTAAAAATTCCTTTTGTTTATATTTAGAAAAAGAATAAAATATAGTAAAAGATTGGAATTATCAAAGGTAGAAAAGATGAATTTAATGTATAATATATAGCTTAAAAGTGTAGAAGTTGGGGGATTATGTAAATTATTATATTAACCCCGTAACTAATCTTAAATAAATAATAAACGTCACATAAGTTTAGAGGATTAATTTTGAAAGTTTTGCGAAAATGGCCACTCTTTCAAATATTCTTATGTGTATGTGCATTGATTAATTAAAACAATGTTACTTTCTTTTTAATCTAGGCTCGTATCACATTGTAAATAACATTTATTTCTTCGTCTACCGAGATTTGAACATTTTCTACTTTCATGAACTGAAAGACCACGACACCAAGTGGTATACCATGTTACATTATATTACTCAATATCTAAGATGTCAATTTAATAAATAAAATGCATTAGTGTTTCTCCAAAAGTTAGGATCTCTTTAGGAATAAGTCACTTGTCTCTTAACTCATACCTTGTTTATGTTAGTTATATAGAAGTAAGAAAAATGTTTTACGTACGTACCAACACCATTTTCCGATATTTGTACTAGACTCAGCTCTTTTGGATGTTTTTAGTATGTAATTGTATTGCTCAATCTCTAAATACACATACATTCTTAAAATATCTAAGAGAGCTATTTTATCATTACTGTTCAGTGTGTGGATTTATTTATTTATTTATTTTTATTTTATTTTTGCATTTTTGTCATAGGTTACATGTAATGTCTATTTCGAAAGACAGCAGGTAAGCTCAAAGGGGGTTAAGACACACAAGTTCCACGACAGGCGGGCAAAGGTCCAGAAACAAACGAGCAAAGCCCGCTAGTGAGGGAAGTTTAAGCGGAATATGAAAGGGCAGATTGGTAAGAGACATGTGCTTTGTATGCCCTCATTCTTCTCCTTATTTAAACGCTCAGCATGCAGCTTCCTATCTCACGCTCTTACGTTCATTCCTCTTTAGCTCTCTCATCTTCATTTTCCTTTCAGTTTCAGTTTCAATTTTTCCCTTTAATCTCACAGACGCTAACGCTTATTCTCATCCAAAATCCAACCTTACTCTCTACATTTGCTTCTCCTTCTCATCATCGATCTATATGGATCATCACTTCATCACCAACTCTAACATGAACCACAATTACCACCCTTCTTCTTCTTCTTCTTCTTCATCATCTTCTTCACAACATCCCCTGTTTCTCCACGAATCCGATCATCATCAAAAGACCAACAAGAAGAAGAATAACAAACAACAGCAAGAAACTAGTACTGCAGTCAGATTCCTCGGCGTCCGACGACGGCCATGGGGTCGATACGCGGCCGAAATAAGAGACCCTTCAACCAAAGAGCGCCACTGGCTCGGCACTTTCGACACCGCCGAAGAGGCTGCCTTGGCCTACGACCGAGCCGCTCGCTCCATGCGCGGCTCTCGCGCCCGCACCAACTTCGTCTACTCCGACATGCCTCAGGGCTCCTCCGTCACCTCCATCATCTCCCCCGACGAAGTTCAACACGACTTCTCCGCCTTCTTCCTCAATACTTCCCAACAAAACTATGATTCCACTACTACTACCAATAATAATAATAATAATTCCCAACTCTACTTCACTACTACTACTACTACTACTGATTCCGGCAACAATGCCAATGTGAGTCATTTGCCGGCAGGCTTCCCTGCCGGAGAATCTAATTGGCTGTTTCCACCCCATAAGCAATCTTATAATCTTACTGCTACAGTCGATCATAGCAATGGTACTATTACTAATAACAGTAATGTGGCACCGGAAGTGTACAATGGAACAGACCTCCCGCCTCTGCCACCCGAAATCTCCGACTTTTCGGGTTGTTTCACTCCCAGTGTGCCGGTTTCGGGTTACGACATGTTGGGTCAAGAACTTTGGACCGACACGACGAGTTTGAATATGATGGGGTTGTCTGAGTCGGCGCAATCAACCGGGTCAGTCTTCGAATCAGTTAGTGGAACCGGTTCGTATTTCGATTTCGACCCCAGTCAGTATGTGCACAGCCCGCTTTTCGGGCAAATGCCGCCGGTTTCCGATACAGTTCCGGACGTTATGGATAGTTTGGATTTGGGCTCTTCGTCGTATTTCTTCTGATGATGATGGTCGTAACGTTTCGGTGGTTTTAGTATCGGTTTCATTGGCTTCTTCTTCTTCGTTCTTGGCTTTGCTGGCGTGGCGTGATGTGGTCGGTTGATGTGAATGTTCAATTGGCGCGCGTTGGACCAGAGGATCAGTTTGCTTTGTTGCTTTGTTGTATTTACTTCGTATGTCCTTGATGTACGTATATGAGAGTGTACGACACGTGTGTATATGAAACGCTCGAATAATTGGGTGTTGATTCGATGCTGTTAATCCCACGATATGTATCATATCATTATAGATAAAGTGAACTGCTTATAAATTAATTAAAATTGGTTTTCTTGCCTTGGGCCCACATACATACTTACAAGTGGCATTCCATAAAAAAAATATTACTTGATTATAATACAAGACTAATTGAGGTGGTGAATTTTGCTGTTGTAATATTAAGTGAATTAATGGTGGGTGGAAGACCTATTGAAGTGGATGGCTTTTTCAAATACCAAGAAGCTCTTGATTTAATTACTAGCTATTCAATTAGATAAGCATGCAAACATGTCTCGCATTTCCACTTTATTAATAAGGAAGTAGGTGTTTTGTTAGAAGAATATTGTTAACAATGTATATATCCCATTATTTTTACAATTATGTTAATTCATAGCTTTTAAAATAAAAAAATATTTTAAAAATATATTTGCCAGCCACATTTTGTTGATATTATTCTTAATAATTATTAGATCGTCTCATCAATTCAAAGCAATTAAATAACTCTAAGAGTTTTTAGATCGTCTTGTGTTAATTCAAGGTAATTGAATAAGATATTTAGATTTCAAAGATAGGAGTAGTTTCATATAAGTTTATTCATCTCTTTAAGTATATATATATATATATATATATTCAACTAAGGCTATACCCAACTATATGGAGTCAATTGCTTGAATCTATATTTTCCACATCTGGTGGATGGATTGAGCACCATACGCACACATCATTGAGCCAATGATTGTTTCCTCTAACAATCATGTGGTTCAGGAACATTTTAATAGATTTCTTAGAGATCTGAAAAGGAGGAGGGCATGGACGCTCATGAACTGGTACTTAATTTTGTTAATTAATTAATTCCGGACGATTACTCATATTCTAATTACTTTGTTATTTCATAAACAGTCATAATTGGGAGCATGAATATCAAGCCTACTATATATATATATATATGTTGCAAATCATGCTTCCATCATTAGTTCTTTTTTCAGATTGGTCGTATGATTGCTCCTAGCTTCTTGTATAAGATCCAGTTTCAGTGTTTTTTAAATTATGATCTCTAATTAGTTATGGTTCATTAAGCAATATATATATAGATAATTGAAGTTGTATTTCCTTAAAGTTCATTCATAAAGTTGCAAATGGCATGTCCCATATGATGATCACGGTCATAAAATTGCAACTTTGCTAAATCTTCACATATATATATATATATAAAAGAGCGAGATTTTCAGGCTAGGCCAATCTAGTGGTGAGCATGAAGACCATATTAAACGATCTAACCTGATCCAATCCGGGTCGGGCGTATTTTATCCTTATAAATGTATCGGTCATACTTAATATTACTAAAGGGAAAGGCTGGGCTGGGCTGCGTGTGAGACGACTAAGCTGAAGTCCATTAGGATGCTGCCAAAACCATCACCTAAATTAAAAATAAATAAATAAATAAATAAATAAAATATGAAATTACTAAACTAACTATTTAAAACCTCCCACACAGCTCTTCATGCACCCATTCTTGGACCAAAGTCCTACCTCTCCAACTCTTTCAATCTTCTTTAACCTTACAACTTTTTCCAAAGTTATATCATATTTTTTTCACGATTTTGTTAACTCGAAAGGAATTTAAAAGTGGAAAAAACATCTTTCATTGGTTTGGGAAGTGTGGAAAGCATTTACAAGTGATTTTTCTTCAATTAAGACCAATTGATCCATAATGGGAAGAAAATCAGATGAATCAAAAAGTTCTTCGCACTTCATAGTGTGTTTACTTGTTTTTTTAGAGTTTTTTCAGTTGAAAATTACCAAAAAAAAGAAATTGTGTCAAAAATAGGTTTCAAAAAGGGCATTCGAAACTCATTTTCAATGCGTTTGGCCACAAAGGACCGCACAAATTGGTTATGTCCAGTCCTACATAGCTGAACAGAGGGAGTATGTCCGATCCTACAAGCCAGACATAGTGCATTCACACACAATGCACTCTGTTCGTCCTGCCAAGATCGGACATAACCTATTTTTTCGGTCCTGGCAAGACAGACAAAGGGTTTCTATTCGATTTTTTTGAGACGGACAGTTCAATTTGGAGCTTTTTTAAATTTTATACATTTTTTTATATTGTTATTTATATATACATTTAATACTAATTTTGACTTGTAAATTTTCAGGATGATGAGGCTCTTGACGAATGTAGTAGTATGAGGAATGAGATATTACGAGATTATATTGAAGAATTTGCCACTGATTTGATATTCGGTAGTAGGGATGTTGGTCGAAGAAATGAATTTGTTATCGTCATCAAGAGCTCAAATTCAGGGAGGCAGAATGGTAGGCAACCAGGAATAAAGTTTGCTTGTGAGAGATGTGGTGTATATAAACCGAGAAAAGATAAAGAGCGCCATGAAAAGAAAAAGAAGATGATTATTCATAGCGGAACGAAGAAGTGTGATTGTCCTTTCTTGTTACGGGGGCAAAAATTGGCTACTAGTGATGATTGAGCTGTAAAAGTTGATTGTGGAGTTCATAATCATCTAGCGGCTACACAGATGGAAGGACACTCTTATGCGAGAAAGCTTACAAAGGACGAGATGAAAATCCTTGTTCAAATGAATAGGAGCCAAGTAAGACCCAAAGATATATTAACTACTTTGAAGCAAAGGGATATGGATAATGCATCAACACATAAGACCATATACAATGCACGTAATAAGCATAAATTGGTGGAACGTGGTGGGAGGTCTCAGATGCAACAACTGACGCTCAAACTTGCCGAAGAACAATATGTTGAATGGCATAAGTCCGATGAAGATACTGACCGTGTGACGACTTTATTTTGGGCACACCTAGTTTCGATAGACCTGTTGCGTTGTTTTCAAAGAGTTTTGATAATGGATTGCACGTACAAGACGAACATCTATCGATATCCGTTATATGAGATAGTTGGTGTTACATCAACTAATATGACTTTCTCGGTGGCCCATGTATATATGTCAGATGAGAAACAAGAAAACTACATATGGGCACTTGAAAAGTTAAAAGATCTATTTGAAGGGTGGACATAGCCAGAGGTTTTTATTACATACAGAGAATTGGCTTTGATGAATGCGATGGGGGCTGTTTTTCCAAAGGTCGCAAATTTGTTATGTTTTTAGCATATAAACAAAAGTGTGTTGGCAAAAACAAAAGGAATGTTCAACCAGAAAAAGAAGTGGGACGCATTTTATGAGCATGTGGCACGTCTTGGTGGAATCTGAGTCAGAGGATAAATATGAAGAACACGTGAGGGTGTTGTATACTGATTATAAAAGCTACATTAGTAGAGGTCGTCGGCCGATCTCTTTGGGAGCTTTGCCCCTCGATAGTTGAGACATCAGTATCATAGGTTAGTGTAAATAAAAAACAAAAATAATAAAAATAAATGGTTTGTCCGTGGTTGGATGGACAAAGGAGAATTGTCCGGCTCTGGTCGGTTGGACAACTTGTTGCGTGCAGTGAAAAAGGGTTTAGCAGCCTATTTTAACTACTTTTTTTCATGATTTAGGGCCTAGATCTATGTAGAAATGAACAAATAACACAAAATAAGATAACAAATCCAACTTACAACTTGAGAATTTGAAGATTTGCTTACCGATTTAGATATGAGATTTTCTTTACGAAATCTTTCGATCTTACCGGTAGATCTCCTCATTTTCTTGCCAAGAAGTCTTAAAACGCAGATTTAACTCCTTAAATGGTTGAAATCAATCAAGAAATGACGAATGAAAGGAGAAAAAAATTTGGGTGTTGGAGAGAAAACGAGAAAAGAGGAAGAAGGGCGCTTGAGAGTGGAAAGAGAGAAAGCAGGAAGGGTAATCTTGGAATTAAGGTAGATGGAGATAAGGATGGCAATATAGGTCATGACTCGAAACCGACACGAAATAAACGGGTTTGAGTTTTGCATAAACAGGTGTGGGTCAAAATAGGTTAAACCTAATTAGACACGATTAAATTTTAAGTCAAAATCAGGTAGACTTGCTAAACCCGAAATTGACCCGTTTAACACGATTATATTTTGTGTTGAGACTTATGTTATATGTGAAGATTTTTTTAATATTTATGTCATGTATTGAAACTCTAACTTTATAATTTTTTATTTGGTATTTACTATATGATTGTATAATTATGATTTAAATTTTTTTTATTTATATGTTAATTTAGAATTTATATATGATAAATATGTTAGAATGAACTTGTTTAAGCTTTAAGGGTTATAAATAAGTTAATTTGTTTAATCCGTTTATTAAATGTGTCGGGTTTGAGTTTATATATAACTATACGTTATTTGAACGTGTCGTATTTGAGTTTATAATATATTTTATTATACATAATTACGGCAACAAGAATTACCACCCTTAGATGGAGATATAGGATTTAGTTTATTTTAATTTTAAGGAGGTAAAGTGGGGGGTGGACTAAGAGGCTTAAGTGGTTAGATTTAGCAGCTTCCGCAGGACTTCACTTCCCTTTAGAGATACCAATAAAAGGCATTTCTATTTAGACAACTTTGTCTCAATATTGTGGGAATTAAAAGAAGTCCTTGGAAAAAAAATGCAAATAACGATAGATCAACCGATTAAGAGCATTCCTGATTACCTTGATGAACAAAGATCAAATCTCCTTAGGGGAAAATCATGCATAAGCAGTCTTGTATATTGTGCAAGCTTAGTAACCCCTTGTTATTCATGAGGTACATTTGCTCCTTATGAGCAGATCTTTGTGTCGGTGGGTTCATAGTTTTTTGTTCTCCTTTTAGGGGGTTGGATATGCCCAAGGCTTTAGCGGCCATTGAAAGAAAAATGTTGAAAAATGAAAATTTTGATAGTAAGTTGCAGGCTAATGTAAAACAAGCATGAGTATGAATTTGTTGAAAAATATTGAATGAAAATTAAATAATGTAACAATCAAATATTTAATTGAGTTTTAAATTTTAATTTAAATTCAAAAAACCAATTGAGTTTTAAATTTTAATTTTAATTTAAAAAATCAGTATATATTTTAATTGAATTTAAACTCGTAAGGTTTTCAACCTTAATAAAGGCTACTTAGTACTTTTAATAAAAACATTAAAAGCACCATCATTTTTTACTAGTATAAAAATGGTGTATTCTCTCACTTTTTTATGCATCAATTCTCAGAGTTCTCTTTTGCTTTTAAAATTTTCTTCTTCTTATTTAATTATTCGTTTTGATTTTGAGGTATGTTGGTATATGGTGCTAGTCTCCTTTAAAGTTCAGTTCATCCAAGTAGTGAAAATGTGTTAGTCAGCTTCTCTTTCACCATTGTATCTTGGGATACAGTTATCGATTCACCTCTTACACCAACATAAAGGGCGAATATATTTTAAAAATGTTATGTATTACATAGGCCTCGATTCTTTCTTATTGCTCTACTATATTTAATTTATTCTTTTGTTTTTGTTATATTATTGTTTGAATTTTGTTATTTATTTATTTATTTATCATTATATTATTGTTAACAGAATTTACATGAGAATTAGCCAACCTAAAATTGCTATCCCGAGGTAATTATTATGTTTGCGTTCAGTTTCTAACTTGAAAATGGAAATAAAAATCAAAAATAAAAAATCAACAAAAATTCTTATTTTTGAAAAACATTTGATATTCTTTTCAAATTCTTATAAAACTATTTTCAGATTTGACGAATAAAGCATGTTTTTACGTTTTTTCCATGAAAAAAATTATGTAATTAAATCCCAAATCAACACCGACCTTATCAACTTCTTTTATCCAAATGAAATTTGTACATTAACTCAAAAAATAATTCTTAGAGTCAAAAAATAAAAGTTGTTGAATGATCTCTTTTCAAAATTAATAAATAAATATGAGCACAAAATTAAAATTTTATCATTTAATTATGACTTAGACCTCATTATCCGTCTAATGACGCTACCAACTTTAGTCAGAAGTTCGGCATTTGAAGGCTACTTGAGTGGTATTTTTTTATTTTAAATACTTCCTTATAGGTGGAGTGGAGAAATAACATTATAATTTATAACGCTAGCGGTCAAAACTATTAGTATTCGCAAGTGGTTGGGCGGAAGCTTCCTCCCGAAAGACGACAGAGGTCAAGTTCACCTATTCTCTACAGATCACGTAAGCTTACGTGGCGACATCCCATTTGGGACAAGCCATAGAGAATATATTATATATATAATCGTTCGTTCGGGGCTCGTGCGAACGTGGATCTTTGTCCATCCACTGTTCGATTTCGATCTCATTCTATCAACATAAGTTCCACACGCAGAAACCAACCTCGAGTCAGAACGAAGCGAATACCGCGTGGAAACCGTGGGGAAACGAGCGTCAGCTAGTTATCTTCGTAAATCATCGAATCAATAAAATTATCTGTAAACATCAACCAAAACCCCCTTTTATTAACTAACTCATTAAACGTAACTCTCGCGAGTCTATTGTATTATACTCATCTACACACACATGCGTTCCCGATCCAATGAATTAAGCATATAATTAATCACATTTTTTCTTTTTGTGCTACTTACTAATGATACTAAAATTTTAGTTAGGTGTTAAATGGAAACATCATAATTTTTATTTTATTTTATTTATAAAAAAAAAGGAATTTTGGTGGGACGCAAAACCTGTTGCCAATGTGATTTTGTCGTTTTCATTGGTGCTTTTTGTTTATTTATTTTTAATCTCTTTAATTGAAGCCATTTTCAAGCAATGGTGGTGGCTGAATCATTATCTGATTGACTACTATTATTTGTGGAGAGTGATTGTACAAATAGTAATACTATGTTTGACGAATCTCGAGGAAATCTAATGGTCTATATCTAGGAACAGTGGGACCCACCAATACACGTGTGATGGTACTTACCTGTCTTTCAAAGGATGACACGGGTGAAATGCACCGGCCTTGGATCAACAGGGAGAGAGAGAAGCGTACAAAATCTGCGGTGTTGTGGATCAGAATGGGAAGCGCAAGTATTTATATTTCCCGGAAGCACACGAGCTTCCAGGTAGGCTTCTGTCCATGGAACCGGAAGCTGGAACCTCAAGTCCTCGAACACCGTCTCAGGTTAGGGTTTCCTTTTGTTTTTTTTACTTCTAGTGATTTTCTTCAATTTGTCCGTTGAAATTCCGCTATTCGATTATTGTTTATATTCTTTTTTTGAAACACTTTAATGCTTCGGATCCGTTTTATCTTCGTCGTGATTTGATTTGCTGATTTTTTTTTATTTTTTTTTTGTGGATTTTTTAGTTAGTTTCTGATTTCATCGAAGTAAGGCGTTGGTATAGATTGGGGATTTTGGTGATTAGTTTGATGATCTGTTCGGTATATGTTGTTAGTTTATGGAACTTGCGCTTGTGAAGGAGGAATCTAGGGTTTTCCGATTGTGTTGCAGTTTGAATGGAGTGCTTCTTTTTTTTTTTTTATGCGTGAGCGTGGAGATTGGATTTAGCGATAGAAGGTGGAAATACTGGAATCGAGAAACAGAAAAGTGAAGTGTGGATGAAAGTTGATCGAACTGTTCTTTTGGTTCACGATCAGTTGGATGTAGAAGAGGATTTACCTTATCTTTCAATCGTTTAGTAAATTGAGTTAGGATGTCAGTTATTTTCTGTTGGGAATCTTGAATTGAAGTTGAAAAATAATTCTGAAAATAGTTTGATCCATGTACTGTGCTATTGGCCTAGTAGATAAAATTATGATTTAACTGGAAAAATGTGTGGATCAAAAAGCAATCTAACTTGATGTATAAGAAGAATATTAGCCTTTCCATGCTGCTTTCTTGCATTAAGAAAGTCTGGCTCTTCTTCTTGTCCTGAACATAATATGTCCATGTCCAGGATGCTTGAAATTATGGCACATAATCATTCACCAACTTCTTTGTTATTTTCACATTTTCAGTCTTCCATAATCTATTCAGGCTATTCATGATACACTTTATTTGTTTATATGGTCAATTATTAGGGATCCAGATGTTGCATATGACCATCTGATGTATGGAATATCTCTCCGATTGATCTTAGCTTCCAAATAATGCTTAAAATTTTACTAGCATCCGGTTTGTTGCTTAATGCTTACTATCCTATTTGCATATATATTTGATGGAAAATATTCCCGAACCTCCCGGTCAAGCCAATTTAAGCACAAGGGGTAGAAAATGGTGCTTGTTGGGATGGTTGAGATAATCTGTTTGGTTGATTTTGAGTCTGTCTATTTTTCAAGAGGAAGTTTTTTGTTCAGAAGATTACAGTGGCTCAAAATGCAGATGTAACTCCTGCTATTGTGGTTAATGCATTGAGCATAGTTGTTAATCTGGAATTGTATCATAAAAATGCAGGGTGTTGGATATGATTCAAATCTAAATCATATGATTTTGTAAATAAAGTACAAAAACATAGTACTTTTTCTTAAAAAAAAACTCTGAAATAATGTAATAATAATTTCTTTACCTATTTGCATAATCGGGAAATTAAAAGCTAATTCATCAAAGACAAGTTATCAATCAATATTCATCGAAGTCAAATATCAAAGTGACATCAAAATCAATAATCCATTCATATTTCAAAATTCATCCTTGCATATCATTCATCTCATTTGTTTTTAATTCATAAACGTTAAAGGCCAAAAGAATAGAAGACAAAATTAAACCTATTAAGCATAGTTGTTAAATTGAAATCAAATTGTACGAGATTGGATTCATATTGTGAATTGAATTGTAAATCGTAAGATTTTATGCTTTTTTTATATTTACGTAAGAAAATATTTCAATTCTTTTTAAAAAATCTTAAATAATATAATAATCAATTATTTAGTT
The DNA here is from genome assembly GCA_035771175.1 of Paratinospora sagittata. NCBI lineage: Eukaryota > Viridiplantae > Streptophyta > Magnoliopsida > Ranunculales > Menispermaceae > Paratinospora > Paratinospora sagittata. Next base: position 719,074 of record CM069602.1, on the reverse strand, counting down.
ATTTGGTTTACATCAAGCTCACAAATTTCCTCCTCTTGTAGCAAACGTTTCATTATCATTTTCTTATTTCTTCCTTTCTTTTCTTTGAAATAAACTTTTTTAAGATTGAAGAAACATTATTTAGCTCTTTGATACAAATCTTAAAATTGTTGCATATCTTTGTAAGCTGATGTTTCATTCTAAAATAGCGCTCCACAATTAGTTTTTATCGTTTGGGCGCTCCATAAAACCATGCGCCCAAGATTTTTCTATCTTTCTATTGATTCTCGCTTCTCAAATACAAATATAACATGAAAAGCCACCCAAAATATCATATAACACAACAAGAAAAATAATTGCAAGAAACAAAGAAAGGATAGAAACTACCAAGCACTTAGAAGCTTTTACCTGTTGAAAAACTAAGGCATAAATGGATTTTGTTTTGATGTAAAAATAATTAGCTTATTGACTGTAGAAGAAGTGTGGACCAACGTCTCTCTTAGTTATGTGCAATGTAGACACACCTAAGCTTTTTAAAGGCCCTATGTTGTCTATTGAGGTCATGAAGAAGTTAATTAAGGAGTTAAAGTTGGAAAAAAATTATCAATAAGTTTCAAAAATTTGGTTATTGATTGAGTTAAACTGATTTTGTAATAAATCTTATGATTCGATTTGAATTCTATGATTCAAGTCGAATCTTACGATTTTTGGGATTTTGCGATCTATTTGCAAAATGGAATCGAAAATAGTGTGATTCAACTTGAATCATAGATTTCAAGTAAAAAATCACACTGATTTAATAACTATATTGTTAAGAAAGTTCAAAATACCAATTTTTCATCACTTGTCTTTCATTGTCTTCATTACTTATTATCTTCTTTCTCATCATCATTCTTGCGATTCATCTTGTTCTTCTTCTGTTTTAGAGTCATTTTCTTCTTCTTGCATTGTTCACAAACCTAAAAGAAATGTTCAATACTTCAATATTTCTTTTTAAATACGTCGTAATGTTAAATTTCTTTTCATTCTTCTTCTTTAAGGCTCTCTCTACTTATTTTAGTCACTCGTAGTTATAATTCTCCTCTTGGTGAATATGAAGTTATAGATTGTAGTGGCAAAAACAAGGGCTGTCAAATTTTTTTCTCTAGTAATTCATTTCTTAGAACGAATTTGCTAAAACGACATAAAGTTAAGTTAAATTTTAACAAATCAATGATTCTACAAATAATTGTATAGGGACTCAAGTTTAAACTCAAACCACTTACATGTTAAGTGTATACCAACTACGTTTTTCTTTTTAAAAAGAAACTAAGAATAGTATATATGTATTGATAGAAGAAAACTATAGAAACTGTACAGAAGTGATGCACCAGAGGCGACTAAGCACCACGCTAAACGGACACAAGATTGCCCCACCCTCTTAGCCAATCCCCAAGGGAATGTTATCATAGTGCTCTTAACAAAAAGTTGTAAATCATGGCTTGGGAAGATGAGAGTGTTGTCAAGGCTATGCCTTAGGTGCCTTAGGTGACTTCTCTAACCAAGCTAGGCCAAGGTGATAAAGAAAACAATAATGGAAAGGGTCCTTAAGTAATTAAATTAATAACACACATACTTGTAGGCATACAAACACACAAAGTAACAACAGATAAGAATGCCATGCGTTAGAATTCAAAAGCTTTTGTAACTGGCACTTCTCTTGAAGAAATCCTAATTAGTAATGCAAGTTCACCTACTAAATTTACAAGGTCTCACTCTTTTCTTTAAAGGACAAGATAGAGGGAAATGTACGTAGTTGCCCAAACTATGGTTCCCTTTCTTTTTCTTTTGAAATGTGAAATATAATTCTTTGGAAGGATGAGCCTTGGCACAATGGTTGAAGTTGCTCGATAGTGACCTCAGCTAGAAGTTAGAAGTTCAAATCTAAAAGCAGCCTCGCCAATCTGGAGGTGATGTGACGTACATCATTACGTTGTCCTTTCCTTGGACCCCACAATTACCCGAGATTGTGCCCTAGATACTCATGCATTCTTTTTCTAATATTTTAGAAAAAACCATATCAATAAATAGCTTATGACTGAATATTATTGGACATCTTCGTGCAATCAAACATCGACGCTAATATTAGTTTGAAAACATATATTAGTTAATTTTAAGAAAATATAAATTTTGCCTATTAATTGGCATACTATAATTTATGTGTACAACGTAAATTTGTCATTTATTATTAACTAAAATTATAGCTTATCAGATGCATAGATAATAAAATGCAAGTGAAAAACTTATGCTTATGAGCAAAGAGAATATTTGACATAAAAAGTAAATAATGAAAAGAAAGATTGAAAATTTTGCATATTTGTGAAAGCTGCAATTCTTTGACAGCTTCATCTCAAATTGATTTTACTTTAGACTAATTTCCTTTTTTATTAAAATATATATGATACAACTCGACTAAGTCTTTTTTCAACTACATGTAGTTGGCTATATAAGTCTACATCCTCAATTCCGCTCTATAAATTGTTCAAACATACGCAATGATGTAGAACAAAGCCCTCAACGAAGTATTTCATGGCTGGTGAATATATGAGAAGAACTAATGAATTACTGATATATGAAAGAGACCATTAGTGTTATGCAGTGGTGAGTGATTGTTCTCACACATGAATGGTGCAATTCTTAAAGTTATACCACTTTATGTGGTTATGAATATATAAGATACTCTGCTATTTGTACCTAATTATTGACTCAAGCGTGTGAATTGATTCAAAAAAAAAAAAAATGGTTCTCTTAGCTCGTGGCCTTGTGGGTGGGTGACGGCCATAGTGGATTAGTCAAAAGGATACCATTGTCTCAAAAAAAAAAAAAAAATGCAAAATTGTACAAAATACTAAACCATCCATTATAACATAGGTTGGGATCAAAACAATAAAATCCAATCCAATCCATTGTTTCATGGTCTAGATCGAATGTGATCCATTCATATATTAGGTTATGTTCATAATATGGTTTTTTTATATCAAACCAGATGTATTTTATAGCACATCTCTGTTTCTTCTGCTTGCAATAATGGCCCATGAGTCTGGAATAAGGTTGTAGCAAATTTCCTTTTTCTTACCATTATAGCAGTTTATTAACTAGATCACTTCTTCCATTTCAGTTATATTTACCCTGTATTTCACAACTCCTATCCACAAATGAAAACATCTGGAATCCTGGATGGATTTCAAAAGTTTGTCATAATGTTTTATTTCACATGGAAAATGAGAACTGGCTACATCTAAGGATGTTTAAGTGTCTTGGGTTTCCTTTCACTTCTATTTTTACCATGTTATCATTATTATCTGGGATCAACAATTCAGTCTAGCATAAAGTTCCTCTTATTTAAAGCTGTGTGAAAAAGGTGTTTTTGACTAGGAGTAAAATAAGGAGGATTTTCTTTGCTTTGCAGTATTCATGGAGGAGCCTTTCCAAAAATTTGATATTAGCATACCAAAGCTTTGGTGTGGTCTATGGAGACCTGAGCACTTCACCTCTTTACGTTTATACCAGCACGTTTGTAGGGAAGTTACAAAAGCATCAGAATGAACAGGCAATATTTGGTGCTTTCTCCTTGATCTTCTGGACCCTCACATTGATCCCCTTGCTCAAGTATGTCTTCATTCTATTAAGTGCTGATGACAATGGCGAAGGTGCGCTGGCGGAACATCTCTTAATTAAATGGGAGCTTTTTACTAGTCATTTACTTGGATCTGATTATGCTTCTTGATGGTCAGGTGGAACATTTGCACTTTATTCACTGCTCTGCAGGCATGGAAGGTTTAGTCTACTCCCAAATCAGCAAGCAGCTGATGAGGAGCTCTCTGCATACAAATATGGGCCATCAACACAGATAGCATCTTCTCCTTTAAAGAGATTCCTTGAGAAGCATAAAAGACTACGAACAGCACTATTGCTTGTGGTGTTGTTTGGTGCTTGCATGGTGATCGGTGATGGTGTGCTTACTCCAGCTATTTCAGGTAATAATACATCCATTATATAATTAACGCATTATTTAGTTGTTGTACTTATGTTGAATGGGAATTTGAAACAGTTATAATCTCCTCTTTTTTTTGCTCCATATGGCCCTAGGATTTAATTCAACTTGACTCAACCAAGCCTTTTTTCCAACTATGTGGGATCGGCTAATATGGGAATGGCCCCAGGATTATGAGGGAAAAAAATGTCTGTATAGAGACGCTGCACCCATGTCCCATCATATGTTCAATCTGAACTCGTAAATCCATTAGACGAACAAATCTAGTATAGAATAGGTTGATTAGGAGGGCCATATAATCCCACTTTTATTCACTGCCTTTTTAAGTTAAAACTTGCGTGGATTTTATGGAGTACTGTTGTAGAAGTTTATATACAGATTAAAAGAAGCTCAATCTTTGTTTTTATTCATTTATTAAATCTTGGTGCAGTTTTATCTGCTGTATCTGGCCTGCAAGTTACTGAAAAGAAGCTCACTCAAGGTTGGTGGTTTACCTTTCATTTTTTGTTTATCTGATTCAAAGCTTGTTATCTACAACTTCAAGATAGATAGGTATCCCATCATGTTATGTTTTGCTTTTCTTTTTGGTTGATGCTGGTATTGTTATCCAGAAGAAGTGCTGCTGCTTGCCTGTGTCATCTTGGTGGGTCTCTTCGCTCTGCAGCATTGTGGCACCCACAGAGTAGCTTTTATGTTCGCCCCCATTGTTATCATTTGGCTGATATCAATTTTTTCCATTGGTCTATACAACACAATACGTTGGAATCCCAAGATTTTATATGCTCTCTCCCCACATTATATTGTCAAATTCTTTAGAGAGACGGGTAAAGATGGCTGGATTTCTCTTGGAGGGATCCTCCTTTGCACAACAGGTATTGAAGATTTGATTGTCTATTTGTTAATCTTTGATATGCTGTGAGTCCCTAGTGCCAAGTCTGCTGGAATACTTAATAAAAATGTTGTAGGCTTTGAAAACTTGGGCCTGCTTGGTTTAGAATTGGAAAACATTTTCTGAAAACGAAACTTTGAAAAGTGATTTTTAGAATTTCATTTCAGTAAAAATAAATAATTAAAAATTCTTGTTTCCTTGACAAAGTATAGAATTGTTTTCAAAAACAATTATTGAGTTTTTCAAAAAACAACTCAATGAAACACTTCTCCCAGAAATCGTTGTTATCAAAAAAAGAAAAAATTGATGTTTAGCATTGATCCTCAAGAACTCTGATCTAGATTCCTTATTGTGGAGATACCCGAAATGATTATTGCATTTTTGACTGATTAAAACAACTGGTTCTTTTGTGTCTGGCAGGCACTGAAGCTATGTTTGCAGATCTTGGACATTTCACAGCCTTATCAATAAGGGTAGGTTCATAATGTATCTAGTTTCATATGCAGTAAGAAACATGTCATTCCCACAAGTTTGTCTGAAGATACTTGTTTAAGGGCTACACCTATTAAAGGTTCCATCTATACTCTCTGGGAAGTTGGTGCCATACTGCCATTTATCTATTAGAATTTGAAAAATAGTTATGATTATCAATCTGGTAAATTGTAGAAAGAAAATTCAATGTTAGGTTGTTCTTGTACTACAGTCCTGATTCTTGTTATTTTTGCAGTTGGCCTTTGCATTTGTTGTATACCCATGTTTGGTGGTACAATACATGGGGCAGGCTGCTTTTCTCTCCAGACACTCATACTCGATGCATACAAGTTTCTATGATTCAATACCAGGTTAGACTAATAACAGTTACTATGCTTGAATTCGGTCTTGATTTTCTACAAGCAGCGCTATTGCTGAAACCAAACTCTAATGTAGGACTAAACACTATTTTTCGAATCTCCCTGCAGACCCTGTATTTTGGCCTGTCTTTGTGATTGCTACCCTTGCAGCCATTGTTGGAAGTCAAGCAGTCATCACAGCTACATTTTCCATTATCAAACAATGCCATTCACTTGGTTGTTTTCCAAGAGTGAAGATTGTCCATACCTCTAGACATATATATGGACAGATCTACATCCCAGAAATAAACTGGATTCTCATGATCCTATGTCTTGCAATAACTATTGGGTTCCAGGACACAACGTGGATAGGAAATGCTTATGGTAAGACTTACTTAATGTGAAGCTTTTTTCTTTTGATTGAATTTACGCTGTCATACTTTCATCAGCATAAATAAATGGGAAGAAGAATTTCACATGGTACACAAGCAGGATTGTTAAGATCCATGATTCGATGCATACACTGCATCAGAAGTTGTCTGCTTGTGAACCACATGCTCTAGACTTTTGTTTCAGCATAATTCTTCATTATATTTTATTATCAAAAGTAATTTTATAGTTGGACATACTTTTCTCCTGATTTGGTCTAATCTGAACCCAAAAGTTTCCACTTTGGAGCCACCAAGTGCCTACTCCTTTTTGCTTTTGATTCATCTTTTGTTTATTTGTTTGTTTCTTAAAGCAAATTCTTCTTCCTCTCCTATTTCCAGGGATTGCTTGCATAACAGTTATGTTTGTCACGACATGGCTAATGGCATTAGTCATAATTTTCGTTTGGCAAAGAAGTATTTTCTTGGCTGCAGCGTTCCTATTCTTCTTTTGGTCCATCGAGGGCGTCTACCTATCGGCATCAGTTATGAAAGTGGCTCAAGGAGGATGGGTTCCCATTGCACTTTCATGCATCTTCATGCTTGTCATGTATGTCTGGCACTATGGGACTCGTATGAAGTACAATTTTGATCTGCATAACAAGGTCTCCTTGAAATGGTTGCTTGGCCTGGGCCCAAGCCTTGGGATTGTTCGTGTTCCTGGCATAGGACTCATCTACTCAGAACTAGCTACGGGGGTCCCTGCAATCTTCTCCCACTTTGTCACAAATCTTCCTGCATTCCATAAGGTGCTAGTGTTTGTTTGTGTAAAATCAGTCCCAGTCCCTTATGTGTCACCTGAGGAACGCTACCTTATTGGTCGAATCTGTCCTAGACCATATAGGATGTACCGGTGCATTGTGAGGTATGGGTACAAGGATGTGCAGCGGGACAATGGTAACTTTGAAAACCAACTGATCCAGAGTATTGCAGAGTTCATCCAAATGGAAGCAGAAGAACCACAGTTCTCAAGCTCTGAAAATTCATCATTGGATGGAAGGATGGCAGTCATAAGCACCAGAACTGTCCAATCAAGCTTGAGCTTGATAACAACTGAGCCAGAGGATTTTGAGGTTGTCAGCACTACCTTAAGCAGCAAGTCTCCTACACTCCAGAGCTTGCGTTCAGTTTATGAGGATGAGAACCCACAGCTTAGAAGGCGAGTGCGATTTGTGTTGCCACAGAACCCACGAATGGATCCTGCAGTGAGGGAAGAGCTGATGGATTTGATACAAGCTAAAGAAGCAGGGGTTGCTTATATAATGGGCCACTCTTATGTAAAGGCTCGCAGATCTTCTTCATTCTTGAAGAAAATGGTAATTGACATTGGCTATTCATTCCTCAGGAAGAATTGCAGGGGGCCATCAGTTGCCCTTAACATTCCTCATATAAGCCTCATTGAAGTGGGCATGATTTACTATGTATAGTCAATGAAGAAGGGTATATTATTTGGGTTAGTGTCATCTGCTATTAAACAGGGATGGAAGGAGAAAAATGGAGTGCTCCTGATCATTAGAGACGAGACTAAATAGAGCTGTTGAAGGATTGTGCAGGTTGGTGCATAGGCTATGAAGGGAGTGGCGGGCTTTTCAATGCCTTGGCACTTTGTTTTGTAAGGAGCGTAGGTATTGTTAATTATCAATCTGCTTCCCATCCCTTCCCTATTTTATTCTTCTCTTTCTATATCTCTCCTTTAACAAGCATGTACATAGCCCCAATAACAGAGTATTGTAGGGGAGATTCCGAGTTTTGTATTAGTTAGCATCTTTGATAGACATGATTTTCAGTTTCATATCAGTGATTATTAGATATTGGGCCAGATTTTTCATCTGCTAATCTTTGCTGGAATACAGGCACATGGTTGAAGCCATTGAATTGATGTGAAGAATTGTTACGAGGAGGTTGATTTGAATCCATTAGTCACTTCAAATCAATCAGCAATTTTGGATTTTATCTGAATTCTGTTCTACGCAGTCATGTTAATGTTTCTCTCTGAGCGGATGACATGTGTGCCTTAGCGTGTTCGTATTTCTTTCTTGTTTGGGGAGTTCATGTAAGATATGTCCAAGTAAGAATATAGGGCGGAAGTAAATGGTCAGAGTTCTGACTTGGAATTGAATTCTCTCAAATAAAGATGGAGCCGTGAAATTTGCCTTCAATTCCTTCGCTACATGTCAAAGCTAGAAATAAAGTAAGGACGCAAGGAATGCGAAAAGCGTGTGTTTTCACCTACAACCTCCCTATTTTCCGGTCTTTTTTCCCAGTGTCGAGAAAGATGGAGCTTTGCAATATACACACATTATAGTTCGAAGAAAGGAATGCTGCGGACCTTCTAATGGTTTCATCCGACACGAATTATATGAAGAAGTGCCTTTGTTTTTTTTGAAAGATACTTTTGAAAAAAGTTGGTTAAGCTTTTACCTGAAACAGGAGAAAAAAAAAAAAAAACTTATGGACGTACATTGGTAACTTCTTTCTTATGTATTTTTCAAATTGTTTTTTATTATCAAACATATATGATATGTTTACTCTTTCAATTATGATTGACTCAGTTCGCGTGATTAATAAAACGTTTAGAAAACAGTTCTTAAATACAATAATAATAATAACAATAACTTAATACGAAGAAATTTATGTTGTAGAGGCACTTCACCATTGAGGGCTCCTTACGAATAAATATTGTGTGCACGCCGGCGCAAGTGCAGTCCACTAGCTTCTAGATGGATGCAATTTTAAAACGATAGAGATGAAACAAAATAAAAACATGATCAAAAGCGCTACAGCGGTCAAAGTTGCCCGTTCCACACGTGCAACGGCCACGAATTGGGTGTAAAAAAGACAAGATTGAAAGCAAGATAAGCCAGGATTAGCCCTGCCTCTAACGTGGTGGTCTGCACGGGTAAGTGACGCTAACGAGAAGAGGAAAGGGGTGTATATCGTCAAGGAATCGATGCGGCATCATCCAGAGGAGACTTTGACTAATTCACCAAATTTGCTCCACGACGTTGAGTAGGAACTTGAGAAGCAAGAGGCCAAACCGCGGAGGCCCACACGCCTTAGCGGCGAGAGGAGCACAAAAATAAGGCGGCTACCGGGTTTACGCTCTTTCCCTCCTTTCGCACTTGCAGAGCGAGTGATATGGTCAGCAAATAACGGACAGCTTCAGAAGCAGCACATACCTCTCACTATTTCGCTTCTACTGTATTTAACCATCGGTTTCCTTCAGGTTCTAGAGTAGAGGAGCAGAGCAAGAATTCAGCAAGAACATGTCTCTGTTGCTTTCTGGGCTGCTGCTGCAGGAGAGGTTTCAGATTTGGGGAAAGACGCGGTTGGGTCTTCTCTGGAAGAAGAGGTCAGACAGTGGTAATAGCGATCATCACAGTGAAGAGCTCAGATTTTTGACTTCCTGAAACCCATATATCGCTGACTGACGTCCGGGGCCTCCAAAATCGTCAATGGATTTTGATTTCGATCCTTCAGAAATTTATGTGGTTGTTCTCCAGGAAGTCTGGAAGAAACTGGCTTTTACAATCAAAAATCTCGTTAATGAAACTGAAGGAGTAGTAGTTGAGAGGGAGAGCTTCAGGGAATTCTCCAGGCACATAGCCGAACTGAGCACCCTCTTTGAAACTTTGCAAAGCAGAAACGTAGAAAGCACGACCAGTTCAGAAGCCACAAGAACTGCCTTACAGACCCTGTATTCTCAGCTTAGAGCAGCCCATGAGATCATCAAAGAATACAAATCTGGGAGTCAACTCCGCCTTGTGCTCAATGCGCACTCTGTGCTTAAGAAGATGAAGGAACAAGCGAAGGAGATTGCTGACACCCTCTTCTCATTGGATTTGGCTAATCTAGATGTAGCTCTGGACATCAAAACCAAGAACAATCAGATAATTGAGAATCTGAGATCGACTGAGTTTCGATCTGCAGTCGCAACCGAAGCCATTGCATCAGAGATTGAAAACACAATGCTCCTGAATGACAGAAGCCGGGACCAAACCATCGAGCTCTTGCATAAGATTGCAGAAGCTGTTGGGGCGAACGTGAGCACTTCACTTGTTGAGAAGGAGCTACTCTTGCTGAAGCAGGAGAAAGAAGAGATGGAAGCCCAGAAAAAGCAAGCTGAAGCGCTTCAATTATCTCAACTGATGCAGTTATTGTACAGGACAGAAATGGTGCCCCAACCAGAAGAAATAGAGGGCAGCATCTACCAGCTAAACTCAATTGATTCCTTCAAATGTCCCTTGTGCCAGGAGTTGATGATGGACCCAGTTGCCATTGACTGTGGCCATAGCTTCGAAAGAAAGGCAATCCAGCAGCATTTTAGCAGAGGTCAGAGAACCTGCCCTACCTGCAAGCAGGAGCTCACTACTTTGACACTTACCCCAAACATTTCACTGCGAGGATCCGTTGAGGAATGGTTACAAAGGGAGAAAGAACAAAAATTCCAAGTTGCTGCCTCTGGTATCTACTCCAGTGATCCTGATATTCTGAGCAAGTCTTTAGAGAACCTGCAAAGCATACTAGTGTTCCCACGCTTCAAAGCATTAGTTTCACAGAAAGGTCTAATAATCCCAAAGATGGTGGAAGTCCTGAAAGCTAATGGTTCAAACACAATTGCAGCTCTAAAATGTCTCTATCACCTTTCTTCTTATAGCGATGAGAACAAGGTAGGTACAAGCTCAAAAGTATTTGCTATCCCAATTCCATCTCTTCTTACCAGAGTCTAAATCTGAGAAGATGTTCTCTGGGAGTAACTGCAGGATGCGATTGTAAAAGCAGGTGCCATTCGCTGTGTTGTGAAACATCTTTACAAAGGTGAAGTAGAACCTGATGCAGTCGCAGTCTTACTGGAGCTATCGACAAAAGAAACACTCATTGAACAAATAGGGAATGCCAAAGACTGCATTACTCTGTTAGTGTCCCTTCGACATTGCAATGTCCCTGATGTCTCGCAGAAAGCCCAAAGGGTATTGCAAAATCTCTCCTCGAACACCCAATTTGTCATGAAGATGGCCAATGCCGGGTACTTTGAACCATTCATTACCCAGTTCAATGAAGGTAGGAAAAGTTGACACTTTAACAAATATAATTTCTGTGTTGATCAACTAAGCCCACTTTACTTGTTCCATTTTTATTTGTTTTTTTCCAGCACCCTCAGAGCTTAGAGCTTGCATGGCCACTGCACTTGTAAATATGCAAATGTGTGACAGTAGCATCAAGAACTTCGAGAAAAAGCAATTTGTACATGAGCTTGTCAAGATGCTCTCATCTAGCTCACCAGCCTGCAAAACAGCCTGCCTAAATTGCATCAAGAAGTTATTGATCTACCCCAGTATGGTGAACTGGTTTCTAGCGGAGACCACCATACCACTATTGATTGCCCATATTTCATCAGTAAGTTCTGAAGAGAACTGCAGAAAGCAAGCCACAGAGGTCCTCATTTCATTAATCAAAGAAGCCCAGCTTTCTGATTTTGACACATATCCAGATCTGCAGGAACTACAATCCCAGCACAATATTAGTCTCTTGTTGCGCCTCGCTACCAACTCTGACCCTGAAACTAAGGCACAATTACTGCAATTGCTACTAGTGCTCACTCAAAAATCTGAGATAGCTCAGAATCGGACTAGATCAGATGTACATGCAGTCACCAAGCTTTTTTCTTTCCTCAATGGTGATCAACCTGTAGTGAAACGAGTAGCAATGAAGCTTATTTACTGCATTTCTAAAGACCATCCTGCAGGTGTTCCCCTTCCAGCATGCACAGCAAAGGAATCAGCTATCAATGCTATAGTGGCCATCCTCACCAGTTCCCCAGATATCAAGGAAAGAACAACTGCTGCAGGAATCATCAGCCATCTTCCTACTGATGACATCATTGTTGATGACATACTCCACCGATCTGAAGCTCTAAAAGCCATTCAAGAGGTAATCTGCACCGCAGACGATGAACATTGCAGGATCAAGATGCCTATCAACACAAACAAGACACTCCTGGAGAATGCTCTAGCAGCACTCCTCCGCTACACACAGCCAACCAAGCCTGAGCTTTATAGACAAGTGTGTAAGCTTGAGCTATACCCATCTCTTGTGCGTGTCCTTTCTATTGGAAGCTCACTTGCCAAGCAACGAACAGCTATTGCACTTGCTGATCTGTGCCAATCCAGCAACTTATCAAGAACTGATGCAACCATCGGATCCAGGCCCACAAACTTCTTTCCACTGCTACTGCTGCACAGAATCTTTTCCAACATGCCTTGGTGCTGCTCGGCCACAGCACAGCATAACATGTGCGAGGTGCATGGCTCCTCTTGTTCATCAAAGCAATCCTTCTGTCTTGTCAAGGCTGATGCAGTGAGGCCTCTAGTGCAGATGCTGGGTGACTTGCAATCTGATGTAGCAGAGGCTGCACTGATTGCTCTCAATACCCTGCTAGCTGACCAAAGTGCCCTCTCACACATAATTACCGCCATAGTAGAAAGCCAAGGCATAGCTGCCATCCTAGAGGTGCTGGAGAAGGGTTCCCTGCCCACCAAACACAAGGCCCTTGACCTCTTCCAACGGATTGTACAACATATAGACATTACAAATCTGCAGAACCAGAGGTCTGAGAGGATCCTTATCCATCTTCTCACAGAGGATGCACTAAAAAGGAAGGCTGCTTTAGTGCTCAAGCAGATGAATCTCCTCCCAGAGCAATCTTCATACTTTTAAAGAAATTATCATTTGAAGAGAGGATATCATGGAAACAATTTTATACAAAGTTAAGAATGACAAGGAGACATGTATACACTTCAACTAACTAGAACAATCCTAGACAAAGCAAGCATTACATAGCTGTTTATCCTGTTTAGGAACGAATTTTAGCTGTCTGCATTATGAATACTATAAGGCATTCTTATACAGAAATTGATTTTTCAATTAATTGATCTAGTAAATTATTGTGTTCAAATGGAAGAAGCTTTGACAAAACTTAACTGATCAAGAGACAGAATGTACACAAGTTTCAACCCAGAAGAAAATTGAATACATCACTCAATGAGATGATGCCTTCCACACGCTTGCTACCAGCTTGTATGACAATAAGACGCCGCACCGCTGAAAGCGTGAATATTGTTTACTAAAGGATATTAGGCTATAGAGTGCATTACAATTTACATGTGCATGGCAAGGCCTTTTAAGAGTACCTGGGTCTGATAGGCGCTCCATAACCTCGTATAAGGAATCAGAACGTAGGCATGTTTGGCATCGCCGGTGGGCATAAATGGCTCCATTAGCTTCATATCCCAGCTGCAGTGCCTGAAATCAGATTTGATGATGCCATTATCAGTTTAAAGATTATTGCAAGGTACCGAATAACCAGTTCTAGAATTCTAGGGTATGGAGCAGACAAATTCCTTCCTAAGGGCCCAAGGCAGCACAAAAGAAATCAGTTCTTGCCATTACTTCCTCACTTGAAAACCAGAATGTGAAATACAGTTAGTAGCATAACTCATTTTTTAAATATATCGTTACATTTACATATTAATAATAATAATAGTAAAGCTGTAAGCTCTTTTTGGAAAAACAAATAAGGACAATGCATATGAAATACTGGATTTTTGTGTCAAGCCTAATGTCTGAAGCTTAACGACGCAAACACACATAAGAGGTGTGCCTAACGCCAGGTTACACTTCAGGTGCCCCAGACACTAAAAGCACTCAAATAGAGTAGTATATAATATTCCAATACTCTCGGACAATCTTATCCACAAAAGGTGAGAAAAAATGAAAATCATTCAAAAGGATAATTTCAATTTTTAAAAGGGTAGAGAAAAAAGGAAACTTTTGACAACTACAATAACATCATTATCGAGGCAATAACAATAATTATACCTAATGGTTCATGATCTTTCTTATCCACGATAGGTGAAAGAAAATATGAAAAGAAATTAACATTTTTTAAGATTTACCAAGCATTCACAAGCATTGCAATTCAAGTCACAAGCACAGATCTTGCAACTGGTGATGAAATCTCATCATGTACAACATAGTACACTGCAATGAATTGGAGCACAAGATGAGTAGTTTTTTTCTTGGAGTAGCACGTGTCTACTCACACTTAACCCATTGAGGCTGCTTTTACATTATTGTTTGCGTTTTTGTGATTTGATTATAAATGTAGAAAGATTATAGATAACAACTATAATGAATTGGAGCACAAGATGAGTAGTTTTTTGCTTGGAGTAGCACTTGTCTACTCACACTTAACCCATTGAGGTTGCTTTTACATTACTGTTTGCGTTTTTGTGATTTGATTATAAATGTAGAAAGATTATATAGATAACAACTATACATTAGTCGTACTTATAGGTAAGGATTTTGACCTCTATCGGTAGTCGTCTTAGGATTGCCTTTTTATGTAATAACATTTAGAGAAGCACTAAAAAAATAAAAATTCCTAGCTCCTAATGATTGTATAGTAAACATGAATAGGCAGCTAGAATACTAGAGGGGTGATACCTCAAAAGAATTCCTGCTACACTCTATATAGCCAAGTTTTAATAGTAATTTATTTTTTAACAAGAAACTAGATATCCCATATAATGGTAATTCCTTAATAAGGTAATGTAGATGAGATAGTACTGATTAATAAAACTACATCTGGAGTAAATGCTATGCTAGCGGTTTGGAGAGAGAGGCTCTAAAATCTAAAAGGTTCAAGATTAGTAAGACTAAGACTAAATACATTAAATGTAATTTTAGTGGAAGTAGAAATATAAATGAAGAGATAGTGAAGATTAGAAGTCGAGAGATACGAATGAGTAAAAATTTTAGGTATTTAAGATCCATTATACATAAAGAAGGAGAAATAGATGAGGATGTGAACCATAGAGTTAAAGCAAGATGGATCAAGTGAAGGAGTGTTTTTGGAGTATTATATAATAGGCACATCCCATTGAAGTTAAAGGGGAAATTTTATAGAGTTGCTTTAAGGCCGGCCATGCCATATGGTACATAATGTTGAGCAATTAAAAAATAACATTTTAACAAACTAAATGTAATAGAAATGCGAATGCTAAGATGGATATGTGGTAAAACTTTAAAAAATAGAATTAGAAATGAGCATATTCGAGAAATTGTAGGAGTAGCACCAATTGGAGATAAAATAAAAGAGAATAGACTAAGGTGGTCTGGCACATACAACATAGGCCTTTAGATGCACCAATTAGGAAAAGTGACCTATTGACACTAGATGGTAACAATTAGGGTAGAGGTAGACTTAAGATAACATTGACAAAGATAATTAAGAAAGATCTAACTTCTTGTAATTTAAATGCGGACTTAGCTCTCGATAGAGTGGAGTGGAGGAAGTAGATTCATGTAGCCGACCCCATGTAGTTGGGAAAAGGCTTAGTTGAGTTGAAATGAGCACATTTCCATGAACCTAGCAACCTCTTTCTAGGTGTACCTTCGAACCCATTGAACAACCAAGTATCCCATATAATTGCATTATAATAATGCTTTATGGGTCCATTTTCATTACCCACCAAGCAGCATGGTTAGCTCACATAATTAAAGAGAACAACAAAAGAATGCTCAGCAACTAGATAAAGTTCAAGGTAAACCTAAATTAATAAATTGCCAACAGATAATAATCGGATACACTTACTTGATGCATATTTGTTTGATCAAGATGAATACAGGTATAGACATTGCCATTTGCCAATGAAGTAATGTCACTGCACATAAAAAGGTCACATCAAGTCCAAGTTAGGACTTGGGAGTCTAAATAGATATAATAAAGCTGAAAGCAGATCACAGGAGGAAAATAAACTCGATGTATATATAAATATATATATATATATATATAGTCTACCTTCTAGAGTATACATCCAGAAGAGATCCACTATCATCAACAATTGGAATGGAACTTACTTGATCTGTAAAAGAAGCATTAAAATGAAGTCAACAATGGGTGATTAAACTAACATGATTTAAGCTTACTAGCAAAAGGACGACTACAATTAGTCCCTGCCATTTAACATTTCATAGATGCTCAATTGAACTCTACAAAGCCTTTTCTCAACTAAAAGGGATTGACTACAAAAAGAAAAATGTCCAGCCACAAAATTTTTGAATAGTTGATCTATAGAGCTAAACTTGGCATTTGTATATTGCACTAATGGTTGTTTCAAAAAAAAAAAAAAGGAAGAAGAAGCTAAAAAAGTGGTAAGTAACGCTAAACTTAAAGCGTATGATGATTTTCATACTAAATTAGATACAAAAGAAGGTGAAAAGACTACATATAAACTAACAAAACTAAGGGAAAGAAAGACAAAAGATCTTGACGATATTAAATGTATTAAAAGTGAAAATGAAAGTATCTTCGTAAAATAAAACGAGAAAAAAGAGCAATGAAAAGCTTATTTTGAAAAATTATAAAATGAAAATTATTTAGCAGAGTTAAGTATAGGACTTGATAACCTAGGAGAAGCTAAGAAAATAAATTCTTTTGTAGAATTCGCATGTTTGAGGTAGAAAATGCTTTGAGAAATACAAAAAATGCAAAGGCATTAGGACCGGATGCGATTCTTATCAAGGTTTGGAAGAGCCTAAGGGAAATTGGAGTCTTGTGATTAACCAAATTGTTTAACAGGATTGCAGCAACTAGGAGAATGTCCGATGATTGGAGAAAAAGCATCTTAATACCCATATATAAAAACAAAGGAGATATTCAAAATTGCACAAATTATAGAGGAATCAAATTGATATACAATTAAATCATGGAAGAGAGTAATAGAAAATAAAGTACAAGCTAAAACTTTGGTGTCAAACAATCAATTTGGATTTATGCATGGTAGATCAACTATAGAAGCTATTTATTTATTAAGGAGATTGATGGAGAGGTATAGGGAGCAGTGTTGTCAAGACGGAAAGGCGGTAGTAGGCGGTAAACCTTAATTAGGCGAAGGCGGGGCTTAGGCAGAAATAAGGCGGGATATAAAATTTTATTTAGAGGTCCCTAAAAAATTTATTTATTTATTCATTGGTCCCTCACTCCATATATATATATATATATATATATATATGTAATTATTAATTTAATTTATATATTAAATAATTATTAATTTATATAATATAAATTAATAATTATATACATAAATGTATTTAGGGTTTGCAGAAGTCGAAGTGGAAGGAGGGAAAGGATTTCACAGGTTTTAACAAAAAAAAAAAAAAGAAATCCAAAAAAACCCTTTAAAAAAAATATTTGCTTAGACCTCCCCAAACCGCTTAGGCGGTGCCACTACCCAAGGCGCCACCTTGACAACACTGATAGGGAGAAGAAGAAAGACCTTCGTATGATCTATTGATTTAGAGGAAGCCTATAATGGACTAACTAGAGAAATAATGTGGTGGGTATTAGGGAAAAAAAGAGTTACAAATAGGTTTATTGAATTGATATAAGACGTGTATGATGAGGCAAGAACCATTGTAAAATCAACAATAGAAGAAACTAACGAATTTCCAATTACAGTAGGTTTACATCAAGGATCTACCTTAACCCCTACCTTTTTGCGCTAGTTAGGGATGAATTGTCTAAAAATATTCAAGAAAGATATTCCATGGTGTCTGTTATTTGTTAATGATATAGTACTGATTGATGAATTTGCATCTGCAGTAAATATTAAGTTAAGGATTTGGAGCGAGGCTTTAGAATCTAAAGGGTTCAAGATTAATAGGATTATGACTAAATATATTAAAAATGATTTTAGTGAAAGTAGAAATACAAATGAAAAGATAGTGAAGATTGGAAGTCAATAGATACCAAGGAGTGATTGGGATCCCCATTATACATTAAGAAGGCAAAATAGATGAGAATGTGAACCCTAGAGTTAATGCAGGATGGGTCAAGTAAAGAAGTGCTTCTGGAGTATTATCTAATAGGCCCATCCCATTGAAGTTAAAGGGAAAATTTTATAGAGTTGCTATTAGGCCAAATATGTTATGGTACAAAATGTTGGGCAATTAAGAACACTTTAACAAACTGAGTGTAACAGAAATGTGAATATTAAGATGGATATGCTGTAAAACCTTCAAAGATAAGATTAGAAATGAGCAAATTCGAACAATGGTGGGAGTAGCACCAATTGGAGTTAAAATGAGAGAGAACCGACAAAAGTGGTTTGGACACATACAACATAGGCCTTTAGATGCATCAATTCGAAAAAGTAACCTATTAGCACTAGATGGTAACAATAGAGTAGAGATAGACCTAAAATAACAAGGACAGAGATAATTAAAAAAGATTTAACTTCTTTTAATTTGAATGCCGACTTAGCCCTCGATAGAGCAAAGTGGAAGAAGTGGATTCATGTAACCGACTCCATGTAATTAGAAAAAAGGCTTGGTTGAGTTGAGTTGAGTTGTTTCAAAATCATGAAGAACCACCTATCCATTCCTGTGTAGAAGAAAGAAGCTTGAACTCCGGTCATAAATAGGCATGCTCAGTGTAAACCATAGGGAAGAACCAAAGAACAATGTATTAACTAACTGAATTAATAAGCAGTAGAAAAGTTCCTTATTCTCAAAATATCTCAATAGATGAACTTAGAAGATTAAGCAGCAAAGTTAAAACTCTAACTTATCACTCAGATTACAACTAGCTAAATCAAACTCCTAGTACTACCCAATTGCAGTTTTATCAATTCTCTTAGCACTGTAAACATTGTTTCTAAGTTCTTATCCTCCAGATCAAATTGCCAAATTGCATTAAGAAAAAATGGCCGAGATACAAGATCAGCATAACAAGGTTCCTGTTATACTAAAAAGGCTACAAGATAATAGATCAATTCTTCCCTTTTAGGCCAGTAAAGACTTGTTATCATGAAAGACTAATAATTGCTAAATCCACTTAAGGTATTGGGATCAGCTCCAACTTTCAAGCATTGGAAGTAGGCACTCAGAGATGAAACCCGCTAGATTGGTCCAGAAAATATAGAAAGACAAATAGTGTCACCTTCTATTAACAAATTAAGAGCAGAGCTTAGAGATGCAGTATGCTGCATTAACGTCAGTTGCTGTCCACCTGCTCTGCTGATTTCTGGTACCCATGTACCTAAAGGGAGCCTACCAATTGGTTGTTGAAAAAGAGGCAGACTTCCAGGAGAGTGTCTAAAATGCCTGCAGATATCTGGAACTCACAAGAAAAATACATGAGTAACAACATGGAATTTTTCTTCTCTAGGTACGTTGAATAACACAAATGACGGTAAAGTATGATAAAACAAAAGATAAAGATGAGCTAAATATAGCATACATTTCAATATTCCAGAAAGGCATGCAACATATAACAACTGGGGACATAACCCATCTTGTGCAAAATGAATGATTGGAATTGTAGATATCTTATGTTCCAAAATCTTCATAGCCACGCCTTTTAAGAACTCATGAGGACCAGCCTGCAATATCAAAAGATTATATAGTGAACCACATGGAAAGGTGAAACAATCATTATCTTCCTAGCTACATGGGACCAGTTAGTTGCCACCAATCACCATTATTATGCACATCCTTTTCATTCTACTTACGGAAATCAACATTAACATTTAAAGTCTTGTCCCAATTGCTTTGGTTCAGATATGCAAAAATGTTCGACCATTTAACTCTGTTTAGTTTCCATTAAACACACTCATGCTTTCTCCACTACTTCCACCATTCCTGAGTTATGCTGAAAACATTTTGTTATGATAGAACATGCGAACTGAAAACACCAATGCAGCAGAGATTGACCACATGAATCAGAGTATCTTATTAGGACATTAAATATCCATTTTCCTAAAGAAACAAATAAGATGTCCTAGCACAACAGCATCTTGATACCACCAGGAACAAGAACAATGAGTCAAGACTCACAATGTATCCCAAATCCCATGAGGAAAGCAAGAATATTGACAATACAGCAGGTTATCATCAAGTAACCCCCAGGAGTCTGACCACCTGATCAATTAACAATATGTAGGAACTTTAGGAAATTTGTGGGAACATTAAATGAACACTCAATGGGATCAATTTGTTCGTGGGTTTTCTCTCTTTTATTACTTATGGAATAAGTTGGACAACATCTTCCTACTAATGAACCAACATTAGCCTTCATTAAATTCTTATTTTTAATTAAACAATTCTATGAATCGACTCAAATTGAGTACATTCTGATTTAAAAATGCTAAAGTGATGCCTTTTGAGATGTTCTAGCTTTTACACCAGTGGTTTTTCCAGAATCATATTTGCAATGTAGTTTGAGGAAGATGACAAGGATAAAGAGATCTTGCAACACGAAAGCTTCAAGAATGAAACCATAAATATCTCCATCTGGACATGAGCACAACACCATGCAGCTTTTCAGCAGAAGAGAACAGAAGAGAAAACTAAAAAAGAAAAGTCAAATAGAGCCCTTACATGGATCAGAGGTCTCCCAAGAGGCCGATGGACAGACCTGTCAGATTCTCTATTGAGTTGACACTTTTCTTCTTTCCAAGCAGATATTGAATGCATTTCAAGCTCTTCATTTGTTAGCACTGATCTATTGTTATGAAGCTGCAACAGCAACAAGGTTAACCCAAGCAATCTTATTATGCTGAAAGAATATTTATCATAATTGAAGATTATAATAACATAAACGAATGGAATCTGTGTCGCAGAATCTGAACCACCATTTATGAATATTTACTAATAACTTGGAGTACCATGATTTTAAGCATCAGAACAAATAACAAAAAAGAGCAAAAAAATCATGTATCATACAAGTTTTTCCCCTCTGAAATTTAATTTGGGCTTGATAAGGACTATTAGAGGCTGCACCCCAGTCAAAGTTGACTTGGGTAAATCAAGATGAGAGATGTCTTTTTCAAAATAAAGGAGACCATGGCCTACACGTTTCGGGAAATCCCTTTTAGTTTTAAGGTCATTTTGCCACTTACAGCGGCAAAAAAATGATTTAGATCATGGAAGATTAATCTTGGATCCCTTAAAGGCTAATGACTGAATTACATGAGAGCCTTCACGTTAAATGACTTCTGCTTTTGAAACTTCTTTCACATTGCTATTTTGAGTAAATTAAAGAAGCAATAAAATACATGCCATAGCTCTTAATCAATGATAGCACCACTTTTCATGTAAAATATTCAATAAGAAATGAATGACTAAACGATTAAAATCACTACAAATACCTCTCTTAGAATTAGTATAAAATCAGAAGCAGTAAGCATCCCTGTGAACTGTCCCTTGAAATCATCCCAAATAGGCACAACAGTAAGACCCTGCAGATAAATGACACTGGTTAGGTAAATATTTAGAAAAAGCTTTGCATAATCCACCCAACACAATAACACCATCATACATTTGAACACTGAGCAGTGTCACCATTTACGTAGCTGAATGCTTACAGTACTTTAAGAACTGCACAAAAGTTATGCAGTTCCTCTAAACATTGCCTCATTGCCAAAGAGATAACTAGAAATTCAGGATGTAAGCATTTCCATACCTGTTCATACATTATATGGAATGCTTGTTTTACAGGCACCTTAACATCCAAGACAGACACCTAAAATATTTACACCACTGCATAAATAAGCACGTTGAAGGATACCAACTGTAAAATAAAAAATTTGAAAAGTGGGAGGAGGTAACATGAAAAGCTAAAAGCTGGTGAAATTCAAAACAAGTTGAGAGTATGCGAACCTTGCCTGACACAGGAAGCAACTCATACACTGTGTATCTAGACAATAGTATGGAAAGGCGATGACGGCTAACATCTACTTCACCATCAGAAATCTGCAGCACGGGTTGCCGAGGCATACCACCTGACAAGGCCTAAATTGAAGGATAGAAATGAAAATAAACAAGAAAAATGCAAGGACACAGATTAACTCAGGAAAAAGTAAAATAAAGAAATAACAATTACAGCAACCAGAATTAGATACCAAAACTAACCGAGTAATGGAATATGCCATTGTCCAATTCCATGCTTGATCTAGAACTGGAAGCCTCTGAAGGTAATATTGAGACAAATTCAAGCTCCCTTACAAGGATGACATTATTCACCATCCCATGCTCATCTGTAACATAAGGCTTCTGTTCATCAAGCCGCCATACACCATCAACCAAGAACTTATACTGCAAAAGGAAATTGTTCACAAAAACAATGACTTCACTGGCACACAATTGAGAAGTGAATAATTGTAAAATAAATCCAGCTGTTAACATAAGCAAGGTGCTATTAGGATGATTAATAAATGAGAAAATGTTGATCAGAAACGACCCAAACTAACAGGGATTTTGGGATGATAACTGAAGGTCCAAAATAGCTTCCATTCAAATGGAATAAAATGAAATGAGTTACATTGTTTGCTTGCATGCACTCTTAGGCTAATAAGTGCACATGGGAATATCATGAAGGGATGAAGTCCATCCAAAAATACATTGAAGTTCCCAAAAAGTACGCCCAATCTTTTAGATGGGGTCAGTCAATGTATTCTCCCCCATTACTATTACATAATTTTGTTTTCTTAGGATTACGATCTTCGTGCTTCCTTAGGAAAGTGTTATGTTTTTCCCGATTCCACCTGATCTCAACTCAAAATCAGCCAAACCAAAAGCATGCTGTTCACAGTAAGCCTTGTTGCACTTAAATATAAATCTTTTAAGGAAGCATGCACATGAGGATGAGCATTACGCGAAACTAAAATTGTGTGAACTTATGCATAAGCACACGCAATAGACCATATGAGCTTCTAAGAATCACATGACAAGAAGAAAAGAGACTCGATTGACTCTATACCGGCATCCCTAACCTGTCTCTAACAGCTTTCTGTAGAGCTTTTTATAGAGTTCTTGGCCACTACTTTCAACATTTTCCTACTCATGTGGAGGTCTGATGAAAATGATAGTTTATCAGGTTTCTATATCAACATTTTGCAAGAAAACTAAGAATTTTGTTCTTTAAGCTATGGCTCTATTGTCCAACTCTCCTACTCCCCAAATACTCTAGCCTTAAAATCTTAATAGATCGTTTGATTCATCTCCCTTCCCAACATCAATAGTCTGGAACGAAAAGCTCCAATAAAAGTGGCATCTTTCTGTTAATTAATGTCCCAAACAATATTTTAGTCCACCAACATGCTTCTCCTTCCTTTTGACATTGTGCTAGACTTTTTTTCATTGTCTAAATCACCAAATGAGTCAGCAAATATTTATTTCCTCTGAATACTCATAACATTATTAACAAGGTTGTAAGGTAGTCAAAGTGTTCCAATATGCAATCACCAATTCTTCTGAAGCTAGAAATTTAAGGTCTCTTCCTGGATATAACAGTGAATATTGAGTTTTTATCACATAGCACTCGTTTGGTTCGTCTAGATTGCAGTTTCCTTCTCTAGCAACTTCTCGCTTCTTTTTTTTTCTTTAGTATTCTTAGATATATCACTTTGACCTACTTCTTTGCTAAATGCATTCTCTTTTATCCAAGTATAGACATTTTGTCAGCTAAATCCATTTCATTCATGTAATTAAGTAACACAAACAAAATGCAGTATTGAGATTTTGTTTGATTCTTTAACTAGACACAGAGTTTGATAGTATTCCTATGAGAACAGAGATATTCGACATGTAGTATATACTATATAGTCATCAAAAATTCATTTTCTATGGATCTTTCTCATCATTTCCACGTCGGTTTTGTATTGATTAAAGAAGAAAATCATTTCCAAGCTCAGTTACAATAGAAAAGAATGAATTAAGTGGAGTCCGCACCTGATGATAACCAGATGCGAGATTCAAAACTGTCTGGAAAACCATGGATGATCCCTCCACTGGCCTCATTAGCACGTGATCTGTCCACCTTCAAATTACAAAATAAAATAAAATTTAAGAAGAACGGTTATTAGGTGATAAGGAGTTCATGAAAAAAAGAAAGAACCTGGAGCTTATAAAACCAGTGATAGAAGCAATTTCAAAAGAGTACCTAGTAAATGAGCCGCTGAGGAAGACTTGGCGACCACCGTACGGCCATGCAAACCGAGTTGGAACCATGGCAAAGGTAACCGTAAGAGATCCTATCGTGAAACTGTTAGTGATCTACTCCTCCGTTCCAGCAAAATTACATAGAAAAAATGAAACTCTAATGATTGCTCCAAGCACCAAGCAATCGGCGAAGTCAATTGCAAACAAACAGAACACTCGATGCCTTCAAAATATTCCTTAGAAGACAAAACCACAAAATTACTGCCTTAAAAAAAAAAAAAAAAGGACTTTCGGATCTCCAAACCAGATCGAAACCCTAGCACATCAGAAATAACCGAAAAAACTGACTGAAATTCGTGAAGGACAGCGACCGTCGAAGACGATTAGTCCAATCTCCGGCTACTTCCCGTGCAAACCCCAAAGATTTGAATTGAATCGAATCGATTCGATACGGTGATTACTCCAAAGTGAAGCGTGAAAGCAAGAAAAGCTGCCTTAAAAGATTCCCCCTTCTTTTTTCTTCTTCTTCTTTTTTATCCTCTCTCTCTTCTTTTATCTCTTCCTACGAGGATTGCAAATGCCGGCCTACGTTAAAACCTCGCCGACGATCCCAAGAATAATCCGGCATTGCGGTTATGTCGACCAGAGAGGAATATGACGTAGCGCGCGCGCTAAACAACAACGGAGGCGGAACTAACGAACCAAACCAAACCAAACCAGTCTCGCTCTCTGAGTCGCGGAGGTCGAGGATGGACCGTGTGGTAAGAAAGGCCGGTTTAACTCGAATGGTGTCAAGATGACCCGCCACGCCAGGGGCGTGTCATCACTCAGATTCCTCGGCTACCTCAGTGGATAAAGGCCAACCCCATTGGTGCGAGGCCCGTAGCCGTAGGTGCGAAGTGCGAGAAACTTTCTCCCTCCATCGAGGCGATTTGTGTTTTTTTCTTTTCTAAGAAAAAATGAGGCACTAGCGAATTTCAATTTTAACGTAAACATTAAAATTAAAGATTAAAAATTAAGTAGACCTACTAAATTTAAAATTTATTTATTTAATATAATTATATTTTATATTAAAACTTATATTATGGATAAAAAAAATTTAATATTTTATATAATATTATATTTAGTTTTTATTATATAATTGTATAACATGTTTAATCCGTTTATTAAACGTATTAGATTTCAATTTACATAAAATGATGCATTATTTAAACGTGTCGTATTTGAGTTTATAATATATTTTATTATATATAATTACGATACCGTAACACAAATTGTAACTCTTACTTCGACATTAATTTTTAAAAAATAAAAAATAAAAAAAGGTTACTTGAGAGTGGAACTTTTCTCATGAATAAAGGTGTCATTTAACAAACTTACTTTACCAATATGAACAAGACACACGCGTATATTTTAACTTTCCTTCTCGAGATCGTTTGCTAATGATGCTAATTAAACTAAAAAACTAACTTTTTTTTATTATAATTCGCACGAGCTATCCATGTGAAGTCATTAATTATACAAGGGTGGAAATCTCCATGTTTGTATGTTTGTATATTTTAAAAAAAAAGAAAACTGATCTTACTCAATTTCTTTTAAAAATAAAAAACTTTTTTTTTGGTTGTTTAATCATAATTTAGCTAAAGACAAGTCCAGTCAAAAGTTTTTAAAAATTATTTTAGTCCTAAAACACTTTGAAAATACTCGAGAAAAAGAGGGAGGGGAGGGGAGCATTGTAGTATATATTGCATTCAAATGTGTGTGTGTGGGCGTATTAGATAAAACTTTCAAAAACAAACAAACAAATTGCTGTGCTTTTGGTTTGCACACCTTGAAGGCATTTTATAATGTTTCTCGTTTGACATTACCACTGTATTTAAATGTGTTTTGTAATTGGTGGATATTTTACGTACGGCTATATCTTAATATGCATCGGCTCACAACTCACAAGCCCATCACAGGATTCTTCTAGAACAATCTCTTTCCCTGTATACAAACCTGCAGTGTTACGCCTTACATTGAAGTGGGTTCAAAAGTTGTCGCCCCTGGTATTCACGGGTCACACAAGAGCTTAATTAAGCATTTAATTCAATTATAAATAATATAATATTAATTTTATAAGTCATACCAAACTTCCTCTTTTCAACGTTTTTTAAATTTTCTTTATTCAGCAATTTAGGCAATTTAAATATATATATTTTTTAAAAGTATTAACACAAAGTCAAAAAAAAATCAAAATTTTTAAGTAAACTTAAAAAGACGAGTATAATAACGAATGACATAAAAAGTCAAAATAGAAATTATGTGAACTAATTATTATGATTCTACTCTTACTTTTTAATACAGTAGAGATACACATCATTAAATTTAGTCAAAGTTATAATTTTGAATCAAAAATTTTAAATACATATTATTAAATTTAGTCAACGTTATAATTTTAAATTACTTAACCAATGTGATTTAAATTGCAACGTCAGGTTATTGACAGTTTACTATAGTCAATTAAAAAATTCTTACGCACAATAATCACCCCCCAAGAGTGACAATTGGTTGTTACGTCATTTCAAGCTGAAAGCTCACTGAACAGAAATCCAAACAGGCTTATACAATAAAGATTTTGAAATACCGAGACTTTGATAGTTTAAGCGTGAATGAACGAAGCGAAACGGACAATACGACCTTGCTGTCTAGCACACAAATACTTATAAGATCCTATGCATACGCTATCATGGAGTCAAAATATGCTCGCGGGAAAAGTCAAGATTCTGTGGTGGCCACCTTCGAGTAAATAGCAAGAAAAGTCATTTGGAATTATTTTATCCTTTGATAGAGATGGGCCACGTGTAATTGATCCCAACGCACCAAAGGGGTGCACTTGGCTTGATGTGGTCACGACCATTTTGGTTGTTCAGCACCGAGTAGCATCTTACTTTTGGTGCAAAAAATAATAATAACAAATAACAGCATTGGCATGCACCTTTCTCTTCGTCCGTTTTTAGTGAACGTGACGTGCCCCATTAGGTACATATGTTAGTTAGTGTGGAATAAAATCTTCTTTAATAAAATCTTTAAATTCCCTGAGATTAATTGAGAGTAACTATCATTTTCCATAATCGGGAATCTTGATTTAGAACGTCATTTTCCAAGTGAAACATTGCAAGTGGTGACGTGTTCGATGAGTAGACTCAATACCAAATCATTGAACCATTTATATCGAGCCATATGCAATAAATTGAATTGGAGTACTTCAATTCTTGTTTGTTTGGATTGATTAATAAATGTAAAAGTAATATTAATATTTTATAAGAGATTTTTTACATTTAAAACTCTTAATTATATGTAAATTCATTTAAAAAAAATTTTAGTTGAATTAAATTAAACTTTTATTTGTGTGTAATTAACGTATAAAAGAATATGACATATACTTAATTTAACTCAACGAAATCTTTTTAATAATATACGTCGATTAACATTTAAATTATATTTTTACTTAATCAAGCATAATTAAGTCAACAACCGAAGTCATATAAATTTTAGATGTATCAATTTTATTTACATGAAATAATGAAATAAATTTGTATAATTAATAAAAAAGGAGTTTAACCGCAATATTTTTTTTGAACAGTGAGTGTATTAATTAATATCCCTTGGAGTAAATCTCTTGGACATGCTTAGCATCCCAGTAATAGAAATGTAAATTGCTTTGAACTTGATTGAAAAACAAAAGCTCTTAAAACAATAAGAATAATAATAATTATCGTGTATAAAAAAATATAAATAATTAAAACAGCAATTGGGATTATTATTCTTCGTCTCCTATTGATGGGATTGGGCATATTCCATGGTGTTATGCTATTGTAAGCAGTGATTTTGTGGATAACAACAAAATCTCCAACAAGCCTTAATGCCCTTTCAAATCAAGCCTAATGCATGACAAAATAATAATAATTAAAACAAAAAAGAATCATATAATTAAAATGTTTCCTTAAGTTTATTATAATACACACCATAAAACTATTCGGTGCAATTAATTGGGGACAATCCAATCATATATCTTATTGACTAATTGGTAGTTAGACGGTTATTTATAATTACCTAACTCTTAGTAGAGACTGACTTCACATAAATTGGTGGAAGAAAAAACAATATATATATATATATATATAGAGAGAGAGAGAGAGAGAGAGAGAGGGAGAGAGAGAGAGAATTGAGTTGATATGAAAATCATCACGGAGCATATTGTTTTGATCCAACGGATCGAGATGACATATATTCAACGGATAGTTAAATGTATTATTAGAAAAAAATTTATCATGGGCATCTAAACAAGACGTGAGTAAAATTAAAATATTTAGTTTTTGTATTAATAGTATTTGTTGATAATTAGGTAAAGATGGAACTTCTAAAAGAATAGGCTCATCTTTTAATTTATTATTTAAGAACTTCAATTATTTACATTTCAATGAGGTGTAAAATATTAAAATTACTCTTGATTGATACTGTGCAGTTATTGAACTAGTAGAAGAAATAAATTTATATAATATATAGTAAAAAAAAAGGCTTTATTAAATTAAGTTGATGAAAGAAATTTTTTCTTAAGTAAATGATGTTCTTGATATGCATTAATAATATTTTACAGAAAGTTTGGCATTATTTTTAAAAAGTTAAATTGCATTTTTTTTTTCCAATACCTTAGACAGGCTCTTTCTTTAATAAAAAAGACAAACCACACATACTTTTGAATTTAAAAACCGATGGTGAGAAAAAGGAAAAAAAAAGTATTTAGATTTTGCCTAAATTTTTTACCTATTATTATCTATTTTAGGAACAAAAACTGCAAAGGCTAGCCAGCGTTTCACCTATTATATTTGATCTCTTATTTATTAAATATGCAATATGTCACTTTTTGTTTTTTAATTTTAAATTGGTTTTTTTAAAAAAAGGAAAGAACATTAAATTGAACCAAAGAAACAATTAAAGGGCGAGCTTTAAAAAAAAAAAAAAAAAAGTTAAAGGGGGAGCGGATGATTTGTGATAAAAAGTAAAATCTAGACTTATCTATAGAAAAATCGCAACTTCCGAGACTGTGTTGGGAACCAAAGTTTGGATTACAGTGGTTATTAGCTGTAAGTTGTTGACTTAATCTTAGTTGTTAGGGTTTATGGACCCTAGAATTCTCGGGTATAAATACGGTCCCAACCGCGTTGAGAGACCGCGAGGATTCACATTTCGCGTCTCGGACACACAAGAGAAGAGAGCAGCGCCCCCTTCTGCAGATCGCGAGCTCAGAGAATAGGCGCTGCTCTCGTGTCTCTACGTATCTTTATCGCTCCGGTTCAACTCGCGCTGGTATCGAAATTTCCGGTAGGGATGAGCGCTTCTTTCTTTATTTCTTCTTTAGTTATTTCCTGGCACTTTGAATATATGATCTAGTTGCTCGATATCTCGATACCTCTTAGATCTTGTTATTTTTTTTGGATCGGTGTACTTTTTTCTTAGAATCGCAATAAAATAGCATAAAATTGAAGAAAAAATGGTCTGATCTGGTGAACAAGTCAATTGCTCGTGCATGTCTAAGCTACCTTCTGAAAGATTTATAGTTTTTGACCTCGATATCTTAGTTGTTTCTTCCGATCTGCTGGTTGTGGCTCGCTGTCGGCATGTTTTTCAGAGGAGTTGAATATGCCTCCGAATCTTCTATTTTTCCATGGATTTGCTTCGCTTAGTCTTGATTTGGGCGTCCTTAAGCACTTCTGCTAAAAAATTAGACCTTGATTCAGTTCACCTATGTTTGTTTTGATTCTGATTTGTTAGATTTATTTTTTTTCAGGAGTGATTTGGTAGAAATATTCCGTAATACTAGAGATGATTCAGTTTTGAGGCTTTCTGGAATCATTTGGCGTTAGTTAAAATTTCGCTCCTTGGTCTCAACTTCTTCAATTGTTAGATCTGGTCTTTTAAACGGTGTATAAGTTGTCTGTCGTACCGATTCTTGCCTTATTTTTAAACATGGAAGTCATAAACATCCTAATGGTTGCCATGTCTGTTGACTGATTTTGCTATCAATTTAAAATTGGTTTCTCATAGTCTTTTGTTCCACAAATCTTATTTGGGAGTACTTAACTATATGAAACACAGTGCCTTTTTTTATTCTTCTGGTCAGTGCATCTGTGGGTTAGGAAATATCGAGCAAAGGCAAGCTTAAAATGTCCTTTCTTCTTGTCATTTAGAGAATTGTAATATCAAGGCCAAGGGGCCTAGGCAGTTCTCTCTGTAATTAAAAATTTTTGGTACATCATAATAATTTACGAAAATATTTTAAAGAGGTATAGAAATGATATCTTCAACTTTTATTTCATTTTTGTCTCTTCTTTTACGCACAAATCAAAGCTAGATATACTTGTTTAGGGTTTTTATCTTTAACATCAAGATATATTTTTTAAAAATCACAATTCAACCTAGTGAATGAGATATGTTTGATGATAGTTTCCTTATTCTTTAAGGTTTCAATTTTCTAATACTTTTTCTAGAAGCTTTTCTTTGGACATACGCAATTTATTTAAAACTCTCCTCAGGATATGCATAATTTGTTTAAGTCCCAAAACTTTAAAATATTTAACTTTATAGTTATATGTAGAAAGTTGAAGTTTTACACATGCGCTGTACAATTTGTTTAATTTTTATTGCCTAGGTTGCCTCACCTAAGCTACTGCTATGCAAATCACTGAGGAACCCCTAAACATCTTGACACCGTTGTTACACACACATCGCACATATTGCAGGCGTTGATTCTCTTGTTTCAATTGTTAATCGCCTTCATTTGTCATTTGGTGATTCTCTAGTTGCCAAAAGCTTTTGGTCCCCAATTACTAATTTTTCTTTTTGCCTTGTGTCAGTAATGAATATTATATCACATTACTCTTTAGGGATAGATTTCTTCATCCTCTTCTTCTTTATTTACATCACTGTACCGAATGCATGGAACCATGTTTAGCTTTTGGATAGGTATCACTTTTTTGCATGCTATTGTGGTCAACTGCCTATTATTATGGAATATCGTCTTATACTGCAGAGCATTGATCTTTTCAGAAGTTGTCAAGATGGAGATGTTCCAAAGGAGAATTGTTGTTTTAGAGAAAGCCTTTTTGAATAATGTGGTGGGTTGTGAACCTGATGTAAGGAGAAGAGAGCTCGGAGATGCTTATCCACCAGCTAGCCCAAGGGAAGTCATCTGTCCAGCACCTCGTCGTGCTGGTAGGTCTCAGCAGATGGTCGAGAGCCTCAACCGATTATGCTGCAAACCAAGGAGGTATGGACTTGGTATAAAAAATGTTAACTGAAGATGATGTTCCTGATTTTAAACCGTGGATTTGTGTATGAGATGGTATTTTAAATCTTTAATTGTTATAATGAAGTTGTGTGCTTAAATAAACACACTGGTGATCCCGAATTATGCTGCCAAACCTGAAACAACCTCCCTTTCATGTATTAAATGCTCACGCACTCATGCACTTCATTCTGCTTTGAGATCACCTTGACAATATAGGAGTTTCATTCATGCACCTCTCTCTCTCTCTCTCTAGTGGAACTCCCACATCATGTTTCTTGGCCTCTATTAGATATTAAATCTGTAAGAAAGGGGGGAGAAAATATTAGAAACAGCTGGGAACACTTCCTCTTTGATTCTTTCAAATTTGTTCTCCTGCTTTCCTGCCTGTCCTCTTGTGTACAAGGCATCTTCTAGACTTTATCATGGTTGGTTGTTTGTGTTGGTATCCTCACAAATGCTTGGGGCTATTGTTCTTAGCAGATGCTAGTTGCGCTTGTATGTGAGGCCTTAATGGTCTTAGCTTTTTTCTCTAAGACTGGAAAAAGAAAAAAAATTGATTTTTTCTTTGACAGTTATAACCATATTAGATCTATTGTGTTAGGGATGTAAACACTTTATCAGCATAAACCTGATTCAGAAGACAATTGGTTTAAATCAAGATTTAGATTGAAGTGTATTAACTTTAGGTCTTTCCTATAATACAGTGACTTGCTTGCCAGTGGAGATCCAAGTTCTGAAATCTTGAACATAATTTTGACCAAGGTATGGGAAATCATCAGCATCCACTTGAATTCTTAAAATTTCTCTACCATGTTAATCCTGAACGCTTGTTCTTCCTTTCAGGACAATCCAGAAGATGATTTGGTGGATGCTAACAACAACCGAAACGGCTTCTTTTGGGGTTCACCTCCCGTGCGGGCAAACAACCCTCTGATCCATGATGTACAATTTGTTCAGCAAACTTCAACAGGAGCTTCTCCCTTGCGCAATTCCCACGGAGGGAAGGCTGCTCCAGCAAGGGTGGTTGACAGAGCTACTTCCTGTGGCGCATCTTCATTTGGATCAAAGCCCATTGTGAGAATTGAGGGCTTTGCTTGTAGAAGTTCCAAGTCTAATTGCGTTGTCCCTGCCCTTGCTTGAGGGAAAGGAACCAAACACCGATTCTTCTAAGCAGAATTTTCTCTACTTTGTGTACTTAAATGGAGTGATTAGCTACTACTTCCATCCCTCTTTTCTTCTTTGCACTTGGCGTCCAATCTCATCTGCCATTATCATGGAAAATTCTAGTTTTTCCTGTAAATATTATAACCTACAATATGGAGTGTCAGAAGTTGTCAGAGTTGGTCTGTTGTAAATGTATCACTTAGGAAGTTAAAATGGGGAGTTTTTTGAGAGCGAATGTTCTTCCTTCACCTCTCCAATAGAATGCAAAATGTACAGGAAAGGATTGTCTTCAGTGTGTTGTAAAAAATTTGTAATCCCTAATGTGTCATGGAAGAGGGTTTGCCTTCTCTTCCTTTATTTTGAAATTGAGTGGTTTTTGTAATATATAAACATTCTCATTCTGCCGCAACCAGCTACGTTTATTATACATCAGGTCATTTAGTGTTCTATGGTGGATTGTAGGTCAGTTGATAATTTTTTGGTTGAGAATGAGATGTGATGGTGTTTTTTTTCGTTTGTGGTAAGGCTCGTCTTTTCTTCCAAGAAACCGTGTGATTGTAATTGTTGATTCATTAATCATCCAGGGGGGAGGTCATGACTGGTATTGATTTATATGAGAAGAAATTGAAGGTTGTACTTGTGGGTGCAGGCTGAAAAGGAAATTGTGAAAGTGGAGTTGCAATTTGGTCTGAAATTAATGTAATACCAACTAAACCAAACCGGCGGGGACTTGGTGAAACCTGTCAAATTCAGAATTACTTGAGGAGCCTGACACGAATCCTCCAAATTTGACGGTGATTGGACATTAGGTAAGTAGTAACTACGTGCTTAACGCCAGATTAACTCCTCTTTTGGAGATGTTTCTTTCCATCTATTATTTTCAGATGCTCCCTCTTCTATCATATAATGTTATCCATTCTATCAATTGCAAATAAATGTCAAGTTTAAATATAAGGAAAACGGTAAGTAGTACTTAAAACCAACATTAACCCTATCTTAATTACCAAAGGAAAAATAAACTTTTTTAACTATTTCAATAGAAATTTGATGTAAGTGTTATGATTTGAGACATCAGAGGTATTACACTATAAGTGCTTCTCAAATTACACATTTCAGTGTAGTAGCACTCCAAATTACAGACAAAAGCAAACATAACATAACAAAAACAAAAACAAATTGCAGAGGTTTTAATTTAACCAAGGGAGGAGAGGTACGAGAACGACTCTATGGAAATAAAAGAAATGACTGGCAGTTGTGCAGCTTCCAATCCCAGAGAAGACTAGCAAATTTTAATCCACTAGTTAGTTCCCATAATTTGCGCCTATGAAATCTTCGGACCGATTGTTTCTTCCTGGTCGTTTCCTAACAAACGCGACCGCGTGCCAATTCCAGTCCAAGTACTCGACACGTGTAACCTAAACCTCCGTTTACACCACCATTCCAACGACACGTGTCTACCACGTCTCCCTTTATATAATTAACCACCACCTTCACAAACTACCAATGCATCCTTGATTCGATCGTAATCTCAAACAACAATTTATCGTTTCCTTCATCGATTCACCGATCGTTCGAATCATGGCTTTCCGAGCGACGCTGAGCGCTTCTTTGAGATCAATGGCGAATCGTCAAACGAGTGCAGCAACAAACCACCGTACGATGGCTTCGTCCACCGCACCAAAGATGAAAGCGTTCGCGCAGATCGTGACAGATGCTCATCCTCCGGAACCAAAGTTAAGGTTAGTAGTAGTAGTTTGATGATAATTAATTCAGAAGATCTGCAGATCGAGTTCAGTTTCTTCATAAAATTGTGGTTGGAAAAATATATGGATTGCAGGGGAATGACGAAAGCGGAGCATGCGCCGATATACATGGTGATGGGGATGGTGTTGCTGGCAGTGTCGTTTGCGGTTCACACGGCGAAGCAGCAGCTACGGTATTCGCCGGCTGTGCAAGTGACGAAGAAGAAGAGAGAGACAATGCCGGAGGTGGTGGATCCGGATCACGTGGTGAACGACGCTAGCAAGTTCATCAACAAGTCGTTTTTCAGGAAGTTGGCTCACATTCAGGAATCAGATCATGGCAGCGCTGTTCCTGATCACATCAGGGGAGATATCTTTGCTAAGTATGAACTAATTAATAATCGATTGTTTTCCATTCTCTGTTTATTTGATGCAAGCTAGTTCTCTTTTTTTTTTTTTTCTGATGATCTCATGCATGCATGATCTTCTGTTAATGATGTCTCTGATGAGTGATTGATTATGACGTGCAGCTCTACGAAGGCGGAGACGTTGAAATCGGTTGGAGTGGACCCGCGCAAGTACTGAAGCTACTAGCTTCGTGTCACGAGTCCACTCGTTTACTTGCAAACACTATAAATATGATATTTCCAACTTTCACTTCAGATTTATAATTTTATTAAAAATAATAATTTATAGTAATTAATACAGTATTTTTAATTTATGTAACATTACTCATGAAATAATGAACATCTATGAAATTAATTAATTAGATGCAATTTCTGCATTACTCTCCAAATAAATTAGGCATGTTAATTTTCTCCTAGATAACATTAAAAATTATCAAAGATGATATATATTAAACCAACCAATTATACGCGTGTCTATCGTTAAACGAGGTTGACTTTATCAATCTACTGTTTGGTTGGATCCGGCCATATTAATTGGAAGAGTAATGTTCTGTATATTGATTGGGAAAAAAAACTGCAATATAATAAATGACTCAATTATTTTTGAATTCTCGTTGAATCATATGTCAATATGTAATTTAACACAATCTAAAACACCCATATAGTCACGTACGACATTGGTGGCTAGCGTTCGTTAAATGCACAAGATATTGTATACACATACATCCCATACATTGGTGGCTAGCGTTCGTTAAATGCATAAGATATTGTATACACATACATCCCATACATACAACAAATGGTTGGTATTGGCGCACAATGTGCATTTAATTTTTTTAATTATTAGTATCTAGTATTTGGCTCAATCAACTAAACAAAGAAAACCTTCTCTATATTTTTGATTAATTATTAAAAATATTTGCAAATTATAGTCATTTAATTCTTTGACGGTGTATAAATGCGATACATGTATATTTGCAAATTGACTTGAAACTTGTCTAATTGAATCCAAATTGAGTGAAATTGTGAGTTTATAATGGTTAGACTAGTGTTAGAATTGCATGAGTTAGTTTAATTTGACCACATAGAGATTTATCTAATTTGGGGCTTTTGAGGCATTTAGATTGGAATTGGTCAATTGAATGATGTTAAGTGTTTCTAATCCAAATTGGTGTGGATTAGATGTGATTTGAGTTAATAATTATGTATTTAGACATAATGGACTGAAATTGATCATTTGTGTATGAAATTGATTCATTTCAGGTGTATGTGAGTCAATTGGCCAATTGGAATGTAAATGATGTGTGGAATTGGCTAGTGAATTGGTTGTGAGTATTTCTCACCTTTGTTTTTCATTATGACATTTTATTTATATAAATTGGTTTGTGCAATGACATGCATCTTATATATATATATATATGCATTGTGATTTAAGAGCATGAGCATGGAATATATGCATTGATATTGCCTTGGGTGTTTTGGATTAAATATTTTGGCATTGTTGTCTTTCTATTTACTTATTCTTTGGGAAAATGTACCACCGGAATACTTAGATTGGTGTTCCGTGGAAATGACTTTTCGAATCACTGAGGAATGTAAGGGTAGAAAGATTAGGAGGATTAGTGTCGGGTAATGCGCCGGTCGAAACCTATTGGTCAATAGGAGAAGTAAAGGTATGTGTTATTCTGACATATCCTTTTGGTAAATAGTCTACATATTTAATTCTTATGGAAATGATGCATAATTCACATGTTTAGTTTAAACACATGTATAATATGATTTTTCTTGATGCATTTGGTTTATGAATGAAAATTTCAATATCATACGTGTTTTTTATAAATGCATATATGAAAATATATTGTGAGAACTCCTACTTTTCTCAGGTTCAGATCAGAAAGGAAAGGGCAAGGTTTAAAGCTTGCGGTCTTCCTTTTCTTATCTTTTGGATGTATGTTTTGATTCGTATATTTTTGGAAAAACTTGTGACTAGTGTAATTGTTTTGTTTCATCTTTAATTATGTATATAAATATCACAAATTCTCATGTATATAAAATATAGATAGTTGTGGTATTGTTTTTAAAGGAAGAGGTTGACAGAGTATCGTATACGTCTAGGTATGGCGTATATGGTATTCTGTGCCTGTCGTGACTCACCCAGAGAGGGGTTGCGACAGGCCATATAGAGCCTTGCGAAGACGACATACTTTCCCTGGTGGATGATCAAAACCTGGAGGAGGTTGCAAATACACCTCCTCGACCAGCTCCCCATTAAGATATGCATTCTTAACATCCATCTGAAATAGCTTCCATTGTCTAACCGCTGAAATGGCAAGTAAGGAACGAAAAGTGGTAAGATGAGCAATTGGAGCAAAAGTCTCCTCATAATCAATACCATACTCCTGTGTAAATCCCCTAGCAACAAGGCAAGCCTTATAGCGTTCCACTGATCCATCAACATGAGCCTTAATCTTGTACACCCATTTACATCCCACCGCAGTCTTACCAGGAGGCAAATTAGTTACATCCCAGGTATGAGTGTCGTGTACGTCTTGAAGTTCATCGGTCATAGCTTTCTGCCAAAGAGGATTAGATCAAACTTCCTGATAATTGCGAGGCTCATACAATGTGGCAAGAGCAAAGAAACAATGATAGTCATTAAGATGAGATGGGATAGCTCTTACCCTATTGGAGCGACAAACATTAGGAATGGCGGGAAACTCAATAGGCGTGGATGTGATGGCTGGATCAGTCGACGATGCATGCAAATTAGAGCGGAGCGGCAAAGAGGGGTCTGTGGAACTTACTTCACTTGTACCCAAGTCAGGAAAAAGATTCGAAGACGAATCAACAAATATAGTGGAGTAAGGGTGAGGCTGTGAAGGCAACGGTGAGATAGAAGTGAATAATCGATGCTCCCAAAACTGCACGTGTCTGGAGACATGAAGACGTTTAGTAAATTGGATCATAGCAGCGGTAACCCTTATGCTCAATGTCGTACCCAAGAAAACAACAAAGACGTGAGTGTGGCTCTAATTTAGAGTGTTCACGAGGAGGAAGCAAGACAAAACATGCACAACCAAACATTCTTAAAAGCGAGTAATCAGGTGTGTTTCCATATAAGACCTCATATGACGTTTTACTTGATATAGTAGGAAATGGAACCCGATTAATGGCGTAAACTGAAGTGAGTGCAGCCGCACCCCAGAAAGACTCAGGTAAATTGGCAGAGAGAATGAGATATTAGATAGTATCTAAAATGTGCTTAAGTTTTCGCTCAACATGACCATTCTGCTGAGAAGTGTATGGATAGGAACGATGAGAGAGAGTCCCATCACGTTTCAAGGTTTCCATAAAAGAATTAGACGTATACTCCATAACATTATCACTACGAAAGACCTTAATCACCTGCCCAAATTGGGTTTGGATTATTTTTTGGAAGTCACGAAAAATATCAAGCAACTCAGATCGCTAACGTAAAAGATACAACCAAGTATACCGTGAGAAATCATCAATAACACAAAATATCAAGATCCCCCCTTAGTGGGAACTAGGGTAGGTCCCCAAATATCAGAATGGACAAGATCAAAAGGAGCAGATGAAAGGGAATCACTTTTATTAAATGGTAAAACACTTTGTTTACTCAACTGACAAGAAATGCAATCAAAAGGCTGAAAACTAACTTTGCCCAAACAACCACTAGATGCTAAAGACTGAATGCGAGACAAAAATGTATGACCTAAGCGGGAATGCCATAGACTGGAAGTGGAAAAAGATGCCGCAAGCGAAAAATTGGAACTTTGGGTATATTTAGAGAAGTAAGCTCGAATAGACGACCAACTTTACGCCTAGTCCCAACTAGTTGGCCC
Source organism: Paratinospora sagittata (assembly GCA_035771175.1). Lineage (NCBI taxonomy): Eukaryota > Viridiplantae > Streptophyta > Magnoliopsida > Ranunculales > Menispermaceae > Paratinospora > Paratinospora sagittata. Next base: position 680,403 of record CM069602.1, on the reverse strand, counting down.
GTCTTTTGATCCTGCACATCACATCCCTTATCATAAAAAGTCAAAATAGGACCATGTTCAACAAGCTAACCAACCGAAAGAAGGTTAAGAGACAACATGGGTACAACAAGTGTTTCAGGAAGGGAAAGGTTGTGTGTAGATACAGTGCCAACATGACTAACATACAGACTAGAACCATCAACAGTATATATAGCAGGAATATGTGGAATGTGGGTAGCTAATGAAACTAAATAGGCATCGTAAGTCATATGATTACAACAAGCTGAATCAATGAACCAAGGGGGGATTTACCTGATGTGACAAAGAGAGCAGTAGGTATGCGAGATATAACTTGGTGAATGAATGCCTCAAGGTTAGTTACAGTAAGAGATGATAAGGCAGGTGCCTCAGATAAACTTGATGCAGATGGATCAACAAAGGCTACAACGACCCTACGATTATTACCATTCTTTGCTTGAGTGGTTGATCTCTCATCACTTGTCTTCCTCTTACATTCTGAACCACGATGCTCAAAATAACCACACTTAAAACACTGCCCCAGTAAACTTGGGATTACCTCCCACAACTGCCTTCAGAGAGGCAACAGTAACCACAATCTAAGAAGTCGGTAGTAAACTAGTCATTGGTAGTGGAATAGCCATAACTCGATTAGTAGACATATCACGTCTAGTAGCTTAACGGGTCTCCTAAAAAATAAGCTCAGTGAGAGCACTCTCAAGTGTCGGAGGCGGAGTACGGTGAAGCAAGGAAGCACGAGTATGTTCAAAGTCATCACGAAAGCCCATCATACGCTGAATAAATTGACGACGATCTCGGTACGATTGAAAGGCTTTAGCTGAAGCATCATGAGAAATGTTCAGATCAGCCTGAGAGAGTTGATCCCAAAGCCTACAAAGCTGAGAATGAAAGTCCATAATGGATTGGCCAAGGGCTTGACGTAACTGTTGAAACCGAGACTCCAACTGGTATTGAATAGCCAAATCACTCGAATAATTATATCGATTGGCCAAAAAATCTCATGCAAGTTAAGCATTCCGAAATTTGGGCAAAAGTATTTGGATAGATGGTGCAGGGGTATTAATAAACCAAGATAAAATCTTGCAATGGGTGCTAGACCAGACTTCATGCCACTCCTCAAAATTGGTGGTGGACTCAGTGCCACCCTTTGTTGGCTTTTTCTTATCCCCGTAACATAACGCTACAGTCTGTGACCAGTAAGAAACACTGACATTTGTTGTGCCCAAATAGTATAATTAGTTCCATTCAAAATAATTTCTACAGGGCGTGTGACTTCATTAGACGACGACATACTGTGATACTTAGATGCTCAAATCTTGACCGTTGAAAAAAAAAGATGGATTTTGCCATCACCACCTGTGACAAGGTATTACTTTATTTAAGAAAAATAATGGCTTTTGCAATAAAGTAAATAAGGTATTACTTTATTGATATTATATTTTTTTTCTTGACTTTTGAAAATAAAATTCAAAAATGGCGTACCTTACCCAAGGCTTTAAACAAGCTCAAAAATGGCGTCAAAAGAAGTGATCTTGCAACTTACAGAAAGCCAAAGAAAAAGGTTGAGAAACAACAAGTTGTTTTTGTAACGGCGATCAATGGTGGCCACAGGTGGTGATGGCACCGGAACAGGAAACAATAATCAACGAAAGCCACAGGCAATGGCAGTGGACTCAGTGTCAACCGGATTGACAAAGCACAACGGGGGAAGAAAGGAGATAAAAGAGCGTAGCAGCGACAATGACGATGGTGGCAACGACGACTTGTGGAATCTGCTGCTTACAAGAGAGAAGGAACCAGTACAAGGATGCTGATTGGGGTCGGAAAAAGTCGACCAATCATGCACAGTCAAGAGAAAAGAAGAGCAATGGTCACATGCAGTGAGCAATCACAGGCGATGACGACAAAGAACGGTGGCGGCGGAAGAAAAGAGAAAAAGGAGCGTAGCAGCGACGACGACGACTCGTGGAATCTGTTGTTTACAAGAGAGAAGGAACTAGTGCAAGGATGTCGATTCGAGTTGGAAAAAGACGACCAATCATTCGCAGTCAAGAGAAAATAAGAGCAATGGTCACATGCAGGGAGTAATCGCAGGCTGTCACAAGCGGCGAAGACAGAGAACGGCGAGGGTGGAAGAAAGTGGTAGGAACCCTTGAACATACCATATTAAAAAACTTAGTATATCTTTCTTAATAATCTCAAGTTTACAAATGGGTATATACATGAAGCCCTAGGCTATCTAAGGTAAACCTAACCTATACATGGTAAGTACACATATATAGTAACATTAACCTTAAATTGTGTTTGGGTTTTAGAACAAATGTTATGTTGTTTTTTGGAAGAAAATAAGATGTTTTATTAAACGAAAGAAACTTTTTCAGAAATAACATCAACCACTATGGGAGGGCTCTCTTCTAGCCATGCCTCAAAAGATTCTAACCACTATAGGAGGGCTCTCTTTTGGCCATGCCTAAAAGATTCTAAACTTAAGGCATATTGACTAAGACGGTGAGCTACTCTATTCCCTTCTCCAAGTACATAATAAATATGAGGAATAGGAGAGTATTGCAAAAGTCTTTTACAATCATCATTAACAAGACGAAATCATCAATTTCAAAGTCAAATAGATGTTGACAAATACTTTATGCACGTTGAATGTTGACGCTATTTTTTGACATTTGTACCTAGGTCTGTTAAATATTTTGGGGATGCACGTGTATATATTACACAACATCCTCACACGCATCTCTAACACATTCACTAAAGGTTGGATGTCAGCGTTAAAAAGTGACATTAACACCCAACATACATATAACATTATTCAATAGAAAACCTTCTCTAAAAGCTAGTGCTTTTCAGCTATCTTGATCAGGAAACATCCCTCTAAATGCTTAGCTAGTGCCGCAACCGGAAGCCCTTTGTCATGTATTATTACTCGAGTCTCCAATGCCTGACTCGAGAGCTATTGATAACAATATCAACATTCATCTTTAGCTTTGAGCTAGCTGGAGGAATCCACCAGCAACCTTACATCCATTTTCATTTAAATATGTTGAATTCAAAAATATTTATAGCTAGTGGGCAAATTAACAAGCTATATTAATTTGTATTTCACATAAATAATCATCATCATTGTAAAGCTAGCCACAGTTATTATTTATTAAGATTAGTGTTTATATGTTATTCGTGCCAACTACTTATAATTAAGGATCAGGCATGCATGTAATAATCATACTTGTATAGAATTGGTAGGATATAAATTTATTTAGTCAAACTGTGTCAAGAGGTTAGATAACTTACTTCGTACAGAGAGAAATAAACAAATTAAGGAAACGGTTTTTTTTTTTTCTCGTAATAATATATTGATTAACTAAATACTTTTATCACTTTGACAATCAATGGGCATAATATATATTGAAATATAAAAGAAAAATGTAATAACAATTAATAAGTAGAGTTTATAGATATATATATATAGAATTAAATCTACGACCTTCGAGAACTTACTATAATTACCTTGGACTCCTGCTTGAGACCTGTCGGTTCGGGATGGTTCCAGGATCACGGTGGTGAACCTCATGCACCATGCCACGTGGCAGTACCTTCTAGTATCCAGACACGTGTCAGTGGAGCTTGCTCTTCCTTTGCTATATAAACAGTATACCTACTCTCCGTTGCAAAACTGAAGCAAAGTATTTTCACTGGTCACTTTAATATATTCTACTTACATTTGCTGCTTGTCACTTACTAAATTTTCCTTGATCATGGCGTTAAGGGCAACAGTAAGTTATATAATCTTGTTTTTGATGCTGTAATTAAGTTGAATTGCGCTAGCTAGCTTCTCCTAATTCACCATCTCTCTTCTTGTTAATTTTAACTTTGAAATCGGAATTTAATTTTGCAGATCAGTCGTCACTTGAGGACGTTAATGATGAACCGACTGGGTCCAAACCGTGAGATGGCGACATCTACGGTGCCAAAGATGAAACCTTTTCAACAGGTCGCCAATTCTCATCACGCTGATCATCATCAAGACTTCAGATCAACGTCGGGAGATTAATTAAACTACTAACTAATTACTACTTAATTAGATTTTTTGATATTAATTATAAGTGATCATCGAGTTATAGAAAGAAAATGATTGATTAATTGATTGGTTGATATATAGGGTACTGAAGGGGGAGTTTTTTCCGGTGTACATGGTGCTGGGGATGATACTGGTGTCGACGTCGCTGGGGCTGCACACGGCGAAGCAGGAGTTACGATACAATCCGTCGGTGAGGGTGAACAAGAAGAGGAGGGAGAAATTAGTGGGGGTGGAGGAGCCGGAACATGTGATGAAAGAGGCGGAGCAGTTCATAAAGAAGTCGCTTTTCAGGAAGGTGGCTCATGTGCAGAACTATGCCGATCACGAGCCCGTTATCTATGATCCCATTAGAGCCGATGTCTTCGCATCTGGGTAAGTACTATTGGTTAACTGTGACGACGACGATGATGATCAGATAATAGATAATTAATTAATCAAACTCTTGTGTTGGGTTGCTGCAGGGAACCGAAGCCGGTTGGAGTGGATCCCAGCAAGCATTGAAGAGTGATGGATTACTCTTCTTTTTCCCTAGTTATTGACTCTAAATATCTGTGATGCTGTAAATTTCCTTCTGTTTTCATGTAATAACATTATATGGTGTAAGATTGTGACTAGTAAAGATGTTAGCAACTTGACAAGGAAGCGGGGATAGCTCAGTTGGGAGAGCGTCAGACTGAAGATCTGAACAAAACTTCGGTGATCATTGGTTTTTCTGGAAACTATTTCGGTGATCACTGAACAAAACTTTGATTACACCAATATGGTTAGCTCAATTTGGTCAGGCAAATGCGCACAATATATATCAAGCCCTTAAACAACCAAGTCCACGGGCGTAAATCTGTGAATATAACCCAAATCGCAAATGAAATTAAGTTTTTTCAGCTGGACAGTGTTGCCAATGTTAGCACTTCGTTAACATTCTAACATTGGCAGGTGTGGGAAGTGAAATGTTAGCACTTCGGAGAAATATAATTTGCCAAGAGGTGTGTGAGCAGCGTGGAGAAGCAGCAGAATCGAGCGCACGTCTTTGCAAACTGCACTGCAACATTGAAAAGGATGTTTGGGAAACCGTGGCTACTGGTTATTTTAGAAAAGACCATACGTGTCTTACAAAAATTGGTATGTGTAAAGAACTTGTACTTGCAGCTGATCGGAGTGAGCTTGATAGAATAGTGATGATATGCTGGGCTCTTAGGGGCGAAAGAAGCAAACGCCGGGTAGGGGTCGGCACACCGTTGATCCTCCCCAATAGATCTGGACGTTGGTCCCTTTCCCAATCGGGCATGTTGAAGATGAACACTGGCGTCCAGCATTTGCCACATTTCCAAAGCAGTTGGTGTTGCATCTGTAATACGTGATGACCGTGGCCAGCTAATTGCTGCATCAGCGAGAAGAATAGAAGGATTAAAGTCAATTTCAGCTGCTGAATTGCTTGCAATTAGAGATGGGGTGTCAACAGCGCTGGAAGCCGGGATCCATATTGATATCGTCGAAGGAGACTCTTCCTCAGTCATAGCGGCCATCAATTCATCAGACCATCAGAGCATATTTATTCAGAAGAGGCTGAGTTCGTTGAGGATTGTAAGTCACTAATGAGGGCTTGGCCAAACGTCAAGGTGCAATTCACTCCTAGGGATAAAAATATGGCAGCTCACTTTGCAAATTTGCTGTTTCTCTTCCCCAATATCTTGTGTCGTTAGAGTAGGTTCCTCCTATAATCTCTGATATAATATTTTAAAAAAAATAAAATAAAAATGTTAGCACTTCGATTCATTGTAAGAATCTCGGAGATGGTTATGTGAAATCTCCTCCCACTGTCGGGTCAATTTGCAGTCATCAGTTGTATACAACCACATTCTCCGTCTTGCCAAAAGGGACTTTTCAAACTTTTTTACGTTTAGTGAAAGCAGCTACCAGACCCGGATACACGAGTGGCTCAACATAAAAAAGATTCAATCGATCAGACGGAGTTTCTTAATTTTCACATGTTTTGAGCTTTTCCATCCAAGGGCTGCTAAGATCGTCTCAGATTGTTAACTAGTCAAGAGGGAATATCCTGCATCACTAATCTAACTAACAATACAAAAGAGAGAGAGAGAGAGAGAGAGAGAGAGAGAGAGAGAGAGAGAGAGAGAGAGAGAGAGAGAGAGAGAGAGAGAGAGAGAGGTTTTTATGCGTTTGTCATTGAAAAAAAAAAGGGAACATTTCTCGATTTAATGCAGCAGCAACTGTCACTAACTACTTCAACATTTCAGACTATTACCCTCCAGTGAGAACTCCAAATTTCTCATCTTCCAAGGCTTCTGAAGCACCACTTGCCAATCAATGCAAGCTTTTTCTTTTTTGAAGACAACCTCTTCTGTAACCTCCCTTCCATGACAGATCTGATACCTTCATGGAGCATTTTGCGCCTGTCACTCCATAATTTGCTGGTCTTTAACAGAACTAAGAGATTTTACAGAATATAGAATGTTGAAGAGGAGGCCAAACACCATTTAGATGCAAAATCATTCGATTTTCACTTCAGATTTCTTTCTTTCTGCTACTCCGGAATCCGGAAGTTACGGAATTTCATTTACAGAAGATCATCTGTTGAGAAGTGACTTTGGCATTTTAGTGAGGTGACTCAGGTCTAGATTTTATATTGGAGCAAACAGTTTCTAAATATGGAAACAAATATCAAGGTTGGAATACTAGCTAGCTCTCTACTTATGGTATAATAGTAGGAACAGGAACTCGCAGAGTTATTGATAGCTCTGGCAAAAGGATGCCCCATAAAGCTGGGAGAGCATTCTTTCATTGCATTTTATTTTGGGAATACAAACAGGGGGTCAGAGGTAACTTGAACCCCATTAGGGCCTAATAGGTGAACCAAGGGCGAGTGAAATGGTGATGGAAAGATGAGTCCTAGAACCAGGTCTCACAGGAGCGCATGGCTCTGCAAGACAAGGGGCAACTAGGGCCAACAGAGCATGAGAGCAAGGGCAATTAGCCCCAAATATAGATATTAACACTTCTATTTAACTCTCATATAGGAGAGACACTCTCACCCATATAAAAAACCCACACGTAGGGCCAAAATAGGGTCATGAGAACCAACAACATATATGATCCCTCTCCCACATGCTAGCATGGGGGAGAGACTCGATTCCCCATCACCTCAGATGGGGGAGAGAAGTGCTAACTGGTGAAGTTACCGGTCATTGGCCTTTCATTACAAATATGAAGACTAAGATTACCATACTCTTGATAAAGCTATCACCCAGCTTCTTCTCAGAAATAAAAAATAAAAAATGAATAAAGCTATCATCAAGCTTAAGTGTTTTTTTTTTTTCAGCCTTTTCTTCTAAGGATGAGACCATGTATAGGAGCGGTGTTTTTTCTTTCCATTCCCTTTACGCTTTAGTAGGTTCACCCTAATTTTCTGTTCTATGTTTAGAACCACCAAGAAGTTTTTGACTGAATTAGTAAACAAAAGGACAGATAAAAGAAAATGCCAAGCCAGCAATTAAAGGGTAGCAAGCGTCCATTCAAGCAATTCTTGGGGGCACTCTCAAAGCATAACCTAGCATCCTTATAAGTAGACACAAAAAATTACCAGTTAATAGAACATGTACTACACATGATTGTCACTAGTTGTCTTAAATCAACTTGAGCTGATTGAACTTTAATGATGATGCAACTTACTGAAGCAAACCCTTTGAAACTAGGATGTTTCGAAAAACACAGACACACACACACACACAAGGAAAAACATGGAGGCATCATGTTGTCCAAAGAATTTATATTCTTTCCTTTGTTAGCTACAAGTGCAACAAGGTCTCATGCAAGAAGATCAACAGTACCTTTCAGCTTAAACATAATTTTTCCTTCCCTTAAAAAATTATCATCTTCTTCTAAACCTCGATGCAATTATTTAATTAACATAAATAAAGTTGTGTTTCTATGATATCTAAAGCTACATTTGTTGTCAATACATAAATGAAAGGGTTTGTATATCAGAATTGACTAGATTATTTAGGTATCAAATTGATGAGCCATATGATGAAATTTTGAAAGAGCTTAAGAGCGTATTTAGAAATCAAATAAAAGCTGAAACTACTATGAAAGCTATTTGCTTACTAGGGAGACTAGTTGAGAGGAATAGAGAGCGAAGCGAGAGAGAAAGGCCTCTACATGATTTTCATTAATCTAGAGAAAGCTTAGGAAAGTAGCTAGAGTGTATTATGATTTATGATGGGTTTTGGAGAAAAAAGAAGTTACAAATATGTACTTTCACCTGATAAAATATGAGAAAGATAGCCAAAGTAAAAATAACAATATTTTAAATTAGTGAATTTTCAATTGCAATAGGTTTACTATTAATCAGCCTTAATCTTATATCTTTCGGCACTGATTATATATGAATTGACCAAACATATTCAAGAAGATATTCCATTTTGTATGTTGTTTGTTGATGATATTGTACCAAAATATGAAGCCAAACCAAGAGTTAATGTTAAAGTTTAAACTAGATGTTTGGAGAGAAGTTTGAAAGTCCAAAGGATTCGAGATTAATGGAAGTAGAAATATACTAATATAAGTGAATTAGTGAAATATAGTGAAGTTTGAAAGTCAAGAGATACAAGTAGTAAAAAACTTTAGGTATTTAGGTTTAATTATCAGGAGGGAGAAATACGAGATAATGTTAATCATAGAATTAAAACAGGTTACGATATGTTGAGTAGTGCTTTTAAAATATTATATGATTGACACATCCCATTAAAATGAACAAAAATATTACAAGACCGCTATAGATGTCATAATCGTATTTCTTGTGATATTCATGAATGCTTCAAAATATTATAATGATTTCCATGTCTAGAAAGTTGGAGATGGGGTCACTTTACTGTTTTGTAGTATTTTTGTTTCACTAACTACTACTATTCTGGATATGTCATGGTACAAAATTATTGGCCCACAACATCCAACCAGATTATAGAGCAAGATTTGATAAACAAATGTCAACAAATTGGGATTCATTTATCAACATTTTTTTCCCTTCCATTGGAGCTTATTTCTATAATTCTTTTAGTTGCCTTGATAGGTGCAATTACCATGGCTCGTCAGTTATAAATACAAAAAAAGACTCATAAACCCAAATCAAATAAAACAAAATTCAATCCTAATCCATTAAGTCTCCTTAAATTCTATATTCAAACTGTTCATGTATAAATGGAACATGTATGATGGAATCATAAAAAATTTGATCTTTTCGAACTTTGTTTGTAGTTCACTAGAGGCTCGAGAAACAAAGAGAAGATGTGTACGAATATCCAACAACAAGAAGGAAAAGGATTGAATAGAGGAATCCTGAGCATTTGGTGATCTCAGATGTTCCCATATAATGGAATGGGCGACCCATTATTTGGATTTTGATGAATCCTTTCTTCAAATAAAGGAAGATTATGTAAACAGTGAACACTTACTCAAAATATCACATAACAGAGTCCATGGTGGAAGAATCGCCCACAATTTTTTCAAGCTTGAAGCTAAAGATGAAGGGCTTGTTTGGTAACTCTATTTCAACCTCTAATCATCTAAACCTCTAATTAAAATAGAGGTTGGCAAGTTTTAGAGTGTTTGGTAACAATTTTAAAACTTCTAAAAAAATTAGAGGAATTAAAAAAATAGAGATTAAACCTCTAAAAAAATAAGTGAAATTTTTTCGCTTATTTTTTAGACGTGTATCCTCTAATTCAGGTAGAGGTTAATTTTTTAAAAAATTTCAAAACGACCCCTGCTCTTTCTAGGGTCTCTGATCCCATCATCCCATTTACCACAAACCGCCAGACTCCCCTGTAACTCTTCTTCTTCACAATCTTGCTTGTGTACAAGAGAAGTTCCAAGGCTTCTCAAAGATGTACCAAGATGAGCCAAGTTGTTCTTCAACCACCATCTTGAAACCTTCTTGGGTAATAGTGACCTTCTTCTTTAGTTGCCTTTATAAAACTGCAACCACAGCTCTTGCTCTAACACCAGCAGCAAGTGCTAGATTATCTTCTACCCTAAGATCTCTTCTGAACCATACTATGTTGCATCCACCGCCTGACATCTCTCTCTAAAAACCCCCCTCAAAATATTTCCAAAAAAGAAAAAAAAATTCCGAGTGTAACACCATCTATATCTCTACCTATCTATCCTCACAGAAGGAGAAAAAAATAATTAAAGAGAGGAAGTGGGTAAAAGGGCATGTTAGAAAATGGGGACTTTTGATATTGTCTCTATTTTTTTTTCCTGTATTGATTTAAGGGTCAAGAGAAATGGGTTTTTCTGCTCTTTATCTTTTGCTTTTTTATTTACAATACAATTTTTTTGGGGTTTCTTGCTTGCTTGGGCTTACAAGGATTATCATGTGTAATTAATTAGCAATTTGAATGGATTGGAGTATAGATAGATAGATTGAATGGGTCTATACGATCCAATCTTTTGTTGTCAGGGAATTGAATTTTTTTTTTGGGTGGTGGTGGTGGCAAAGAATGCAGAACATTTTGTTTTGGGCAAAATGATTGGAACCCATACGGCGAAGTCTTTATGATTTTGTAATATCAATTCAAACCTATTTTAGGTTGATTTCAATTTTTTTTTTTTGGCTGATTGTCACAACATAAAATTGTTATATTGGTTATCTTTAAATCAGTCTATTGGTGATTCAAATGGAGTTTACAAGAACAAGAACCAGAGCCATCCGCAGAGAGGGGTTTTTCTCTCTATGCGCGGCAGTTATTTTAGAGTGTTAATTCTTCAATTTTTTATCTACTTTCCTTATTTATTTATCTATTTTTGTTATTGTTATGTAAATAATAAATAAATAAATAAATTTTAACAAAAAATAATAAATAAATTAAATTATTTATATAATTAATATAATATAATATTTGATAAATGTTTAATTTATTTTTTAGTGTTTAATTTATTTTTTAATATTTTTTATTATAGATAATACAATGGTAAAAGATATTTTGATAAAAGATATCAAATACCCCTCTAATAAGATAATTACGTGCTGGTTACCAAACGCTCTAAATCTAATTTTAAACTAAAATTAGATGTTAAAGCATTGGTTACCAAACAATACATTTCAAATAAGCTCTACTAAAATAAGCTTGTATTAAAGTAGAGCTAAAAGAAGTAGAACTTATTTTTTAAGATTAGAGTTGCCAAACGCCACTGAAGTCTATGAACGCTACCATCCCATAACTATTTGTACAATTTTATTTTATTTTATTATTATTATTATTATTTTGAAGACTTATTTAGAAAATGTAGTTCATTATAAGATTTTTAACTAGATTAAATGGTCAAAAGTCATGTCTAAACTTTCTATTTTTGGTTTACACATTCTTTATAATAACACAATAAATATAAAATACATGACAATTGAAATCCAAGATGTGCCACTCTTTATAAGAATTATGTGAATCATATGATTCTACTAATATTTTTGGATTAATTATGTGATTTAGAAGCAGGGGTTCATGTTAAGGATCTTGTTCCTTGAATCAAATAGTGAGTCATACGATTCATAGATTCAAAGAAGGCTTTGGAGTCAGTTGATCACATATGCTGGCATTGCCCGTTCACCCAAGAACTCCGACACAAATGGTGGCTACATTTCCTAGTTGTGGGATAGGTGAAGGGTATTGATATTTTTACATTCATGGGTATTATTGCACCAGACTGGTAGATGCACTGGAGGGTAGTCTGTCTTGTAGTCCTTTGGTCTATTTGGAAGGAAAGAAATAGAAGGGTCTTTGATGAGGAAGAATGTTCAGCAACTCGAGTTTGGGAAAGCTCTCATTTTCTAGCGTCATTTTGGGTGGCAAATAGTAAATAGTCTACGGGGTATTCTTTTAGTGATTGGGCAAGGGGGTGGTCAAATTTTCTAGAGTCCTATGGGATTATGAGGTTATTATGTACTTTTTTGGTCTTTCCTCATGTGGAGGTTGTACTCTTATTTATTATTTTATTTATAATACCTACTAGTTTCTTTTAGAAAAAAAAATAGATTCAAAGAAGAATTCTTTTTTTTTTTTTTTTTGATAACCGTGGTATCCAGTATTCCGACTAATCCACGGGGCCGCCACCCACCCACAAGGCCACGAGCCGAGAGACCCAAGGCAAGAGGACCCATCACGCCATCTGAGAATAAATCCCATAATGGATGGGCCAGGGGTATTCGAAGTTGCAACCATCCAGATAGGAATTTGCTTCCCCTCCTCCCCCTACCACTGAGCCATTACCCTTATGGGTACTCAAAGAAGAATTCTTACAACCACCCTTCAAAAAGAAAAAAAGCATTCTTACAAACATGCCTCCAATGAGAAAGTAGGTCCATGTGTGCACTTGAAATCACTCAAGACTATTTGAAATAAGTTAATTCACCATTTCCAACTAGCTAGTTCCATATATGGGATCATCACAGTCAAGTCCCATAGTCCCACTCAATGAAAAAATTTTCCTACACCTGATGAACACCAATTTCTAAATGGAAATTAAAGGTGGGCTCAATTAAAACACACAAGAAGCACTACCAACAAGATCTTATACAGACTAGAAATAATAATAGACTTGAAATCCCACAGGTCATCAACATAACAATAGTGGGTCGCATGCCACATATAGGCACTTTGTATTTGTGTAAGGTTACTCATGCATCTTACACTCAAACGGTCAAACCCCTTGCTTTCAAGGGATCAAAGGGTAAGGATGCAATTAGAGCCATGATCTAGGAATTGAAGGCTTAAAATTCATCAAACATCAGGCACCAAGGTGTGAGTTATGGACTGGTCCTGGCTTTTATTAGCCAGGACATCATTTCTAGATTTTCAAGTATACAAATCAACTGCTTGAAACATATGCTGACAATAATTGATCTAGTTATGCCAAACGTAACAAGGATGAATGGAACCTATGCGCAGGATGAACAAGTGCTTCAGAATATTTCAGCTGCAATTCAGTAGGATAACAGAAAATTCATGCAGTATAACAAAATAAAAATTCTACAATAAAAAAATGCATATAAGACATATTAACTATCAAACCAAGAGTATTCTCAACCATATGATCATAAATTTTCTGCTAGGAGAAGGTATAGATGAGTCAAGTATCATTGGTGCCGCATCAAGAAGGAAGAAAATGGTGTTGATTGTTTTAATGACAATGTCAAACAAATAATACCTCGAAAAATGTTTGCATCTAGATGCTCATCTTCCATCGAAGGAATCCTCTCAACTTGTTGCAGCAATTAAACAGGTATCATCAAGTCTCAGCAGCTAAAATGACACTGGATATTGAACAGTGTTTAAGAGAAAGCGAAAATTATCAATGAGCGAAGACTGTATCATTGCGTCTGGGGGGTCTATCGGGTATTGATCCCGGCTTAAACTTCGATGCCTCGTGCCTGGCCAGCTCAGGAGGCACTGGGCTGTTGCTTTGAATAAGCATTTGTTTGAGATCATAGAACACATCTGTATCGTGCAGGGTCAAGAATGTTGTTGCTACACCAGTCTTGCCTGCACGTCCTGTTCGTCCAATACGATGTGTGTACATTTCAATATTTCCTGGCATGTCGAAGTTTATGACATGTGCAACATCAGGTATATCAATACCACGCCCAGCAACATCTGTTGCTACAAGAACATTAAATCTTTTGGTCCTAAACCCCTCAAGACTAATCTCACGCTGCTCTTGTGACTTCCCTCCATGCAATGTTGTCACACGATAACCAGCCTTATCCAGAGCCTTAGAAAGAGAGTCGGCAGACTTCTTAGTATTGATAAACACAATTGCGGTCTTATCACCAAGTTCATTCAGCAACTTATGCAGTCTGGACATTTTCTCCGATTCCTTCAGCATTATCACATGCTGGGTGATGAGCTCAGTTGCTTTTCCAGCAGTACCAATTGTCACAACAACCGGATTACGCAGGTACTTTCTTGCAAGTCGCTCCACAGCAGGTGGCATTGTCGCACTGAACATGTAAGTAGTTCGATAAATCTTTTTCTCGTCAAGCTCTTCATCTTCATTCTCTGGTTTCAAATTACTTGAAGGCATTGCATCCAAAACCCCCACAACCTGTGGCTCAAAACCCATATCAATCATCCGATCAGCCTCATCAAGAACAACATAGTTACACTGGTTCAACACAGCATACCGCCTCTCCAAACAATCAATGAGACGTCCAGGAGTTGCAATCACAACTTCACAACCTTGCCTAATCTTAAACCCTTGCTCCTCAATTGACTGCCCTCCGACAATCGAAACTACCTTGATACCCAAATAATGAGCAAATTTCACAGTCTCATCTTCAATCTGCTGTGCAAGCTCCCTAGTAGGCGCCATGACTACAGCATAAGGCCCGTCGGCCTCATTCTCTTCACTTATAGGAGGAAGTTTCGTGATGTAAGTCAACATAGGAAGCACAAATGCAGCAGTCTTACCTGAACCAGTTTCCGCTATCCCAATTACGTCTCGCTGTTGCAATCCGAGTGGAATCGCAGCCATCTGAATCGGAGACGGAGTCTTATACCCTGCCTTCTCCACTGCCTTCAGTAATTCCTGACCTAACCTGCTCTCAGACCAACTCCGCATCGGCCTAGGAATCCGTGATCCTTTGTATGATATATTGAAATCTTCTCTGAAAATTCTCCAATCCCTCTCCGTCATCTCTTCCAGCTTCTTCTCCGACCAGTGCCGATCAACTCTCATATCAAACGTATCGTACAGATCTGCCGCCTCTTCCTTCTGCCGCTGCGCCGCCGCCTCTTCCGGCCGCTCCTCTACACCATCTTTCTTCCTAATTTCCTCTCTCATCTCTTTCTCGTTCTTCACCGCAAGTTTCTTCTGCTCGCGCCGGTCCATCCCGGCGCGAAACCCTCTCCCAAACAACAGCTGAGCCTCGTGAGGATTCTGATACAACGCGTTCATGTCGCGAGACGTGTCCTCCGTGTTTTCCCAATCGAACGAGAAACGGAACTTCTCGCTAGGTTTAATCACTCGTTTTTTAGGTTTCTTAGTTCCAAGGTACTGATCTTTGATGGCGTCAAGCTCCTTCTCTCGCTCTCGCTCCACTTGCTTGTCCAACCTCGCGCGTTCGCGCGATTTGCTCTCCTCTTCTCGCTCGCGGTTCCGCCGGTCGGACTCGCGATCGCGGTCCCGGTCGCGTTCCCGGTCACGGTCACGATCGCGATCGCGATCCCGGTCCCGGTCCCGGTCGCGGTCGCGGGAGCGGTGGTGGCGCGAGGTGTCGTGGACGTAAGAAGAAGAATCGGAGGGCTTGGCGGAGCGGTTTTGTTGTTGGAGTTGGAGTTGGAGTTGCTCGGCTCGGCGTTTTTGCTCGGCTACTTCTTCCTCGCGGCGTTGAAGGGCTAGTTTTTCGCGCTCGGCTTTGGTGAGGAAGACGGGCTTCTTGGAGGTGGTGGTGGTGGTGGTGTTGGCGGCGGCGATGGCGGTGGTGAGATCTTCGTTTGGGCGTTTCATAGTGTTCGTGCGTGATATGGAATTGAGAGGAGTAGAGTGATCGCTTGGTTACTTGCAGGAGGGGAAGTGGAGAAGAGTGATCGCGACCTGATAACTTTCCTTTTGTAAATGTTAGAAACCAATATTTAGCATTCAAGCGGACACGTGGCGTGTTTTTGGATGGGAAGACATGAAAATGGATAGAAAACGATAATTAGAGGGGCATCCTAGATAAATGATTTCCATGGCGCGCGATTTAAATAAAAAAGGGGTTTTTTTAGCTTGTCTCTGGACTTGAAAAAATAATAAATAAAAAAATAAAACATTTCTCATTACTGAAATTAAAACAATAAATACTAGTTTTCTTTTGGGTATCCAGGCACACTTAACTTGGTGCGTAGGTACTAGTTAATTTTGTTAATTTTTTTCACGAACAAATGCCGCGTCTAACCTCATCCTAAAACAATACTCGAACTCATTTTCTTATAAATTATGAGTACGACTTCTAATTATTTTATCACGTTATTTAGTAATAATTAAAAAAACAAAAATTAATTTTTAACTATACTTTTTTTATTTTTTTAAAGAAAATAATTTTATCCTTTAATATATAATTTAACATTTAATAACCACAACTTATAATTAGTGACCCACAGTAATGACAAGTGAACGAAAAGTAATTATTAAATCTTTTGCGTCTGGTGTAGAATTAAAATTGTGTTTTCTATTTTTAAAAACAAAAAAATAGAAAATTCTTGTTTAGACAAAATTTTATATTAATTTCTTTGATAAAATTTTGAAACATAGCCCATTTTTAAAAAATAATTAAAAATTATTTTCTAAAAATTATTTCTCAATCTTATGCCAAACGCAGATGACTGTTATTAAAGTCCAGCAAAGAAGTTGTTGCAATGTAAAGCTCAAATGGTCGTTCCCATATGAGTCTCGCTGGTTGAAGGGGTGCACTTGCAATCTCTGACATCAGTGTTTGATTCTTGGGCAAATGGCACAAAGAGAATAATATAACGCTAAAATGTTAATTGTTTAACGGATTAGTACTAAATCGATTGATTGACCAATCAAGTCAAGTAGTTAAAGGGTTTTGAGTTGAAGATCCAAAAACAGTTTTTTGAAATATAATTTTTCATCATTTCTTAAAAATGGGCTACTTTTTTAATTTCTATAAAAAAAAACCCCTTTGAGATTTTGTTAAAGCAGACACTCATCCTCTGTTTTTTTGTACTTTTTTTTTTTATTTTTAAATACATAAAACTAAATTTAAATTGAATATTAAACACTACTTAATCAATCACTCATTGATAATTAGGTCAATTGAGAGGTAAAAAGTTAATCGACTTGTTGACTAAATACATGACTTATTAACTTTAAATTATCATAATTTTCTTTTTAATTTGAAACACTTTTTTATTTTAATTTCAAATAAAGTTTTTCTAAAAACATCAAAAAAAATGAAAAAAACGTCTATACAACCAAATACCTTTTGATGCGAGATTTGACCACCACCAAATAGATAATTACACTAAGAAGATTAACTGATATGAAAATATGAATCAATCGACCTTAGTAGGAGCTCATTACCTAAATCTGGAACAAAAGAGAGAATAGTGAATTATCGTAAGGAGCACCAGTGTTGTAATGCCCCATATTTACGAGTCAAACTTGTACGTTGACTTATACATATTGTCAGGTATATTTGTATGCATATACATATGTACATGACCTTAGACTAGGATAAATATATATATTTTAGGGTGGGAGATGTACTTAAACCCAAGACATAGCACTGAAAACCCAACAATTAGTGAAAATTGCAAACTGAAACGCAAGAGTGCACTCCAGTGGTGAAACTTGAGATATGAGTTTCTAAAATTTTTAGAGAAGCGTGCTCTCACAGGATTCCAACAAATTTTGTTTTTTGGACAGGCGAGAAGCGCGTTCTTCGGCGTCTTTAACAAATTTTTTTAAAATGACGGTGAGGCGGTTTATGCAAGTTTTAATGCAAATTGTAATGACCCATAATCACAAATGACGATGAGATAGTATCACAACCCATATTTTGAAAAAAAAAAAAAATATATATATATATATATATATATACACATGTACTTAATTGATGTGGGCCCAAAGGGAGAGAAAGAAACATATAGATATTTGAAAAATACTTGTGGGCCCACACTAAAATACTGCAGTGCTGCGATAGTATACAGTTACTGTAGCACGCTACAATACACATAACCTAATTTAACGATTTGGGATGATTTTTGTTATATATAAAGGTGATTTTGGGCTAGAGTCGCCAAGGAGAGCGAGGGACCTTTGGTAAGCCATTCAAGAAGGCTCTCAAAGAGCGAATATAAAGGTCTAAGGTAAGATCTTTGAATTTTTCTTCTCTTTTTACATGTTTTGGGAATAATTGGGGTGAAGACCTAGCTTTGAATCCAAAAAATTTATCCTTTTACATTCATTCAAATCTAGGTTTAATTTATGAAGAAATCTTATGGTAGAATAAATTAATTTACCAAGTTTGAATCCGTATATTTACATGATATATCGACGTCATATATATAATACATCGCTGCTGTGAATATATATTGGCTGATAAATATGGATTGGTTGCTCTGAAGACCTTATTAATATATATATATATATATATATATATATATATATGTGTGTGTGTGTGTGAGTTGAAGGAAGACGTTGAAAGTCAAAGACCTTGTTAACATATATATTTCTTGAATCCTTATCGTGGATCAAAAATTTGAAATGAAAAATAAATAGTTAGCTATTAGTTTATAATATATTTAATTTGTGAAATAATTATGCAAGTGGAAGTGGTGCACACTAAAAAGTATAGATTTGGGGGTTTTAGTGTAATCATTGATTTTATGATTATAATTCTAAAAATATATCATATTTAGATTTAGAAATTGAATAACACTTAAAATTTAATTGCGAAAGCTACGAAAAAGATTGGAACGCAATTACGAATTGGATGTGAGCATGGTTCCATCCTCCCATCATATATGTATCATCATAAATATAAAAAATTTGTTTAATATGTTTTATTATTGGTTATGAACAGTACATGATTGTATGCATTGTTATATTTTATGAATATGCATATTTATTTTAAATTCATGATTTATAGATTATATGTATGGATTGGAATAAATGTGAATTTTCTTGTGAAATTGGCATTAAGGATTGTGTAAACATGGTTAATGTGAGATTAAATTCCTAGGTTACGGCCATGACCTAGATGGGCCTCCCCACATGCTTCTATGGAATGAACCTTAAATTTGCCTAGTTATTGGGTCATTTGCATACTATCGGAATTTGAACTACGTGAAATTTAAGTAGGAAACTTTCTAGGCGTAGTACTGAAATTTGATACTCGCGGAAATACTAGATAGGAACCTTGGAATAATGACCCGAAATTATTTATTTATTTTTGTCTATAAAACTTTATTTTCATATTGGATTGTTTATGTATTCTATATGACATGATTGTTTCAGACATATGCACTGTTTTAAATTATTGATGAGTATATGATGGTAGGTATGTGATATCATCACTAGGCTTTTTAGCTCACCTTTTTTTTTTCACATCTTCCAGGATCTTCTAGTGCCCTAGACAAGAGTAAAGGAGTCACATAGTGATCGGAAGGCTCGCTTGGATCAGAAGTGAGTATAGTCAATGCGACTGTAGTATATGACATAGATAGGTTTTATTATTTCTTGCTCAGTACTCTATTAATCTATTTGGACATTTAAGTTATGTATAGTTTGGGTTGGGTTGACTGAACCCGTTTATTCGGCTTTCACAGCTCTAGGTTTAAAGACTTTTGGAGCCTAGGGTTGTGTGACCCGTATACTAAACAAGTCTAGGTTAGGATTAGAAACTTAAGTCTCAAGGAATAAATCACCAAGTGATGAAAGCCATTACCATACAATGCCCATAAATGATATGTGTGCTAGTTTAGCAACATGAACAAGTTATTTTCCTCTGACTTGGTCAAAATTTGATTCTAGTCCTCTAACGTGATATTCGTGTCTTTCTCAGCGATGAGGTGAGGACGAAGAACGCCAAGAGCTAGAGGTGGTAGAGTAACTAATCAGGGTCAAACTAAATCCGACGCGGAGAAGATTAAGAGGCTTGAGGAGATGGTGCTAACTCAGAATCAACAATTGCAGATGCAGAATGAACAAATGGAAGATGTTCTGGCATTTATCAGGTCTCAAGGGCAGCAATCTAATGCAGCTACCCCTACTCCTAAAGGGCCAGTAGCACCAGCGGTTGAGCCTGTTCCCGTCTAGGCTCCAACACAAATACAATCTACTACGGTTGTAGTGAATGACGTCACTGTCAGAGCCATAATACTCTTTGACCAGTTTCGGAAGCACAATCCTCCTTCATTTTCTGGTACCTTGAACCTAGTAAAGGCCGAGGATTGGATTCGGGAGATGGAAAGAATACACAGAACTCTAAAGTTGGATGAGAAATCCAAGGTGACTTTATCGGCTAATAAGTTGATTGGAAATGCCCTACGGTGGTGGGAAGGAGTCTTACGCCTTGAGGGTGTGATTAAGACATGGGCAGAATTTAAGGTAGTATTTTATAAGCATTACTGTCCAGATGCAAAGATTGATCGAAAAAGTAAAGAATTCCTTGAACTTAAACAAGGAACTATGACTGTTAGGGAATACGAGGAGAAGTTCGTTGAATTGTCAGTCTTCTGCCCAGATATAGTGGACACGAAGGCTAAGAAGACAAAACAGTTCATAGGGGGATTGAGACAAGATATCAAGAAGGTACTGACCATCCTGGGATTAACATCATACAGTGAAATAGTGAACTAGGATAAGGATTTTGAGCTTGTTGAGCAGTCAGATGTACCCGTTATGACCACCCAGGTTGTCGTTTCCCAACAGACGGTGTCACAGAATAGTAATCACTCTGGAAAATGGAGGCGGAAGAATAACTGGGGAGACAAATCGGGAGTTGATAAGAGGACCAGATCTGAGACACCACAGAGTGGAATGGGCTTTGGAAGAGGCATCGGTGAGGTAGTCATGGGACCGCACCAGAGTGTTGTACGCTCAATACCTCAACAGTCTCATATGTCAGTTATAGGGCTTCCAGTCCAACAGAACCCACAGAAGCCTAAGGGTCGAGGCAGGGGATCAGGGATTCAGAGTTCAGGGACACAGTTCGGCTCATCACAGGCTGGTAGTACAACGACATTTACTTATACTTGCTATCGATGCGGTCAGCCAGGGCATAAAAGGAACGAATGTCCTAATGTTCCAGTTGCAACAACCAGTTCTAGTCATACTATTCATTCTCAGGTCAGAGAGTTGACTCATGTTGTTACCATCCCAGATCCAGAGCAACAAAGAACCTGATTGAAGGTATGATTAACATTTGTGGTCGGTTTATGTATACTTTAATCGATTCTGGTTCCACACTATCTTTTGTATCTGGCAGAATGGTAGAGATATTGAATTTGATGCCAGTTAAGGCAAAGTCTTTGTTGATGTTGAGTACAACTGCTAGGGATAAGGATTATCCTAACCTTGTATGTTATGGGTGCATATGATGTTTAAATGCCATGATTTATATAAATGCATATGTAATGTCATTATTCACTGAACTTGTTGTAGCTCACCCTAATTTTTTTTTCATTACAGGTAGTGATTACAAGGGTAAGGGCAAGGGTACAAAGAGCTGAGTTGTGCTTGTAGTTTCTCTTTTCTGGATGAATGTATGGGTTGGAAATTTTGGGTTATGTTTCACATTTTGGATATGTATATATATATATATATATAACACTAAACTATGTATGTAATGGTAGTGGGTTATATAAATATGAAAGTGATACATGTGAATGATATTAGAAGATGTATGTGAGATTATGATCTTAATATCATGTGTATAGTTTGTATTGTTTGAGACTTTGGAATCTATAGATGTCTTGTGAACATATGAGAATGATTGGAAAATTAAATGTTTGGATTTGATGATTTGTGGAATATGTATGTGGAACCTTGTATTTATGGAGAGGTTATGTCGAAAATTTTAGTGAATTTTGTGTATGTTTTTAAGAACGAAGGCAGACAGAATATCGTATATGTCTATATATGGTGTATAGGGTATTCTGTGCCGGTCATGACATCATTCTACTGAGGGGGTCGCGACAGGTGTAGTGCCGACCAAAGACCCTCTAATGCCTAACTCAGAACCAAGTTGTTCTGAGAATAACTGTGCATTGGCTTGGAAAGCAATGACTAACATACTGAGGAGGATTTAGGCGGGTATTTATAGAGGTAAACCTTGGTTGGATAGCATAGGTGGTCAGGCTGGCCTACCACGTGTCACTTTCTAATAAACAAGGAGTGAATGAGCTTGATTCGAAAGAGTTCATGTACTTCAGATAACTTGAACGAGCTTATACCGATAAGCTCCATCCAGTTTGAACGTCTCATATGAGCATTCTTATAGCGAATGTTTTGGGATAAGCCAAAATCTAGTGAACGTAATAGCTCCGAACATCTTGGAGTGAAGTGTCATAAAGAGAGCTCGACTATCGAGCTCGTTCCCAAACTATCGAACTATAATTGGGAGGTCGCCTCTTTAACTTGGCCTCCTTTGATAGCAACCAAGCTAACCAACACCCCTCGACACATCAGGTCATCTTTGCTCACCAGTTGAGCTGTCGTTAACGTATGTCCCTTTTGTTCACAGTTGGGAGAGCTAGGATGAGCTCATCCCAACAAGCTATTGTTCAAGTCGTTCGACAAATGATGTCGCCCATGTCGCCATCACCCATTTTGCTCAGGTCTATCAAGTCGAGCTATCATCTCACGCACCCACATTTGGGATTTCGTCAAGGATTTGGATGTCGTCACTTGAGCTTGGCTCATGCCATGTCAGCTTATGCCGAACTCATGGTCCAACACCTTCAATCACTTTTTGTTCATCAGCTGCTGATTTAATGTCCATTTGATGTTAAATTGCGGAATGGATAAAATTATATATTTTTTCCATAAACAAGATTTTAAAAAAAAATGTACTTGAATATATGTCTCAATGTTCGTTATCATATGAAGACCTTTGCTCTTAATTCATAAAATCATGTGACCAAATCTTTTTTTTTTTTTTTCTCACTCGACCCTCAGCAGGGCGGTCCTAGGATCGAATCCCAGATTAGGAGGATTTATAGGAATTTTCCTTAGGGATCACTGCCCGCCCGCAGATTTAGTCTTATGGTGCACTTTGGCTGGCCCGGAAATACTGCGTGGTCTAAGGACCAAAAAAAAAAAAATTGGCAACCATGTGACCAAATCTAGATGACATTTTTAGAGGCCGGTCCATGAATTTTAGAAGTGAAGCCAAAGGTTTTGCTACTTCTTAAATCATATAAGTTGTGTTGAAGTACATTTTCTCATATTATCTTCAATACAAAACAAATAAATATCTTATTTAGAATCTAACAACCATTGGATCAACAATTGAAGATAATAAAGTGATAGGTAACATTTTGTTGCATACATCTTTTATTTTTATTTTTTAATTCCTTCCGAATCGTTTAAATTGAAATTTGAATGAAAAGGTTAAAGTAATTTGAAGTTATTTGTCACTTATTTAAGCGAGGTTAATCCTATTATGATCCACACCACCCAACGTTCCCAAATTTAATGAAATCTACTCACGTGCAATGCACGCGCTGATCGCTTAGCCGCTTGCTTCCGTCTCAGAAGCGCCATGTCCGTCCGTTACAAGCGTCCGCGAAACCTGAAAATCGAAAATATCTTTCCAGCGGCATATCTAAAATCCATTTTTACTTTCCACCAGAGCTCGAAAACCAGTTGCTAACTAATGGCTGGTTCTCGCATCTCCATCACAATCTCTCGTTCACTCATCTCCATCTAATTCCATTACTACTAATATCCAACAATGGCCGCAGCTAAAGCTTGCTCACTTCAATTTCCAGTGTTCGAGCATAGTAAGACTCTACCTCCATTCTCCTCCTTCAAACTTGGCCTTTCTCCCAGGATTTGGAGACTCTTCTCAGTCAATTGTCCCTGCCAGAAATGGAAGAAACGAATCTCTTCGCGTACCAGTGCCGTTTACACCGAAGGCCTATCCGTTTCAGGAGCAGCAAAAGCGACGCAATGGAGAGAGAAGATTGAAACAGAGCTAGATGCTATAACCATGTTGAACGAGAGGATTCGAAGGGATCATGGAAAGAGAGAGGCGTCGAGAACTGTGATGGATTCGGAGGAAGCGGAGAAGTATATTCGGTTGGTGAAGGAGCAGCAGCAGAGGGGATTGCAGAAACTGAAGGGAGATAGGGAAGGGAAGGCTGATGGTTTTAGCTATAAGGCCGATCCTTACACGCTTCGTCCGGGGGATTATGTTGTGCACAAGAAGGTGGGGATTGGGTGTTTTGTTAGTATTAAATTTGATTTGTCCAAGAATTCTAAGGTGCCTATTGAGTATGTATTCATTGAGTATGCGGATGGAATGGCCAAACTTCCGGTAAAGCAAGCGTCTCGTATGCTTTACCGCTATAATCTGTGAGTTTGTGTTCCTCTTTTAATAATTTTAGTGATTTACTTGTATTCCTCAAATGCTTTATTTATCCAATACAAGGTTGAATGTTCCTTTCCGAGTAACAACCTGAATGCTTTGTGTTCCCATTGGAAAACCGACTAAAATCAGATTTCGTCATGGAACTCTTGTCCATACATTAGGGAAACTCTAGACTCAAGTTACCCTGTTCTTCGATATGGTTGATGAAATTGATTGACAGAATTAAAACAAATTGACAACAGTAATAATTGGAAGATGGAGTTCTCTCTGTCCTAGTGTTTGTTGATATTGTATGATAATGGTAATTTTCTTAAAGTGAATTATACACTTGGGTATGAGAAGTAGTTTTACACTAGTTTTGATCTTACATCCATTTTCAGTCCAAATGAGACCAAAAAGCCGCGGACATTAAGCAAGTTAAGTGACAATAGTGCATGGGAGAAGAGAAGGATAAAGGGGAAGATTGCTATTCAAAAGATGGTTGTTGATTTGATGGAGTTATATTTACATCGGCTGAAACAGAAGAGGCCTCCATACCCAAAAACTTCTGGCATTGCTGAATTTGCTGCTCAATTTCCATATGAACCCACGCCAGATCAAAAACTGGTATCACTTATCTTTTGTTCCATTTTTTTTTTCTCAGGTTTATTGGACAACTTACAGTTGAAGTAGGTTGTCTCATAATGGGGTTGTTCGTGCTTTGGTTAAGTCATCCAGTCTAACAATTATGTTTAGGTTAATTACATAATTTACATGTATTCAATTTCTTTGTGCATAACATGAGGTCCAACTATAATATTTACATTGAAGTCAACTCATGTGCATGTGACTAAAAATCAGTGATTCATGTTCCAGATTCTTTTTTAAACTGTAGAAATGCATCCGACTTTAAGAACAGCAGGAGATTGGATTAAAATCTTCCAAGTATGCCATGCTTTATTTATGATTGCTTTTGTGTACGTATCATTGTGTGTTTTTTTGACATTATGTTTCAGGCTTTCATTGATGTTGAGAGGGATCTGACTGAGAGAGAAACCCCAATGGACAGATTGATTTGTGGAGATGTTGGGTTTGGTAAAACTGAAGTTGCCCTCCGTGCCATCTTTACTGTTATATCAGCAGGGAAACAGGCAATGGTTCTAGCACCAACTATTGTTCTAGCAAAACAGCATTTTGATGTCATTTCTGAGCGCTTTTCTCAGTATCCCAACATGAATGTTGGAATTTTAAGCAGGTTTCAGGTATGGAAGATTTCCTTCTTACATTGAGCATGTTGGTAACATAATCTTTCACTGCATATAAAACATGTTCTCCACACTAGGTTTCACTATTCACCACTCTGCAAACCAATTCTTGCCTCTGTGGAAAGGAAAATAATTTGAAATAAAATCATTTTTAAGGGCTTATTACCTATTAGCAACACTAATTAGTGGAGTAATGCAAGTTGAAAGTTGCTATTCACTAAAAGAGCAAGAGAAAGGCCAAACTTTATCGATGAATACTTTATCAGTTTTTTTGGTATGAAACTTTTGCATATTGTTCTTATTTTATCTCTCATGAATAAATAACTTAATAATAATAAGAGTACTAATAACAACAGCAGCAACTTCTACCACTACTTCCTTTGAAAAAAAAAAACTTCTACTTCTAAAACAACTACTACTACTACTACTACTAATGATTAGTTTATAACAACTAATAACATTGTTCCCTAGGCATCTTAACTTGGACTCGTCTCTTTTTAGCTACATGGCTCATGTTGTAGTGCTTACCTGTGGGCTTAGACCTTTGGAGACAGAATACACATTGCTTCACTGGAGGCTACTGACAGAAGTGAAACTTTTCTTTTCTTCATTCAGAGTCCCTAAACATAGTAATCTCTCTGTGAACGGTTTTATGATTCAATCTCATAGTGGTTCTTCTTCTGTGGTCAATTGCCTTGTAATAATTTCTGAATGTCATTCTGGATGCTAAACTGAGTGCAATTGCATATGCAGACCAAGACAGAGAAAGAGGAATATCTTTCAATGATTAAAAATGGGGATCTGGATATCATTGTTGGAACTCATGCACTTCTTGGGAGTCGAGTGGTCTATAACAATCTTGGCCTGCTGGTTGTTGATGAGGAACAGGTTTGCATCTTGTTCTGCTTTCTTTTATATACCAAGAATCATCTACACGCTTGGTGTATTATCACTTTCTTTATTTCCTTTTTAATAACAACAACCACTTTATTTCAATTTTTAGAAGTAAAGATTATACTTATAACAAAAGTATGGAATTTCACAAAATGACTTCATAGAATACAAAGATTGCAAGGTTTAGTTTTGTGGTGTCCTCCTGTGTAAGGATTATGGAGTTGTATGAGCTATATACCGATAGAATAGTTTAACATGCACTTCTATTGAATATTGATGATCCACTTCGTGACTTTGCCATAATGTTCTCTGGGCCGTAGACTTCACCAGTACCTTTCTGTGCATGATAGTAGCATGCAGGACTTTCGCTAATTGTTCACTATACTTCCAATTAGGATTTCTGTTTCTTACTGTACAATGTGGTCAGTTCCGTTCCTTATATTTCTTTGTGTTGAGACTTGAGAAACTAGTATGATGCTCTAGTTAACAAAGAGAATATTGTAGCTTATTGTTCATTGAATATTCTATGCAATGCACATGACAGATTTCAAATGTTGTGATGGACACCCATGTTTTGGAATGAGCTTAAGTTGGTCATTGTTTTATCATTTCGTCCATGATTAGTAATATTCATTGCTTAATAGATAAGGGATAAAAAAAACTTAAAACATAATCTATTCTAACAAACTCAATGGGATGACTAACTGGTGCTTGAAATCTTTTATTGTGATAGATGGTCTTTAATGAAAATTTTCTGTCTTGTTGGCATATGCGACTCTAAAGAACTTTTCATTTCCTGTGCATTTCTTCTTTACAGAGGTTTGGTGTCAAGCAGAAAGAAAAGATAGCTTCATTCAAAACTTCAGTTGATGTTCTGACTCTTTCTGCCACACCCATACCACGGACACTTTACTTAGCGCTGACTGGATTTCGTGATGCAAGGTAATAACTTTGGACAAGTCTCTGGGGTGCTCAAGAATTTCACCATACAGTTGATCCACTTGTGGTAATATTGTATCTCTTTTGGGTAACATGCAGTAAATTTCTACTATGTAGTATATTGTTTGTATACGTAAATGTAGTAACTATTTTCACAAAATGTGTCAGAAGGCTTTATTTTTGTAGTGAGAGACAGTGGAGTAACATCAGTCCTAGTTCTAATAATTTGTTCAATAATGCAGTAAAATAAGAATTCTGTAGTAGCAATTGGGATACTATACATCTGAACCATAGTTGCACCACAAAAGAGCACAATGACTTTCCAGATTTTTGAGTGTGTGTATATACGCACGTGCGTGCACGGGTGTGCGTGCTTGCTGGGCTCTGTAGTTGTTAGGTTAGTTGCTTTAATTTAACAATACAACTTGGATTGTTTTCTGAAGTAAATGTGAAAGGACTGGGTTTTACTCCCACATTGACGTTGATTTAAGAAATATTATTAACTGTAGTGGTATATGAGGAGATGAGAATTCCTTTGATTAACATAAATAATCAGTCAGCCAAAAGGTCTCTTTATGTTTGCTAAGTCAACTTGCCTAAACCATTTCTCATCTCCTCTCTTTTCAGCTTGATTTCAACCCCACCTCCAGAGAGAGTCCCTATAAAAACTCATCTTTCAGCATATAGTGAGGAAAAGATTTTATCAGCAATCAAGTTCGAGCTGGATCGTGGTGGTCAAGTATTCTATGTCTTACCACGTATTAAAGGTATTGCTGCATGTTTGTATTGGCATGTCTTTTTTTTTGTTTGAGACTCAAGTAATTTTTTTTGGTCGATGCAATCATTTGCGTATTGTAATTTGATGATGCTTTACTTTGTTATTTTACATGATTGTTCATGATCTGTACAATGCATAACATTTCAAATGGAAAATATAATAGCGAGTGGTTTACAATCTGGACTGCTAAAATAAAAGGTTTTCTTTTTGTGGTATTTCATAAAAAAATGAAAAAAGCTGGTTAGAAAATAATATGCTGTTGAAGTCACTTGTGGGGTGTCAATCCTGGGTCTGAAATTTTCAAATGCTGGAAAGATTACCTACGTGAGCTCAATAGTGAATTTACTCTGTTGTAAGCCACTAGCCTCCCTTCATCTATTAATGATATTTCTCTGCCTAATCAAACACTTGAAAATAAAAAGTCTTCCTGAATTTATAACTTACATTTTTTTAATAGATGTTCATGTAAAGTTCCACTTGCAGTTGATATTTTCTCTTGCATTATTCTATGTAGAAAAAGGTCTTCCTGAATCTGTAACTTACATTTTTTAATAGATGTTCAAGTAAAGTTCCACTTGCAGTTGATATTTTCTTCTGCATTATTGTATGTAGGACTTGAAGAAGTGAAGGAATTTCTTGAGGAGTCATTTCCTGATGTTGAAATAGCAATTGCACATGGAAAGGTACTTTCTTGAGTGGTCATTTCCTTATTTTTTTGTTGCATTTCTGTTGGTTAGTGCTTGCTTGTGGTCTCTTGATAGATTGTAGCCTTAGTTGTACTATTCATTTCTAATACTACCAAAGGATTGGTTGATCTAATATGGAAAAATAAAAAATATGGTTATGCTTTAGAAAAGCAGTGAAGCAGCATCAGGATCATAGTTCACAAAGACATTTAGATATATTTGTCCTTAAACTGTTGACTGCTTGGGTTTTGTTCCTAGAGTATTGTAGTTGTTTGACTCAACCATGTGCCTTCAACCTGCATAACTGATATTTTCAGCTGATTTGACATTGAAGATTCTGTAGAGTGCATTAGAGCCTTTCCTTGTGCTTTATAAATTATTTATTTCCTTCTAAATATCGCATGCTACCCCAAACCTCAATCTGATTACATTAACTGGGATTTTTAACTCTTCCACTCTCTTCTTATTTTGTGCAGTCATTGATAACATGATCTTGTCTTTGCTCCATATTATAAAGGAAAACTAGTCTCTGTTATCTTTAGTCTAACAAATCCTTAGCCATTCTTGGTACTTGCAAACCTGAGATGATGCTAAGGCTTTTTATTATTTATTATTTTTATTTTGTTTGAAGTTCTTTAAAATTGCATTTATTTAGTACAAAGCAATTAGTTCATCTGTATGCCATTATTTTTTGTGTTCTTATGGGATGAGTTTTTCTTGTTGAGGTTTTTGTTTACCTTCTTATAGGTTCAGATATTTGTCCCTAGATTGAACAATAAGTGTGTTTTGTTTGCCAGCAATATTCTAAGCAGCTTGAAGAAACCATGGAGAATTTTGCACAAGGAGAAATTAAGATTCTTATATGCACGAACATAGTTGAAAGTGGACTAGACATTCAAAATGCTAACACTATAATAATCCAAGATGTTCATCAGTTTGGATTGGCACAGTTGTATCAGGTTTGGTTCTTTCCTACTACACTCTGGTCTTGTTTATTTGTGATTTGAAGAAATATATTATGTATATGTTTGACTAGAAATAAATAAGTAATGAAATGGACTACTGAAATTTAACTGAGCTCTAAAAAGCATGGAAAATGATATTTGGAAGGGTATTTACAGATCTATTATCAATTTGTAGTCTCTCATAATAGTTAATATGCATTTAGGACCTAGTACAAGGATTCAGCACGTAGGTTTAAGAAACATGAATCGGCATCTCATGTATTTTAGAATCAAAACACGTTTATTTCAGAGGCAAACAACTGGAAAATTCTGTTTCACCTGCAAAAAAAGAAAAAAGAAAAAAAGAGAGGAGAAGCCACAGTTGTATTTTATTTTAAAACTTAAGACAGACCTATCATTTCTAAATTTTTTCTCTAAAGACTACCTATTTAATTAACAACTCTAAAATTGAAACTAACTATTGGAGCATTAACCCAAGAATCCACAAAGGAAGAATTCTCCATGACCCTGACATGATCTCTAATAGTTCCTCAAAAATTTTTGTAGCACACAATAGGGAAGCCATGTGGACTTGAGAGCTCTTTCTCCTTCTTTCTTTGTCAACTCAACCTCAACTTGACAGCTGTTCTCTTTTAATCTCTCTATTTTCTCTTTGTTAATGATCCTTCCTATTTGTTTAGTAATGCAAATGAAGCATTCTAATTATCTTTGAACTTCCTTGGTTCATGTTACTAATGGACATTTTTGCTTTTGTACTCAAAAGTGTTATTTGGTATATGTTCTCTTTATTTTTCTGCTAAGATTAGAAAAAAACTAGTATTAATCTCCATTTGACCTTTTTTATGATTTGAATAGCTACGTGGAAGGGTGGGACGTGCAGATAAGGAAGCTTTTGCTCACTTATTTTACCCAGTCAAGTCTCTGCTTTCTGATCAAGCATTGGTGCGTTTTCTATGCCATCTGATTGATCATCAACTCAAAGGCCATATTGATGAACTAAAGCAGATTTCTAATTTATCCTTATGTTCATGCGTTGTGTCTGTAATTTAGATTCTTATGACATGGCAGTGAATTTTTTTCAAGATATATATCACTGTGTTTTCAAATACTAATCTAGGGAAAAATTTAATGTTTGAAGTATATTTACCTATTTATTTTGACTTTAGGAGAGACTTGCCGCTCTAGAAGAATGTTGTGATCTTGGCCAAGGTTTCCAACTTGCAGAGAGAGATATGGGTATAAGAGGATTTGGGAATATCTTTGGTGAACAACAGACAGGGGATGTTGGAAATGTCGGCATTGACTTATTTTTTGAAATGCTCTTTGAAAGCTTGTCAAAGGTATGTCATGATTCATGATTATAGACATAATAGTTTGTGTGCATGTGCATATGTCAGATTGCCTTTTGAACCCCAATCTAATGTACATTATGTGCAGAAGATGCAAGTGTGCACTTTGTAGTGGAATAAGGCCTTACAGTAATAGAAGGATGATTTCAGCTTTTCTATTTACTGAGGCACATGATCTTTTTTTGTACCACCCATTCGATGTTTGTAATTGGTTCATTTTGCATATAGTTTACTAGACTTCTCAACTAGAAATTTTGCATTTATTAATTTTTCTGCTCTAGTACTTGTGTTGGGTTTTATTTAACCTTCCATGAAACCAATTCAATGAATTGCTTTTTAATTTTGTCTCTCTACTCGTATTTTTGTTGTTTGGATCATTTCTCGGTCCTTACAGTGATTCTCCTTTGTAAGCATAAAGTTACACCTATCTTCCTTTCACTTTGTTTGCTTGGGGATCATGCATATGATTTATAAGCACCCACAACCTGCATGCCCCTAGTTTCTGCTTCAGTACTTGAAGTAGAACGATAAAAACTCTTTTTCTTTTTTTTTTTGGTGATAAAAATGAATGTGCCCCTAGTTCCTTTCATATTACTTTTGAAGCTACCACTTTCATATTTTCAACTCAAAACCTCTGGACTTAATGCAGACTTTTAATTCACATTACTTTCTGAAGTTCTGATCTCCAAATGTTTGCTTCCCAGGTTGAAGATCATCGGCTAATCTCAGTTCCTTATCAAAATGTACAGGTATTGGCTGCTTGGCTGTAAAAGATTTACAACTTAGCATATGTAAGCTTTAGAGTGTCTGACACAGAACAGGATTGAAACCTGATTTTGTTTACTAACAGATTCTTAAAGGAATAATGAATCCAACCAGATGAATTTAACCTTTGATTGACGATTTGACATCATTCTTTGTAAAGTTGAAAGACCCATGGTGGCAAGTGGCAACCCATTATTTTTAAATACATATCTTTGGAAGCCTCTAATTGATGATTTGGCTTTGGCAATCTCTTGGATGGTAAAATGTTGATGGGTTAGTTACCAGCATTAACACTATCTAGTGCAATGATATATGGTTATAGTCGATAATATGCCTTTAGATCTCCTAGTATCTCATACGTGCTTGATAGGATTTAGGATCTCTAATTTGAATAGTATATAATGCCTATTACTTTATTAGAAGAATTTATTGATCACCATCTTTTCTATCCTTTTCTTTTACCAGCTTGATATAAATATCACTCCACATCTTCCTTCTGAATATATAAATTATCTGGAGAACCCCATGGAACTCATCAACAATGCTGAAAAAGCTGCTGAAAAAGACATCTGGGCTTTGATGCAATTCACAGAGAGTCTGCGCCGGCAATATGGAAAAGAACCACACTCTATGGAGGTACTGTTGAAGAAACTTTACGTACGGAGGATGGCAGCAGATATTGGGATCACAAGAATATATGCCTCAGGCAAGATGGTTGGTATGGTAACCAGCATGAGTAAGAAGGTTTTCAAGCTTATGTTGGAGTCTATGTCATCTGATGTTCATCGAAATTCTCTGGTTTTTGAAGAGAACCAAATCAAGGTATCTATTTACATTGTTCTGGGGCTTTTCTTATTCCACATCATCCATAAATTACAACCTTGTAAGTGGCACTGTGAGGAAGAAATTTTGGAACTCCATCTATGTAATAGGAGCTCTAATTGGATTATAGAATTTTCAACATCAACATATATATAAACTCTACAAAAATTATTTGCATTGAGGTGTACTTCAGCTTGGTAGATTTATTACTACTATTATTATTATTATTTGAACAGATCCTGAAAAAAAGATGTAGCAACTTCTGATTTCTTTTTTTTTCTTCCTTTCTTGCAGGCAGAACTTCTTCTGGAGCTACCAAGAGAACAACTTCTAAATTGGATCTTTCAGTGCTTGGCTGAACTATATGCTTCATTGCCAGCACTTGTGAAGTACTGATCCTCATTATGGAAAAGCTGGCCCTTTGTGATTTTCCTTGCTGCAGATGGAATTCATACATTTTTGGTACCATAAAATGAAATTCTTGCACACCAATTGCTAAGGCACAGAGCTCTCTACGATATCATTAGGCCTCTAAAGCTGGTTTTCCTTGTATAGATCACACAAACTAAGCCTTTGGCAGAATTTGAAACCAAATGGCTATTTATGTATTCGATAATGCAGCAGCCTTCTTTCCACCACAATACGTCCAAGGTATGTACTGTCTCTTTAGATTTTATAGCCAATTTAAATCTCTCTCTAACCTTTTGCTACAAATACTTTTATTGTTGTTTAAGGGCCTTTTTCTCCATGTTTTTTTAAAAGGTATTAAAGACATCTGTACAGGATGACGATATGGGCTCCAAGCGCTGTTAACAGTCACCCCTCTACAGAAGATGAGAATATCTGGAGAATCAGTCATTTGGATTCGAAAAACAAAACACAAAAAAGAAGAAGAAATACTGGCTATATGCTGCTCAACACTTTTGAACATCTGGGTTCTCTAATTTTTTCTTGCAGTTGCTCTATGGTGTAGCGGTCTCTTCCAACTTCATCCTGTTATTGATGGAGATAATTATACATTTGACAAATCAAAGTCAGGTGCTCCCTAAAGATGATTTATTCTTCTATGAAGTTTTAAGGGGGGACTGGCTTTTGGAATGTTCTTTGTAATAGTAGACACTATCCATCAACTCTCCATTATTATTTGGTGATTGTATTTATACAAATGATTCAAGTCACACTATAGAAAACCATGTCCTGTGTGGTAGGACGAATTTCATCTTCAGTCATGCTGTTCAGTATTGCTTGCCTGCTACTATATTGTTAGAGATATATAAACTATAATTCCTTGGGGAAATGCTATTATAACTTAAAAAAAAAAAGTGGAAAAGAAAAATTAAAGAATTTAAAGTAGTGAGATGATAAGAAAAATACTCGTCAGCCGTTGTTCAAAATTTTGGTGGACGTAGTGTATAGTGTCATACGTTAGAGGATAAAACCATAAAATTATTACACCCGAGAAAAGCGGTTTCACCCGATAATTAAGTGCTCTATAACTACTGAATTTTCAAAATATTCAATTTCAGAAATCATGAACATCTTGTCTCTGTAACTACAATGGCAGCTCTAATTTGGCACTTACTTTCTTCCTCATCCCTCTTCTCACTCGGCCTCTACCATCTCTTCTGCACAACACGAAACCACCTCAAATCCCCAAGAGACTACACTGCGAAACCCTACCATTCTCTGTCACTTTCCTCTTCTTCTTCACAACACCTCAAACACCTTCCCCTCTACCTCCTCACCTTCTTCCTCCTCATCGCCTTCGCTCACCAGACCCTCATCTCTTTCGACTCGGACCCACTCGTCAAGGGTCGAACCCCCGTTCACCGCTTCACGTCTCTCCAATCCGCCGCTCTTCTCTTCCTCTTCTTCTTCCTCTCTCTCTCTCTTCTCCTCTCCCAAATCTCCTCTCTCGTCCCTTTCCCCTCCGATCTCTTCTTCGCCATCGCTTCCGCTCTCTTCCTTCTCAATTTCTCCGTCTCTTCATCTTCAGCTTCTGTTCAGACTTCCGATCTCCAAGCCGAATGCGATTCAATTTCTGCTCGGATTTCCGCTTTTTCTTCTCTTTTGTGTTTAATTCTCGCTTTGCAACCGAAGTTTTTCGTTGCGGATGTCGGTTTGAGCGCTTCGTTGTGTTTGCAAGGGCTTTGGATTCTGCAGACTGGATTGTCTCTTTATGTTGAAGCGTTTATTCCTGAAGGATGTCATAGGTTGTTGGATGTGGTGAGTGGGGTTGAGGGATCGACGAAGTGTGATTTGGAGGAGTCGAGGTTGAGAGCGGTGGCGATTTTGGATCTGGTGTTTTTGGTTCATGTGATGTTTGTGGTGCTGATTGTGATGGTTGTTTTTGGAGTGGTGGCGAATCGTAGTGTTGGGGTGAGGAGCTTTGGGTCGTATGAGGCGCTGTCCACGACGGCGACGACGGTGGATTCTAGTCATGTTCAGATGAAGGCATTGGCGGGGACTCAGGCTTGAGTTTTCTTGGTTGGTTCTTTCCTCTTCTTTTTTTTTTTATTCATGTATTCTTCTTTTTGTGTGTGGTTGTTGAATGTTGAGATGAAATTTTAGTGATCTCATTTGGTTTGGAAGTGTTTGTTCTGAATTTAAAATGTTGTTCTCTTTCGGCCTTTTGCCCTTTTTCCCATGGTTATTTGGTGACCATTTGTAGATGATACATTGAAGATCTTCTTGTGGTCTCTTGTAGAATTCGGGATGTAATGTTTATTGTACACATTTTTGGAAGATATAATGCAAAATGTCGATCTTTCTCTCTGATTTTTTATGCTAATTTTTTCTTCTCCCTCTTCTAATTTTCTTTTGATTGGTAGTTGCATATTTCTACTTATTTGGGAAATTTGATCTTCCATTGATTAGAACATGGAGATGAGATTCAAGATGCCAATGAAAAAGGATGCATGAATCTTCCATTTTAACTTCAGTTGCTTTGGTTCGTTTCTTCTTTTCTTTTGCACATTTGCGGAAGTTGCCAGTATCCTTATAGTCCTCAGTAAAGGAATTAAAAAAAAAAGTGAATTATACGCATATTGACCCACCAAGAGGGAATTATTGATGCATAAGTGCATTGACATACGTGGAATGGTGCTCCTGGATTTATTTTATGTGCAAGGCTTAGCAAATTCAACGAGTTGTCCAGTGGTGTTTTTGCCATGAATTTTGATAATCTTGAGGTATTCGAAAAGTCAGCTTGACCAGTTTCATGTGCAAAACATGGTTTCAGTGAAGCATAGTCATCCATAGTGCCTAATCCACCTTCACTTTTTATGC
Organism: Paratinospora sagittata; assembly: GCA_035771175.1. Lineage (NCBI taxonomy): Eukaryota > Viridiplantae > Streptophyta > Magnoliopsida > Ranunculales > Menispermaceae > Paratinospora > Paratinospora sagittata. The sequence goes on along the minus strand of CM069602.1, from coordinate 644,452 downwards.
TCCACTTCTTGCATTTGTGGTTTTGTGCGGCTTTACTTTCATGAAATTTCTTGCATATATGAACGTCTATGGAAAGTGATTGGCCAATGTCATAGAAATCATTCACTAGAAAGTGGTGTTCGAATTCTTGATTTATTGGAATATCTTGGCTGTATTTTGTAGGCATGGTTAGATTGTTATGAGCCTACCTTGTCATCTGTGGTTAGGCCCCAATAATGCTGTTTTTTCAATGTTATTCCCAGAGGATTCTCTCAGAAAAAGGAGCGCCACCATCAACTTAAAATATTAGCTCCATATAGAATTTCTAAGTTCCAACTGCATCAAGTTTGGAGTTCAAGATTTTATATAATGGATGCCTCAGGACTTCTCAACATGTTTTTTTTTTTAATTTTAATGAGAGTGTAAATGTAAGAGTTCACTGCTCTTTTGCAAGTCTGATTTCCACATGCACATCATGGGCATGAATTTAAGAAACTATTATGAATTCCAATTATCACTTAGCATGACACAATCATAATCGATGATCTATGATCACTGACGAAATTAGGTTGCAAACGCAAGCACAATACAGAAAGGCTTCTCTTTTTTATTCTTTTCAATAAAAATATATGTTATCAAGATTAAATGGAGACATATATAAAGAAACTGTAGCCCAAAATGCTCCACTTTTATTTTCCAAAAAGTACAGTATATCTTAATTCAACTCAGTGAAGCCTTGTCCCAAACTCCCAACTACATGAGGCCAATAATATAATATATAAATATTTTAAAGGATAAAAATATAGAAATAATTAATCATTTCAAATAATATTATATAAGCACACTAAATAATATGTCAAGACAATTATTCTACACTGATTGTTTTCCCCTGACGAGCAGTTAATCTATTCAATTAGTAATTACTGAAAGAACAAAGTGATGAAAGTCTTAAATCATCCCATAGATAAACAATAGTTGACAATAAGAACTTTTTCTCAATAGGAAACGTTAAAAGGAGAATTATGACTTAAAAGAAAAGGAAAGGAAGAAAGAACCACCTCAAAAACTTATTTTTAAACCGCAAATTGATATCTAAAGTTTTGATGTGATTTTGAATAAGTGCAGAACTTAGAAAAAAAAACCCCAAAGACCTTCATGCCACCTGTGCTACTCACTGCCGAATTGATGCTTCGACTACTGTATCTCTTTGCGTCTGTGGTTCACCTGTCTCATTCCAGATGTAGAATTCCTAATATTTTACACTGATGGAGTAAACAAATGTTATAATGTTGTCATGATCAATTAGTAAGATAATACAGATAACTGACGACCTAAAAGTCGAATGAGTAAGATCTTTAAGGTGACATCTAATTCTAATTTTATGAAGTGGACATGGAGGGAGAATACCTGGCTATGCAAAAAAACAATATTTGCGAGCTTGGCATTGATGCATTTGCTTTGATATGAGATGAGTCCTCTTGGCTTCTCCAACAAAGGCCCCAACAAACTCTTGTAAATCATAAAAGATTCTTCTGAAGTCAGTTGGAGCCTTTGAGGGAGAAAAAGAGGAAAGATCTCAGATTGTGTACTATTTTAGTGTCGTAGTAAATCTAACAACCTGATGGAGAAACATTGGAAAATTGAAAGGAGATCCCAAACCTCCCTCTGTTGGTTTCAGTGCTCTCAGCCTTGAGATCGAAATATGAGCTGAGAAGGGGATAGAAGCCTTCAAGAGATTGTGGATGCCTGTCCTCTCTGTTAGCGTGCATGGGTTTATATAGTTGTGATTAACTTGATACCTACTGCATGCTAGTGCTAATAGGTTCTTTCAACTTTATCCTTATTATTCGTGGCCATCCAGTATTTGTTCCATGGGAAGTAGGGAGGTTTCCTGCTTATTATCTAATAAGTAAATGTTGATTTGAGGAAATCAGGAAATCTGTAAAGGTGGATTTGATGTGGACTTAGTTACTGACCTTGGAGAATAAAGTGTCAGAATATCTGTTGACTCTTCCACAACTCAAGAATCAAAGAGGGTGGAGGTTGGTAATGCACTCTTGAGAATTATTCTTTACTCTTTAGTTCATAGTGAAAATCATTTGCAAATGAAGGTATCCTATAATCCCTACAATCAGGAAATATTACTGGCACATGATCAGGACCATTGTCACCTCCATCAATCCTTGGTAGACTGTAAATGTGACCTATAGAATGAATACATGAATTGCTGAAACATGGACAAGTTAGTTTAGCTTTTCCCTTTGAATAATACTTGTGGTGTAGGTGGACAGGTTATTATTGTTTTGCATAATCCTTATCAATTGGAAATTCAAATCACTCTTTTCTAGTAAGTTGCTCCCCCTATTTCAGTGAAATGGGATCTGGGAAAGATGAGATGGTTTGAGCTATTAAATAATATTTGAGAAAGATGAAATGTTATTATATTTATTTCTGGCCTACATTGTACGGTTGAGGTATGATGATTACATGCATTGGGAAAAAAGAAAGAAATAGATTCACCCCTTCACGTATGGAAAGTTTGAAATTGAGTTTGCTGAATGCTGGCCATGGTTAATGAGTTAGATATTGGAAAGACTGATCAGGATCATCAAAAAATTGAAATGTGAAATATAATTATTATCCAATGAAACTTTCCATTTCATTTGATAGAAGTATGACATTGCTCTATTATACATTGGGCAGATTCATATGTTGGTATACGGTAGGCTCCTGCAGCATGATGTGGAGACAAACCAACTACTAGACCCTTATTTATTATTTGAAGGCTAGCTTATTTACTGTAGCTTAGATTCTGCTGCTTTAGAGTTTAGCTTGAGCTGCCATTTTCTTTCCTTTTTTTTGGGCTAATAAACAGTCAATAAAAAAAAATACTATAATTAGAAAAAAAATTAAAAATATATTTTAAAATAATATTAAAAAAATTTAAATATATAAAATTAAATTAAATTAAGTGGGGCCCCCCAAAATTGGGGGCCAGAGCGGTCCCCCTGCTGGCCCTGCCCTAGGGCCGGCACTGCATATAAGCTTTGCTTCTACTGGAGCTTGCTAGTGACCGTCACAAGAATCCTGAGATTGGTAACTTCATAGGTGTCAAACCAGAATGAAATATTACTTTACTTTAGATCCTTGTGGACAAGTCTTGAAGAGGCATTCACATGGCTGATATTAGTGATACAGGGTCCATGATAAGGGGACACACTATAATTTGTAGATGTAAAAGAAAGAGAATACTTGAAACTGTGAAGTCTGAATCAGTTGGTAAAGTCCAAGGAACTCACATGAATTGGATGGACGAAATGAATCAAATCCACTCTGTATAACTTTTATTTGTTTAAATTTTGAATGAAATATTATAGTTCTTTTGACGATATTCGAAATTATTGGAGGACTTGTTACTCATATTCACTTGCCTTCATGCCAAAAAGTGCATAACACCAAGTTAGTAATACCATGATATAGCATACACTTGCTTGATGTTTTTTAATTGTTCTTCTACGCAGTTATTACTTTAGGCTGCAGATTCTTGGTTAAGGGGAGTGAACAATAATGGTTGCTACCTGGAGGTAGATGTCAGAGATTTAATTTCAGGTGATTATCTCTATGATACCTGTACTTTTTATGCTTCAGTTGATTATTTGAATTACAGGAAACTGTTAATGTCTTAAAAATATATGGCTAGATTTGGTATTACATGAATTACATGGTTTCTTCTCATTGTCGTAGCAGGTTTACATCTTATCAGTGCTATATATAAACCCAAAAAACAATACGGCTTTTTGAAGGTGTCTTAAGTGGATTTCCTTAAAAAAGAAAAGACCCAAGTAATTAAGTTGAGTGGTGGTATTAGCATTTTGCCACTTTAAAAATTTTAGAGTCTATTTGCTCTTTGTAAATGAAAGACAGAGAACAACTATATATTTTGTAAATTAGGGAACTTCAAGACTGATATGATCAGTGTCATTGAACCAATAAGCCAACAAACAATGGATTCCTCTAAAAATCATAATACATTTCTTGATGGATCAAAAAGAATATGACTGCTTTTATATTGTCGAGTGGTTTGGTTAGGATTTTCTTCGGACCATGTTACACCATAGTGGTTGATTGACTCATCTATTTAAATTTATTTATTGACAATTCGGATATGAGAATATAGGATAAAAAATATATGTGAATTGCTGTTTCTTTCATTTAATATATCTTTTTTACAGCTAAAAATTCTTTTGAAAAATTGAAAATTATACTATTTTTTAACATTCAAAGAGGGATCAATGTATTATGATATTAGAGAAACATGTTCTTGTGGTTGTCACTTGAGTCATGGGAATGCCTCAACATTCAAAAGCCGAGATGATCTCAACATGGAGGTTGTGCACAACTGCACATAGAAAATCCGCTTTATCTGATACTTCTCTCTGTTTTGGTTGTGGACTTAGCATTTGTGATATAATGGTTGCCTAGAGAAGTTTATGGTTCCTTTTATGAGACTAGGAGTTTCAAGATTTTCTGTTTTTTCCAAGGCTAATTTTCAATGTAGTTAAATATGCAAGGGGTCCTAGGCTGACGATATCTAAGGTGCAAGGCACATTAAATATGTTAACTAAAACCCAAAAAAAATAAAAAATAGTAGTAAATTATACTTTATTAGCCAAGTTATGCATTCTGAATTAAAATATTGTACAAATCATAACTCTTAATACTCAGTTGTTTAATGTTCAAAATAGTTAACCAAATATATTGTAAATGATAACATAACATGTGCATGATATTATGAAACGTAATTGATATAATAAAAATCTTGGTGCCATTGATCAACAATTAATGCAAGGATCTGGTTTGACTAACTCATCGATGAAGAAATGGCATCAAATCTCAACATGGCGTCTAATTAGTTCAAAGTACCGCACAAAAGTAGATTCCTAGAGATGCCAGTGGTAGCTTTCTCAAGAATTTCAACAGCACTGATAATTTGACAAAACAAAGTAAGTTATAGCTAGACCTGTTTAAGGTATTTGGATGGAAGGTCTATCCTAGATGCTTGGATTAATGGTTGCTTCTTAGTCTTACTCAGGGATCATTTATTCACTTTTATTATGTATTGGTCTCAGAAATAGTATTATTGGAAATTAGGATGACCAATTCTTGCATATGCAGTTTATCTGTTACATAACCTCATCTCAACTTAACTTAGCCTTTTCCCAACTATGGTCAGCTACATGAATCAGCATCCTCCACTCCACTCTTGCAATGAATAAATCTTCAGTTATACTACAAATAACTATATCTTTTTCAACTATTTTTGTCCATTCTGTTATTTTAGGTCTTCCTCGTCCTCTATTGTTGCTGTAATAGTTAATGTTACTCCTCCTAACTAGTGCATTTAAATATTTTTTGTTATGTGTCCAAATCATCTTTATCAACTTTTTCTCATTTTATCTTCATTTTTGGTTATTCTCACCAATTCTCGAATGAGTTCATTTGTAAATTTATTTTTAATATTTTACTACTTATCCATTTTAACATTTGCATTTTTGTTACACTTAAATTTATTAATTTGTTATTTCTTTATTGCCAATAGCACGAATAGCTTAATAACGACCTTATGAAATTCTCCTTTCAACTTTAATGGGATGCATGACCATATAATATTCCAAAAGCAATCCCACTTAACCCAACCTGCTTTAATTATATAATTGGTATCATCTGTTATTTCTCCCTCCTAATGAATAACTGAATCCGAATACTTAAAAGTTTTCTCCAAACCTAATGAATAAATGCTACCACTTTTATACATTATTATTATAACCTGTCATGATCAAATGATCAATATCATATAAATAAATAATTAACTGGAGCATAATTAGTTTTCTTCTCAAAAAAAAAAAAAACTGAAGCATAATTAGTGTGAGATTTTTTAGACATATGATTCAAAACTTAGGTGGGTGGGCTTTGGTGCAATGATTGGGGTTTCTCCATTATGACCTATAGGTTAAAGGTGTAGTCGTGTAGATCAGGAAATAGCCACTCCAATATGGAGGTAAAAAGCTGTGTACATTGTCCCTTCCACAAGCTCTGCGATGGTGGGAGCCTTGTGTACTTGGTACAACCCCTTTTATAATTCAGAACAAGAATCATACACAATAACAGAAGTTACCTGCATATGAAAAATAAAACTTATGGAGCTTGGCATTAGTACATTTTATTTTGTTATGAGATGTAGCCTCTCTGTATCTCCCTGAAAGGCCCCAACACCCTCTTGTGAATCTTAGAAGATTCTTCAAAAGTTTGGTTGGAAGCCTTTGAGGGAGATAAAGAGGAAACATCTCAGGTTGTATTCTGTCTTCAATATCTTCCATCTAACAATCTTGCCAAGAAACATTGCAGATTTTTGCAAAAAGGTTTAGTTTATCTCTTTGTTGGATTTCGACAACTCCTGGTTTTCAGATATGAGCTAGGAGGTTGGTAGCCTGTCATCTTATGGCATGCACCTAATGGTTTTTATACAGGTATGGTTAGCTTGTTGCATACTGCATGGCAACAGTAACAGATTCTCTTGACCACTATCTCCATTGACTGAGTTTGGTTTTATCCTTTTTATTCATGGTCATCCTGATTTTCTGTTTATTATCTATTAGGAAATATTGACTTGAGGAAATTCGGAAATCTGTAAAGTGGATTTTTGGGATTTGATGCGAACTGGTTAGTGCTGCCTAACATTGACCTCCTTGGGGAATAAAGGGTTAGAATTTCTATTGACTCTCTTACTTCTCAAGAACCAAGGGGGATGGATATTAGCAATGCTCTCTTGAGAATCATTCTTAATTTAGGAGCAAACCCAATTCCCCCTCCGAAAAAAAGCACCATTTAATCAAGTAGAATACTTTGATATTGGCATCCATTAATATGCTGTTGCATTGTGTCGAATAGCACATCAACACGCGATTTAGGGTAATTGAATGGTGTCAATGTTTCTATCATTGTTTACCATAAATGTCATTGTAGCATTGTGCTTCGCTGAATGGAGGTGGCACCCCATAATATCCACAATCAGGAATGTTGCTAGAATCAGGATTGCCACAACTACCACTGCCAACCTGTAGTTAAAAAAAATATAAAAAAAAGATCTAGTGGATGCTGTCTTTTTTATAGAACCACCCCAATCCATGGTATTAGAAAAAAAAAAGCCATTATCCTTTCGAGGGGAATTTGTAATGGTTGTTTGCTAGTTGATTGTTCCTCTTGTGGATGCTATCTTTTGCCACTACCGACCCAAGGTATTGATTGAAAAAAGATCTTTATCCTTTTGAGGGGAATTTGAAATAATTGTTTACTAGTTGATTGTTTGTCTTGGTGCAATTAGCAGAGATCTGGAAACACCATAGGATTTGAGCTACTAAAGAATATATGGGGCTATAAAGTGGTGAAATGCTAGAGTACTCTTTTATGCCCTGAGAATGTTCAATGACCTTGATTGCTTTCTTTATACATAAACGTTTAGATTTGTTCTTTTGGAGAATTATCTGAAAAAGATTTGTCGTCTAGTGGTATTACCATGCTACTGTGTGAAATGTGCTCAAAACCATCTCTTAGAGGCTATCATTAAGGTTATTAGATGGCACACCTAATTGTTTTCATTGTATATGTCCATATCATCCTAATTGGATCTCTCCTTTTTCTGGACTTAGGGTACTCCTACCATTTTTTGAATGTCTTCATTTCTAATTTTATCTTTTAATATTTTACTGTATGTGTTTGGAAGAAGGCTTAGTTGAGTTGAGATAAATATTTTATTGTATATCCCTCTTTAACACTCGCATTTTTGTTGCACTTAATTTAATTCCCTTGCATTCATGATGACAAGAAATATAGACACATTATTAGTATACATTTTATTTTATGGTCTGAATGGTTTTATTCATTAGAAATAACTTGGAAGTTGAAATAGATCCACCATTCACATTATGCAAGTTTCCTTTATGTCCATTGACAACGATTGTATATCAGATGTTAGTAAAGGATTTTTAAGTAAATTAAATTGTTTGTGTGCAAGGGAAAGATGTGAGTTTGACCTGAAGAATAATTTCAAATCTACGGCTATTTGTTTTGGAGGGACTACTGTGGTTCTTCGCAATATGTTTTGATTGCCTTCAACCTAATCCAAAGATTTGAAAACACAGTTCACGACATGAGATAACAAACCGTTATTGTTTCTTTGCTGTTATTTTATTGGATTGTTACTTTTGTCTGCAGAATCCTAGTGAAATAAGCACTTTCTATTCCTAATATTAGTTATTTAAACTGCATTTTAATGATGATAATCTCTGTGGTATGGATACACGAGTTCTTAATATTGTATGCATTTTTTTGCTTCGAAGAATAGCTATCATGTTTTGTATTACATGATATTTTACGCTGGTCATGACTGGTTTACATGTTATCTGGACTTCATGTTAACTTTGAACAAGTTGCTTAGGACAAAAAGATACAGCTTTTCTTGAAGGCTGTCTTAACTCTCTAAGTATTTTTATAGACCGTGACCAAATGTAGCATGAAAACCAGAAAGTTCAGTCAGCAGGATCTCTAATGTAGTGTGAAATTCAAAATTATGCAAAAAAGCATGCCAGTTTTCTTTTGGTCCTATGGAGCAGAAAGGCATGCCAGTTTGCTTAGATACCCAGAATGGAAAAACATGTTATACTGAGCTTAGATTATAAGTAGGCAGTTTACTTGGTAACAACTGTAACCTCTGTATCACCCTCAAACAGCAACAAAGAATTGTAAATTGTACAAGATTCTGCAGCAACCTGATCTGTAGAAATGATAGACTTATGCTGGTGGGTCTGAGAGCTCTTTTTAGGAGGATCTGTCTTTTTCTTTGTTCTTTTAAAGACATTTGGCATTCAGCACAGCTGCTCGGGGGAATTTGTTTACTATGGACACTTTACTATGGAGAATGAAGGTAAGAATCTGTGCCCGACTAATCTCGACTCCAGAGGTCAGGGAATGTCAGATGCACTTTGAGAATTCATTCCTTCATTGATGTTGAAGCCCGTTCTTTCAGTTTTTTTTCCCTGATAGTTTGATGTTGAAACCCATTGACTTACTATTCACAGACAGGACCATTACCACCACCACTACCCAGCTCTTCCTGTCAACACATGGATCCCATGAGCATGTAATCTTCAAAATTACGACAGCAGTAATGGATGATTCGTGACTCTTACTTTGGTTCAAGTTGCATCAAAATGCATGGTTTTCTCATTACTATGTTTAACATGTTAATAATTTTTTATTATATATATACTACTTGTTAAAGTGATTCCTTTATAGTTACTCAAAACAAATAATGGTTGCAGTTTATTGGCCTTAATTTGGAGTATATAAAACTGTTGGAAAAATGTCAAACTTGAAATTGCAGGTCTAATTTTACATAAAAAGTATTCAAGATTGAAGGAGAAGCCTCGGCCCGCCTTACATGTTGAAGAAGTTGAGTTTGTTAAATCACATGTTAATTGTAAAAGGGTAAGGTAGTGGGCAATAAATATTTTGATGATTCTCTTCTACTTTTTTCTAGTGGAGCTTCAACTGAAACTAGACGACCTTTTAGCCAATTAAGGAGCACCAAGAGATCTTTGATGAACCACATGTTTGTTTCAACCCACTGCTTAGAATATTGCTTTCTTGGTAGAGTCATTAGTTCCAAACAAATGGTATGTAGTAGAGCCCATTGGATGCCATTGATTATGGTTTCTTAAAAACCAGTCTCACTTTTTTTGTTATAAAGGCAAGCACTGAAAGATTTGGATTTCCTCAAAACCCATTTTATAATAAGCCTCAAGTTGCAACTTAATGACTCTTAAATCTTACCTCAACCCCCTGTGACATGCCTATAACCACTTGGCTTGATGGTAAAGGAATAAAATGTAAAAACCCTCTATAGCACAACACACGGTGGAGAGATTTATCTCTTTCAACATTTGCTAGTAGTGCCAGCAAATCATAAGCTTGATTCAACTAAGTGAGATTGGTGAGATACATGAAATAATAAAATCGATATCATCTACAAAGTGTGAAAGTGAATGTTGGGGAAGCTTAGATTTGATTGTGGTTGGATGTTGGAGCAATCGAACCATTGCTTTGGGTTTTATAGGTAGAGAGGACTCCAAGGTTTGTTAACGACGAAACCAACAAGCTATCATCACTAAGATATCACCTTGTCTCCATTTACTTTGTGACATATGGCCATGTGGGAGTAGCTTGGCTCTTTGCTCCTTCTCAAGCTACCACCCTAGGGGATTATTTAAATTCATTGAGGTCAGAATAAATCTAATAAAATATTACAAACTCATGTGGCTCAAAGTCAGCAATATTGGAGACTCCGGAGGCCATCCTTGTTCAACTTTACTTGGAAGCTAAGAAAGAAAATCTGTTTAATTTTACCATGTAATTTCCCAACAAAAGTCCATCATAATCAACTACAATAAATATTTATCAAGATTTTGGTGGATTGTTTTAATTATTCTCGGCATAATGTAAAGACAAGCAGGACGGTACATCTATCTAGATTTGTATATATACTTAATGTTGACTTGCATAGGTTGGTTATTACTAGTCAAAATCCGTGTAATCCTTAATTTCTATGTTTGAACTTATAATTAAGAGTGTGAAGACTAAGGTAGGAGTGACAAAAATTATGAAACCAGAGTTTCAATGTTTTTCGAAACATAAAAAAAGTTAGAAACCTTGCTATGACGAGGAGGTAATGCGGATTCGCTGGATTAATTTAATGGACAAATATCGCATTGCAGTGACGTGTAATGTTAGCTGGGCGACGAATTCAAGCAGAAAGGGAATAGGAAGCGCTAAATGAATGTGATTGGCAATTTGGCATTTGGGTTGGTAGCGGTAGAACAAGTTACAATGAAATTTCAGTGCGAGCTCATCGTCTTTGCTACATTCGGCACGTACTGTTTTTTGTGTATCCCGCCCTCGCTTCTTGGCATTATTGTTTATTATACATCCCCTGAACCTATATATACATAGATTGGAAAGGTCACTCCTCTACATTCTCTCCCTCTCCTTCTCTCTCTCTCTCTCTTGGTTTACAGTTTCACGGGAAAATGAAGTGATAGTGGCTTTATTTAAGAGATTGGGTTTTCTGTGAACTCTCTCCCTCAGAGATTTGTCTGTGATTGGTTTATCACGTTTTTGACAAGTCTTGAGGAAGAGCGTTCACAGAAGACCTCTATCTCTGTCCATCGATAATGTGCAAATTGATGATCGCTTCCTTAGTTGTTTTTGCTGTAAATATCAAGTCACTGCAGCTTGTTTCATAGTGGTAGATTCTCCCTTAATTAATTTTCTATTGCTAACCAGCACAGCAGAGCATGCGCTGTCAGCGTTACCGTTTATGAGAAAAAGACACCATTTTCTACAGTGTTTGGTTGGTGCTCTTGTTTTCATTTCATTTCACTGGGTTCACTGGAGCTGATGGACCGGGTTCTAAGCCAAGTACCCAAACCCTTAGACAGGCTAAATGGAAACTATCATTATGACGCTATAAATATTTATCTAGCGTCTTCTATCTGACCACCTGTATTTACTTCTATCCCAAGGCCACAGCGTAAGTAAACAGTAAAAGCTGGTGACTACCATGCCCTCCCATCTCAAAGGATTCCTCAAATCAATCTTGTGGATGACCATTTTTACTCGGTAAAACTGTGAATTTGGTCAATTAAAGTTGAATGAGTCCTTCCATTTGACTCGTTGGAGCCATAAAAATCAAGAAAAAGGAAACTGCAGTGCTATCCCATGGCATTGCCCATGAAAGGATTGATTTGTGCAATTGGAAGCTTAGATGATATATATTCGGATTAGAAGATATGTTGTTCTAGGATTGATCCATTCTTACTCAGCTCCATCAAGCTATAACTCGGTATCATCATTCAAAATTGCAATGCTATGTGAACTTTACATATTTCCAGAAGAAATGAAATATTTCCATACAAAAGAACTTCGCAGTAGGAGAATAAATAGAGCACATAATGGGATCATAGAGAAAGATTTCAAACAATTCAAACCAGTTGTCAGAAAATAAAAGAACATCATTGGCTCGATGTCACAAAACACTGATAAGGTTAAAATCAAGAGTACTTACAGCAGTTTAGTGTCAATGATTTGTTCAGACCAATCCGAATTAACTTCAGAGTTCCGACCAGTAAAACTTGTGCTGATCTACAATCAAAATCTGGCTAAAATAGATAGACCTGGTTCTGCAGACTTTAGTAAGCATCAACACCCAAATTGGACCCCATAGTAACACATCATACCATAAACCTCACTCCCTGCAACTCTAGAAGCAGTTTTATCATACAGCACCCTCTCAGAACCCACCAATTGTCCCTTCATTTCTCTAGAGTGATTAAATTAAGTTCTTCTAAAATGTAGGATCACGCTTCTTCCGGTTCTCAGTTTCTATCTGCTTGTTCTGAGGTTTCATTAAGTGTCATTAACGATTTTCTCAACTCATTAAGCTAAGAAACATCTTTCCTGCACAAAGTTCTTAATGTATGATCACCCACTTCAAAGGACACCAGCAATCTTTTCTCTTTCTGTAAAGCCACGCTCTATTCCAAACTCTGAAGCCAATGCATGTATATCAGGTGTAATCTCCCAGTTACCTTTGTGACTCCAGTTTGTGTGTCTTGGTTGTGTACCACACCTCTCCAACCCAGCCACACTCTCTATCTGGCTCTGTATATCTTCGAGCTCCTCCTCAACTACAGTATGCCTTTTCCCACCCATTTCTACATCAAAGCTTCTTTTGGGCATCTCTGGGCTAGTGACACGTCCCATGGACATAGATCCAGGGAAGGCAGAAACAGAGTTCTCCTTCACACTTGCTCTAAAGTTGTTCCTAGAAGGGGGCATCTTAGAGAAGAAGATCTCCCCAATATTTCGAACTAATCCAAGATTGTAAGGATTCATCTTCCCATCATACCGATACCGAAAGTTTTCATATGTAGTCTGCACAACAACAGAAGGTCTTGAAGCACATGAGGAAACAAAGGAGAAATTGTAGTAACCCAAATGGAAGAGTGGAACCATACCTGGTTGGTGCAAATTAAGTACACGTGAAATGCTGTGAGTCCTCCAACAAACCAGGCAGATATAAATGTGTATAATATAAGAACACCAGATACAGGGGATTTCAGTAAAGCCTTCCAGAGATTGCAGTCACATGTTTCCATTATGTTCCTGATATTAACCCAGCAGAAAGAAAAAACATAAAGGCATAACATGGTTGTTGAGGAGATGAACATGAAAAAGAACCGGTAATTCCTCTGCATAAAGGTGGCAAATAATCATTATTAGCCCATGGGAAAAGCAGAACCAAATATAATTAACACCATCAAAGCCCACAAATGACAATCAACAATATATCTGTCATTTCCATTAAAAGCATGTACTTCCATGTTTTTTGAGTTCTTTTTTTCAGGGAAAAAAAAAACTATGGCAGCACATACGCATCTGTGCAATTTCATAAAACATTTGCTCATGTGATCATACTACACAGACTTCATTGAACTTCTAAAACTCTAAATAGGGACCTACCAAACACAAATGCTGAGACTAACAAACTTAGTTTAATAAAGAATCTACTCTAAATCAGAAGCTTGAGGCTTACTATAAACAATAACTCAGAAACTTACACTCAATGCTAAAAATATATTTCATTCCCTAGTTCTTCTTCCTATGGTTCCATAATGGGGATAGATTTTTTTTTGTTCCAATCAATGTGCTGATTTTCCATCACATTTTCCAGTATATGCCTTATAGGTGTGCATGAAAGACATGAATTCCATCATAAACATAAAAAATGTAAGCCACAAAATTAAAGCTAAGCAACTGATATTGACTCTTTCAGATTGAATTTGTTACTTCTGGTAGTGTTTGGTAAGTTGCAAAGCGAATCGTTAGAGTTTACCTTCCCTATACACTGCCCAACCCAAGGGCAATGATGATCAAAGCGTTCAACACAATTATTGCAGATTGAGCAATGAGAGCATCTTGGTGGGCGATACAGCATGCATGTGTGGCAGTACTTGACTTTGACTACCATACCATTGACAGATACATCTTTTGTGGGTGGCAAACTTGAAGCACCTCCATTATTTGCGGACCAGGCAGAAGATAGACTTGAAGAATCACCTTCATCTTCTGGCTCTGGTGGATGAGGGTTGCGAGGAATAATGCCTGGATCTCTTCCAGAAGTAAGAAAGAGAAGAATAATAATCTGCACATGTTGGGATTTCAGCAGAAGAAAATAAGCAGGCATTTTAGTCAGAACAGCCAAAACATAGCATGTGAATGAGCAATATATATATTCTCCTTGTTATTAATCCATAGAATGCTCAATTCTTGAGTCATCTTTTCCCACTTCCTTATGCAATCATATACAAGCGTGCATTTCAATTGGACAGCCAACCAACAAGGCCACACCTAGACTGTCTCATGGAGCAATTTTACAATCAAATGGATGGTTTTGTAACCACACCCAAATATTACTTATGTTAGACTAAGTTTACTTCAATAAATTTGTCATAAAGCATGGAAACTACCAAGTTTACAGTTCTATTTTCACTCTTCAAGTTTGCCCAATACACCATGTGGAAAGATGGTCTATATAACATGTTTTCTGCCATGTTAGATTCTCTCTTGGATCTACAATGAATCAGATTGACTCCAAGGAAAATATTAAATTACAAGAGGACAAATATCTACATATTTCCAAATGAAAAGCAAGCAAGTCGGATAAACTCACATATATCGTAAAGAGAGCAGGAATGGCAACTATGAGATCACCGATCTGATGCTGAAACTCATTGATCAGCCGTTGAGAAACAAAGACACAAAAGAAGATAACTGGAGTCACAATGAGAAATATTGTAAACACCAACGACCTCACATCTGGACCAAATATAAGTCTTCCTCCAAGAAAGAATTTCTGCAAGTTGTTTCAAATTCGTAAATTCTTTCAGACTAAATTATGATTGCAGAACGTCACAATATGCTAGACTGGGCCTTGCCAGAGAATAGCATTATGAAGAGATTTGGTAAAATTTTATATGCAGGAAGCAAAAGTACCAAGTACCAAGTTTATATTAGCTAGGTTGGCAATGAATGCCTAATGCACTATGTTAGTGTTTGTTGAACGTATTAGATAGTTGAGGAGCTGCTTCACCAACTTTGCTGCTATCAACAATTTTCTCTAAAATAAGTTGAGCACAATCAATGTAACTGTAGTAGTAACATTAAATAGGTCACAACGTTGGTTGAAACCAGCTTCTTTCAATTGCTAAAAATCTGCTGTTTCTAACCAAAAAAGGATCTTACGTTCTCTTCTCCAGTTTCTCTCTCGCTCTCTCTCTCTCTCTTTTTCTTTTTCTTTTTTTTTTTTTTTGAAAGGACCTCTTCTGCAGCTTTTGCTTTAAATATAAGCTAAAAACTGTTGATAAATCAAACAGAACCTTAGATACGAGAGAAACTGAAGAGCGCAGTTCTCCACTGAGAACAATAACCACACCCAAAACTATCCAGCTTAACTAAAACAAGAAAAAGAAGAACAAATGAAGCTTACATTACTTCCTTTCCAGACTTCATAAACTCGCTTGGAAGAACTACCGTTACTAATAATCCTGCGATTCGAGTCAGAGAGCTGAGGTGCGGAACCAGTAGTATACATCTTTCCCTGCATATCAAACAGATATCGAAAAGTACTTCAGGGCGAAAGATGCATTGATCCTCGCGCGAGTTCTGCTCCGCAAGTAGGATGCAACAAATAGATCAAAACGCAATGAAAGATTTCATGGAAATATACAGAACAGGACGATCACATTGCTCGAAAATTACTCGAAAAATGCAGGGGAAATCGTTGGAAAAAAAACAACAGCAATTGACGAAAAACACCAAAGAGTTGCATAGAACTCAAAACTTTAAAAAAAAAAAAAAACAAAACAAAACAAAATAAATAAAGAAGAATCCATGGACTAAAAAGGAAACAATGCAGATGTAAAACTAGAAAGCAGATTTTTCAAAAATGAAAACAGAAACATACAAAAATTTCGCACAAAAGATCACTAAATTACTAAAGCAGAAAATATCAGACGAAGATCGGAAATCTATCGACAATCTTACCTTCTGGAAGAGAAAAAACAAGAGAATCCAAAATTTCACCAAGAGAGAAAGGAAGAAACAGAGATTGAAGCTCGTAAGGTTTCAGAGGAGCTCCCACCTCCTCCTCCTCTCGATTCCTCTCTCTCTCTCTCTCTCTCTCTCTCTCTCTCTCTCTCTCTCTCTCTCTCTCTCTCTCTCTCTCTCTCTCTCAGCGCTTCTTACTCGCTTTTCGTCGCTGCTGCTACTGCGTTAGATCGGGTCTGGTTCGTGTTAGTTCCAGACCGAAGTGGAGGACAGGCGAGCGGAGACGTCGAACCAGCTGTGATCTTCCCCAAACGAATCGGATCGCCGATTTTTCCGGTAATGTCAGCGAGGTTGTAACGTACTCTTTGCCGGAGTTCCGACTATTACTGGCCTTATTGGAACAAAGTTAAAACAAAGCAAAAGGGAAAAGGAAAGGAAAATAAAGCACGTAGGAAGGAACTTTGCCGGGTTGTTAAATTAAATGCCACTCGGAATTCCCAAAACAGCCTAACGCCTGTCCTAGTGAAACGACAATATTACCCACGACCTTTTTTAATAATCTCTAAGTTTTTTTGGTCTCCGTGGAGCTACTAAAGGAGGCCAGAGGCCTGCCCCATTTTAAGTTGAAAATTAAAAATGGGTCAGCTCAAGGTTGTTCAATATAAATTTCATTTACAAGTACAGTAATTAATGAAACGGTCTCATAATTTAAAGAATTATTAAGTATATCAATAGGGCATATGTGTTATGTATTACACATGGTGGGATGGATATGTTCAAACACACGCTCTTAATAATATCTTTATCTGATCTTATTTTTTTAATGAGAATCAAGAGGTAACCCATCAAATTAGGACAGTGGACCCAAGTGACGGTGCAGGCTGTGCAGCCACCGCATCCTCATTCCTCTCTCGCACTTAGCTTTACTAGAATCGAAACATGATGCTTTTCTCCTTTTTTTGGTGATTAGTTAATTTGGGTGGGATTAATGCGTCATTTCGCTCCAAGACGAAGAAGGGTTGTATGGTAAAATCACAAAAACAGTCCAACTGGAAAAAAGGAGGGACTACGTGGGAACAGGAATGTGAGAAAGAGAGTGTTCGTTGGAAGGAGAAAAGAATCTGCTGACGTGGCGGTCCAAGCGAGACAGTCAAGCAACTGCAATTCAATGAGGCGTCGCCTGTGTAGATCAGTAAAATGGGATGGAAAAAGGCGCCAAAGCAAAAGACCAAAAAAATAAAGAAAACTAGACTTAACTACGTATCAAGAATATCGTTAAACATAGGGAACTCTACTGTCATTGGATGATCCTCGAGATTCGGCAATTATGTTAGCCAGGATGAGAACCTAGGGACGACAAAGTATGGAGTTTGACGGTATTATGTATGAAGAAAAAGGTGGTGATTGGCAACATGTCTCGGGATTCCTTGAGAAGAAGCAGAGCCATGATGACATTCCTTTGTGTCCAACTTGTCACGGCTTTTAATGTCCAAAAGCGTGCTGACGCTGAGCTGACCGTAATACTTTAATCCCGGGATTGAAACGAGTCAAAACTAATTTTATAGATCTACGGTCGAAAACTACTAACCTCATTAACTGATTCTTCTGATAAGTTATGTTGGCGGGTGCATTTTGTTTGGTGGGTGTAGCATCACATCACGGGCATTTTTTTCATGCATTTAAAGTGGAAGCAGCAAGACCAGTGTGACCCAGAATTATCCGTTCTTCTAAGAGCCGAGTGAGATCATTAGATCAACTCGGCAAACGTGAAATTCACTGTAAATCACGAGATGCTTATTATAGGATTATTTAATGGTTCTGTGTTCCGTTGTCAGAAACAACTCGAATTTTTCAAGTTAATTTCAATGTGAAGCATTCATTTCCGTACTGCCGGATGATCTGATCTTATGAATGATGCTTCAAGTGTTCACATTCTATGCATCTAGCCATACTGCACATGCTTACCCCCAGCATAAAGATGACTATTCAACATGTGGGCTCGAGTGGTACTTCGTGCTAAAACCACCTTAACAAATATATGGTTAGTAGTTGTGTCAAATATTAGGCACAGGCAAATGAACACAGCCGGAAATGCAATAAGTAAAGATCAACCATGAACGTGTGTTACCTGAATCACCTATCAGCAGATCAGCAGATCAGCATCTCTTTTGACAATTGTGAAAGTTCATCGTAACTTACAATAAGAAACAGCAGTAACTTACACAACTCAACATAGTGTTTTTTTTTTCCCCCAATTACATGCAAAAGAAACATCGGACATAAATGGTATAATTTTTTTTGCGGTTGATAATTACAAATGATGAAGAAAGAGGGTTTAGCACGCATGAGAGTAAAATTGATAAATGCAGTTTCCTCAAGCATATTATTCTACTTGGGAAAAGCTTTGTTAGTCATTGTAAAATGACCAGATGAGCATCTTAGACAATAAGTTAAGTGTGCAATGCAAACTCAAAATCTCCCAACTTGAAGCAAAAAAATCGACTGGAGTGGCCTGGAACCGATGATAGAATTTTGCAATGATAAAACCATGTGCTACACTGAAGGATTCCCACCTAAGATATCACATCGCCAAAGAAACTTCCTTATTTGGAATATCTTTTTATTTGAATTCACTGCAACTTCAAAGGAATTCATGAATGCAGGGTTGGTTTTATCCACTTAACTGGAGATCGCCAATAGGGAGTGGGAGATCCTTCAGCTACGAATTGAATATTTTCATCTTCTAAAAGATCTATAATTGTAGCCAGTTCTGAAAATAGGACTGCATCTTATCTCTGTTAGCAGCATTTCCAATGTTTACTGTGGGAATGATCTTGTCAGGTCTCAAGAACTGGGAAATGACAAGTAAATTTTAGCTCACCTTTCATGCATGCAACAAGTGAAAGATTCTTGAACATAAGAGAACAGGCGACAATTAGTAGCAAACCTTAACAAATTCTCTGAGTTCTAAGAAGCTTGAGTGCTCACTATAGGGAACACCTGTAAAAACTCATAACATGAGTCAAAGATCAGTATGATTAGATAACAGAGTAATAGATCAGCAGTAACTCTTACCGTAGATGTTGATATTGCCCCTTGAACTGGGTTTGATAAGATCCAAATGGTTTCCAGTAGTCTCGGAGTATGTCCAGCCTATTGAAATAAGTTATAGCAAAACAATACTTTGGAAATTCAGTTATTCATAAAATGTTGAAACACAATAGGATCCAACTAAAGAGATAATTTACCTGTTGGACGAAATGCCAAAACTGTTGTGTATTGATTCTTGTATGTTTCAGAATACTGCTTCAAAGTCTAAAAAGAAATAAAATTCTAAATGCTTTACATAAGAATTAAACTCTTCGCCAAATTAATGAGTAAAGTTTGGGGTTTGAACCTCATGCCTCAGGGATGATATAGGTAGAACATGAAGTGGTGTTTCTTCCCCATGTGAACAAAGTCCAGCAGACAATTCAGGCCAACCAAAAGTCTTCAAAACTCGCCTCCTAGATGCATTTGCATATATCTTGACCTAAAGCAGTCACATGATCAGTTACAAACCATTCTTCCTAACCTTGCTTCATAAAGGGGAATCCCACTTCCTGAAGAAATTCTTCAACAATAACTAGCCATGAAAAAATTAAACAGTTGAGTATGGTACAAGCCACATATATAACCACAATCAAGCCTCGACCACTATGATTCACCTTCTGCAACTTGCAAATTGCAAGGAGGAGTTGCAGTAGATGACTAAAACTAGTTGTTATACACTCAAATTTGTTTTAGTTTCTCAGCTTATGGAGTGGAAGAAGCAGATTCATGCAGCCTACCCCGTGTAGTTGAGAAAAGGCTTGGTTGAGTTGAGTTGAGTTGAGCTCAATCAATAACTTCGCCTATGCTGAGTATATTTACACATCTTTGAAAACAACCAGCCCCAAGTCCAGCTAAAGGAAGAGGGTTGCGTTAGGTAGTTGATAGCCAATGTAAAACGTTGTCTGATCTACTGTGACATGAATCTACTAAATCAGACTACGCAAAGGAACACCCCTGTTGTAATTTAAATGTTGACTTAGCCCTTGATAGAGCCGAGTGGAGGAAGTAGATTCATGTAGCTAACCCCATCTAGTTGGAAAAGGCTTAGTTGAGTTGTATCTCAGCTCAATCAATGGAATATATAAAATGGCCCCACTCAAACAGCATGTAAGTAAAAGACGAGAAAGTGTTGGTATAAATAAGTAGACAACTTCAATCAAAATTTCAACCCATTTAAGTCTACATTAGGTTCTGAGTTGCACTATGTACAGCCTGAAATGTGCATCAGAGAAATCCATGATCCTTTAGCGCTAAAACTAAAGGCCATAGGTTAGCAATAACTCTATTATTTACAACCATCACTATTGCCTAATGCTCCAGAAAAAGCAAGATAGACACACCACAGAACTTGGAGACTAAGACACACACAATCATACAGCCAAAACAATATAATAAATGTATACCATCGTACCCCCAATGCCTTTGAAATAGCAAGATAAACACATTCTTTCCCTATGCTGTATGCCCCAACAACAATTAGGGTCTTTGGCTGCATTTTAAGATAGTTTCTTGTGATCTTCACAACAAAATCCAGGACATCTTCTTTTGAAGGGAATCTGTAGCAAAAAACATTTGCCACATTGAGTTTGTAGCACATTGAGTTTGTAGCAAAAAGAGCAAGATTTATGCACTGAGAGAGCTCATCAGAGAAGCTTCTTACCTGTACTTTGGATTGCAGTAAGTTGTGTCCAGGTAAAGTACATTAACATGCTGGGGAACAAGAAGTGGATAAGACTGCATCATTTTACAAGCTCTGAAATCTCCAGTGTGCAAATAGCATCTTCCATCAGCAAGACGGAAATGAATGAGAGTTGCACCTGGACAGTGATTTGCTTCCAGCAATGTCACTTTTAATCCTTCAATAACATATTCAATGTCTAGCTCCAAAGGGTGGATGAATCTGCAACCTCGTCACCATAAGCAACAACAGCATATCGATGACAGCAATATGGAGCGTTATCATGACACAAAAACTTAAGAGAGGGAAACTAAAGAAAGAATGAAAAAAATGAAGAAACAACCAAGAATAACAACTTTGCAAAAGGAGCTTTTTTCAGGATAGATTACTTACGATGGATTTACTAGGAGGCACATTCTTACTAGACGAGCAGTGAGAGGGCTACAATAGATAGGTCCATGTGACCATCCCTTGCTCAAGCCACCATAGTGGTCATAGTGAAAGTGGCTGAGGAAATATGCTGAGCACCCTTCAATAAGACCATAACGGAAGGCGTCTACGGTGAAGGGTGTTCCTGCAAACATAACAGGATGATATTTACCATTTACATTAGATTGTGCATGTAAGGAAAGTTGGCCACAGAAAAAAAAATCATGTAAAATATAAGCCAATATGATAACAGTGTTTACAAGCCCTTGGAAGAATGTCTAGGATTTCTACTTGCAACTTATAATTATGGTGAGTTCCTGTGAGGGACTTATCTCATCTCATTGACCATCAATCAAGATTGTCTTCTGCACCTTGAGTCCTCATTTGTTATGTGAAACTTAGCCTTCTTTTTATGTAACATTTTTATCAATCGTCAATTATACAAGCATAGTCTAGTTATGCGAAACTTAGCCTTCTTTTTATGTAACATTCTTATCAATCATCAATTATACAAGCATAGTCTAGATATTTGGAGATCATATATTGATTATATATCATGTAATCCGGAGGTGCAAATACCAAAGTTGGATTATGAATAGAAAAAGAATTGAGGTCAAAATGATTCACTTTGGTGCATCGGTAAAGGTTGCTCCATTGTGCCTGGAATCATGCCTATTGATTCCAAAAATAACCCCTTTATAATGCAAGAGTAAGGCTGCATATGTCAAGCCTTTCTCAAACCTACAATTGAGCAGAAGAGATCTTCCTACTAGATCTCAGTTGATTTTGCACTACAGTAAGATGCATTACCAATGATTCAGAATTGGATTTCGCCAATTTGCAATGTCACAAGATCAAATAATGAAGAAACTTCTTCCGAAATGGATGAATGCGTGTTTCAGATCACAGGCAACGTAGAAAGAACGAATTTCCACACGAAATTCAGTGTCATACCATGAATCACCAACAATTTAAACATAAGTCGCTAAAAACTAAAGAGAAAATGGAAAATCACCAGGAATTTTCTTATAAAACGGACAAGTACGCCGCTGACTACCAGTTCCTGCGCTCTTCGTGCCCAAACGAGGAGCCTTCTTCTGATTCACCCTATCTCCGGGATGAAAGCTCCCAAACATTGGTCGCTTCTTCTTATTGTCCTCGTCTGGAGACCAATAAGAACCAGTAGATTTCGCATTGGACTCATCAGGCTTCTTAAATCCCCACAACTGGAAAAGATCGGCTTGTTTGAGCTTCTTCTCGGAAGGTTTATTATGTTTCCTTGAATTCTTCTTCGTGTCCAGCAAACACGACCAATCTGTTCCGCTTCGATAGAAATCCGAAGCGAAACTGTCTTCTTCAACCTCGCGCGATCCATCTTCCACTAATCCTTCTGATTCCGATGAGAATGGAAAAGATGGGAAACCGTGCTCGTCGAGGTTCTCGGAGATGGAAATATCTTCTTCTCCGTCTGTAAAATGTTCCATTTGAGAGAACCAGCGACTCCGAGATCCCCTGATGTCCCTCTTAGAAATTGAACCACATACGAGACCGCGGGAAATGAAATAAAGTCTACGCGTCATTTTTTTGCCCCAATAAATACAAATAATAAGATCAAAGGTATCCGACAGGTTAGGTTTGATTCGTCTGAATTGAGTTAGATTAAAAATATCTGATTAAGAGCCTAAAAATTGATTTAAAAGTGAACTAATTTAGTATTATGATATAGTGGTAAATAAATATGATTTTATTTAAAATATTTTCATATTTTATTGTTAATTTAAAATAATTATCAAATTTACATATTGATATTGTTGTATTTGAAATTGAAATATTATATGCTTGATGCAGGGGCATAGCCAATAATTTTATTTAGGTTGGGCTAAAAAATATTTTTTTGAAAAATTTCAATGGTATTAGAATAATTTATTGATTAAGATATGTAAAAATTTATAACTACATATGTAACTATATATATATATATATATATATATATATATATATATATATATATATATATTGAATTATTTATTGCATATTTTAAGATATATAAATTATTGATATTTAAATAATAGACATGTATAGTTATTTTGAATCTAACTAAACATTATGACAAAAAAAAGTCGAACTAAACTTTTTAAAAATTATTTGACAACCTTATCTTTAAAGTTGTAAATCGATGCAGCAAATTTAGAAGATTACATTTTTTAGAGTTTATATGTAAAAAAAATTATTTGATTGTAATTATAATTTATTGAATATTAGTTTTTGATAAATTAATATTTTTAATAATTTCTTTTTTTATTTAACCTGGTTATTTTAATTTCTTATATAATTTGATAAATTAATATTTAATACACTTTTTTTTTTGAGAGAGATAAATCACATTAATAGATTATCTACACTATAATCGCTAACACAACTTCACCTTAATATATATACATTCTTTCAACCCCAGTAAAAAATAAAAAAATTTCTAAACTTCTTTAAAACCCTAGCTTCTAACTTTTAAGTCTACCATTTTTATTTTATTATCTTAATTGAAAGAATATTGGAGCTAAGGAAACATTATTTTGACTCCATTTAGAGAAAATCACCAATCGTGGTCTTCAAAAAAATTTCAACATTTGATCATTTGAATCGGTGAGAAATGCATATTTTAATGATTTTTGTTTGTTTTAATTCACTTTTATTCATGAAAATAGAATATTTATGAGTGTTTTGTGCAAAAAATAGACAATAACTAAGTTCATATTGGGGTTGGCCACGCAGGGCCAACCCTTGTACAAGAGGGTCGGTCATGGCGGGGCTACCCTCCTTTGTAGAGGTCGACCCTATTTGACAGACCCTCTTATTATTTTATTTTATTTTTTATTATCACATACTATATTACATTGTGATGTATTTTGTGATAATTTTGATATGTTTTTACTCATTTCGGGCTAATTTGGGCGGAGGGACATCGTTCCCCACTCGTTACTCTCATTTGAGGTATGACACTCTATCACCAAAATGAGCCTGAACGGAGTATAGACATGACAAAATTGTCACGAAATACATCAAAATACAATATGGTATGTGAAAATGAAAAAAATAAAAGAAATAAGAGGGTTGGTCGGATAAGACCAGCCCTTTCAAATGAGGGTTGGTCGGCCTTGGCCGACCCTTACAAAGAGGGTTGGCTGGCCACGGGCAACCCTCCTGTACAAGGGTCGGTTTTGTAGGGGCGACCTTAGTGACGATTTTTTAGAAAAAAAATCATTTTAGTAATTTCAGTTGAAAGTATTTAAGAAATTACATAAAACAAGTAGAGTGAGGTATAAATAGTCCATTAGTAGGATCTATTTACATACTCTCCATCTTTAACTAAGACTTGCAATACAATGCAAATAACAAAATAAAAAGGCGATTATACCTTTTTATAGAAAAAAAAAGACATTTTGTTGTTAGTATTTAAATAAAAATGTGAAGAGAGAGAGCCAAATTAAAAAAAAAAAAGAAGAAGAGAGAAAAATGTTCATTTTCATATATTTCATCATTACGGGAGTATATATATATAAGAGGAGAGGAGGGGGGGGGAAGGGTGGGGTGGGGGCAAGTGGCTTGATGTTTATTAATGTAAAATTTATAGATATAATTTAATCTGAGAGCCAAGATTTTCAATCGAAATAACCAATTTAACTTAATACAAACTAATTTAGATTAGGTTAAAATTTAACTTTAATTCGACCTAACTTAATCTGTTACACCCGTAGTACCAAGTTTCGAGTGTTTCAACTTACAACGAAATAAGTAAAAAATACTTCTTATAAATTGTCAAAAAAAAAAAACAAAAAAAAAACTTCTCATAAAATCATACATTTTACCTAGGCGTTAGATGTAAATGTGATTAATTTACTTTTTTTTTTTTGGCTTACGTGGTTAATACTTAAAAATGATTGTTTTTTGTGTTATAGAAGCTTGAATTTCACCATTGAATGTATGATACCCATGATGATTATCGTAAAGTTTGCTATGCCTATCATATCATAACGTTCATTTTCTGTTTATTATTATTATTTTTATTATTTGGTTGCAATCATGGAAAATGACATGATATTTGTCTTAGGATCCCCTTAACAAAAAATATATATAAGAAGGGAAAGGGGCGGAATAAGTGCATATTTGTAAAATACGATGTACCTTAAGTACGTTAATCAACCAACTTTAAATTCAAGCACCCATTAATGGGGGGTTAAAAAATGGGGATAGCAGTACAACTAAAAACCTGTTTGGCGTAGAATTCAAAAGTCATTAAAAAAATTTTAAAAAATTTATAGAGTTTAATTTCGGAAATGATCAAAATATAAAATTATATAGTTAAATTAAAATATATGTATATATATTTTTGGAATATAAACCAACTAAGCCTTTATTTAATAAACAAATATATAGTTTTAATTAAATCCCACAGTAAATGTCATCTAAAACGTCCATTGTTGATCGACTATCGTTATTATAATATGATGATATTATAAGACCGAGCTCCACCTATCAAAAACTGTTTACACAGTCCGATGAAGGAATTAATTATCAACCCTTGAGAATCGACGGTCGATATAGCTTTCCTCAAGCATCTGCTACGAGCTAATGCTTTACGGAATCAGGATTCCAATTAACAACATAAAGTGAGCTTCCGCCACGGTTGAGTACGGCGGGAGAAGCGGTCGGTGAGCCCCTCGCGTCTTTGAGATTGACCCCTCAACTTCAAAGGCGTCAAAACCATCTCTCTCGTGTCTTCCCTTGCCAGAGGAGAAAAAAACCAGGCTTAGATTTAGAAAGCTAGGGCTAGGGTTTATCTTTCTTTCCTTGGGTCCAATTTGAAGGTTGATTTCTTCGATCTCCACCTCTCTTCGCTCCGTGACTTCTCCAACACATAATTTCTCGAGGTAATCACAAAATTTTACAGATTTTACGTTATGACTCTGTAGGTTTCAGATTTGGAATTGAAGATTCTTATTTTTCTGCATCGTTGTTGGTTCTGTTAGATGATTTTTCCTGATCTTGATTTAGAGATTATTTGAATCCGTGAAGAGATTCCGATTCAATTAGTTTGAGCCGTTTAATTATTAATTTAACAAGTAGTTTGAGCCGTTTAATTATTAATTTAACAACTTATACTTGTGGAAAGACAAGTTTAAGTTGCTAAACTGAACGCTATAATCTTTTGGCTCTCCAAGTGAATTATTGTGGATTTTTTTTTTCTTCCTTAGCTACACATATTTTGTCAAGAGTTAATCTCATTTGGTGATTCTCATTGCGATGCTGCGGTATTTCTCGTGCAATGTGTTTTTGCAATGTAGTTATGCAGTTGGAAATTCTGGTCTTATTGTTGTATTCACATATGATTTTCTTTTAATTCTGTTATTATATCCTGGAATGGTACATTTTTCTTTACCTAGATCTACAAATCCATTGGTTGAGTTTCTTATGCAGAAAACTCAGAAACAGATATATTTTGGTTAAAATGCACTGGATGTTCTCTATTTCATAATTTTTGAATAAATGATGCAATATGGATCTCTCAACATGTTTTAAGATGATAAAATCCAGATTCAATTTATCTGCAAGTACTGAAATTACTTCCACATTCAGATGTGTTTGAGCTTAGTGCGTAGATGGTAGACAGACAAACATTCAAAGTTTTGCTTGAAGGGGTGTTGCCGATCATTTAATGGAGAAAGAGAATGTATATTGGTTTTTCTTGAGTTTCTACCACTGTTCCAGAATTATGCAATGAGAAGTAATTCACTGGGACAGTATTGGTTTGCTATAGCATAGTAACTCCTTGAAGTTTGTAATCCATGGGGGAGTGGGTTATTGGAGCATTCATCAACTTGATTGGTAGTATTGCCATAAATTTTGGGACAAACCTTCTAAAACTAGGCCATGATCAGGTATTTAGCAGCTTAAAAAAATGAGGACACGTCTCTTTTCTTTACTTATGCTAAATGTCTAGTTTTTCTTAGGCCAGTATTTCTAAAACTATTTTTAAATTTTAACCAACCAAACATTTATTCTTTATTTTTTGTTTTTTGAATATAGAAAACTGTTTCCGAATCACGGACCAAACGGTGCCTAAAGTTCTAAGATCCTACTTATTTTCTTGCAGAGAGAAAGGGTTTCTGTGCTAGATAGTGAGGCAACCAATGGAAAGATTGTCTTGAAGCCAATAATATACTTCCAGACTTGGAGAGTTGGTAGATTCGCTTTTGCACTATTGTGCTGTTTAATTAACACTAAGAATTTTATCTCCACTTCTGTAGTTGCTGTCATTTATAGTTGCTTTGAATTTATGATAGTGTTTTTAAAAATCTTTACGCTAGAAAATTTTCAAATGCAGGTATTGTGTTTTTCTCTATTGGGAATTGCCTAAACTTCCTTTCCTTTGGCTATGCTGCTCAGGTAAGACAACCAAAGAGCATAAGCTGCAGGTGATTATTGTCTTGTGGAGAAATTACTCCACTAAGCCTTGCATGATGGGCCTATGTGCCTCTGATCTCATCTCCATAGAAATTCTACTTTATTGCATATTTTTGACAAACTTTTGCTTTCCTTGAACTTTTCATAGTCGTTGCTTGCGGCCCTTGGATCGATCCAGTTTGTGTCAAACATTGCCTTTGCGTACTTCGTGTTGAATAAGAGGGTGACTGTCAAGTATGTTAGAAATGAATCCTGTTACACTTATTATAGAATTTACTATTCTTGCCTTGTTTTGATTTTGACAATGGAGACACCTTACTCCATTTGCCAGGGTACTTGTTGCCACAGCTTTTATTGTTCTTGGCAATGTCTTTCTTGTTGCGTTTGGAAACCACCAATCGCCAGGTATACTTGCTTTTACTCATCACTGATCGCTAGAATAAAATTCCATTGGCATACTTGACAATGTTAAAAATTTGTTTCTTGGTACATGCTAATTGCTCAATTCTTTTGCCTTCCACCCCACTACAACAAATGGTATGAAATGATTGTTTCTGAGCGGGCGATAATGCACAAACATTCAGAGGAGATTTATATATGGATATTTACCAAGTTAGATTAACCATCTCATCTCCATAATTCACGTGTCTAGGCCATAAAATATATTGTCATGAATTCATGATCATCTGACCGGATTAACTTGGCTTAGCACAGTATCTTAGGAAGCGGGTTCCCTCTTTGTAAATCATCATAGGACATTTCTTCAGTATGCAAAGATTGACGTGTCTTCTCACTATTCTGCAGTTTACACTCCCGAGCAGTTGGCAGAGAAGTACGGCAACATTGTATTCCTTCTTTACTGCCTGATCTTGATCTTGATAGTCATTGTGCATCACACCATTTACAGGTGAGAGGGAAGGGTTTACAAGTACCTGCAAATAAAAAATGAGAAGTTGCTCATAAATGCTGCTTCTGACATCTTCTGTTTCTCCTATTTGTTATCTTCTTTATTTCTGTTGATATGAAATGAAGCAGATGATCAAGCAGCAATTGAATTGTTTTTGACATTTTAGAAAGTGGAAAATGCAGGAGAGGAGAACTGCTGCTTTCTTTCTCCGGACATGAACTTAGCTCCTATTGGCACATGTTGCTACCCTTTTCCTATGCTGTAGTTTCTGGTGCTGTAGGATCATGCTCGGTGTTGTTTGCCAAATCTCTGTGAGTTGGCTTTCATAGATGTGGTCTTTTTCTAGATTGTTGTGGTAGACTTTCTTCTTCACCTTCATGTGCACTTACTTGATTTTTCTTCACGCAATTTTCCAGGTCTAACCTGCTACGGTTGACCATGTCCAGTGATTACCAGTTACACAGCTGGTTCACATACTGTATGCTTTTATTGTTTCTTAGTACTGCTGGGTTTTGGGTAATGTCTATCGTTGCTTTTTGTTTTTGGTTGTTGAAGTATTTTCTTTAATGTCACAAGTAAATTGAAAAAGCAGTTCAGAATTTAATTGTGTTTCCTTCTTTCCCAGATGGCCAGATTGAATGAAGGATTGTCAATGTTTGATGCAATCCTTATCGTCCCAATGTTTCAGATTGCTTGGACCTTCTTTTCTATTTGCACAGGATTTGTTTACTTCCAGGAGTATCAGGTCTGCTAGCATGAACATTTCAATTTTGTATGTTTCCACTTCTTTTCTGTCAACTCACTGCTGGTTCTTGGGAGGATAAACGGTCTGGGGGTGATAGTTATGTGAATCTTTTTCCCAATTTGTATAGACTGTTATCTAGACATAACCAAACTATCAACTCTTTTGTGGGTCATGATATGGGGTTAATGGTGAGGGAAGGATCTCATGGAACCTTTTCTTGTCTAGGAAATTAGGAATCCAACTGATATGGAATCTGAGGAGATGGTGGGGATTTTAGGATGTCTTGTGGGTTGTCATTTTCTAAAGGGGAGAGATAGAGTTTTTGGACCTTTCATAATTCAGGAACCTTTACATCACAAACCTTCTTCCAATTTTTGAACTCTATGCCATCTCCAGCTCATTTCCCCTCTAGGTTTATATGGAAAGCTCATGTACCTTCAAAAGCCAAATTTTTAGGGTGGACAATCACTCATGGTGAACTCAACAGTATGGATATGCTACAACGAAGATTTCAACATTGGTGTCTCTCTCCGAATTGGTGTTGTTTAAGCAAAGAGAATTGCAAATCTAGTAACCACATCTTCTTGGAGTGTGGCTTTGCAAAATGCATTTGGGGGAGGTGGAGGATTATGCTGCAGCTGGATAGTGTATCATATATAACCAATATATGGTTGTTTCCTAAGGGGGAATGGTGTCCTAGAAAACTCAAGCATTATTGGCCAGCGGTGGTCTTCGTGGTGGTGTGCTCAGTGTGGATAGAACGGAATAAAATATTTAAAGATGAAGAGAGAGTGGTGGAAAAACGTATGCGAAAGATCCTTCTTTCTGGCGTCATTATGGCTTAGCGTTAGTAAGATGACGAGAGGCTTGACTTTAGGCGATTGGCTTAGGGGTTGGGGACCTATTTTGGATTGTATTTAGATAGTGCACGTGGACTACTTGTCCACTTTGCAACTTAGGTTGTCGTGTCTTTAATTTTGTATATTTAACCTTTGTTTCTTGTCAAACAAGAAAAGAAAGAAAAAAAAATCTCACTGCTGGTTCTTAAAACAGGTTTTTGATGCTCTAAGGATTACAATGTTCATGCTTGGCATGTTGTCTGTATTCATTGGCATTTCTTTGCTGGCACCTGATGAATCAAAAGGTACTTTGCAGTGAGGCTGTCAGTTATTTTGCCTTAAGATCATGCGAGGTATAAACATTTGATATAATTATTGAAAATTGAACAGGTGTTGAAGGAAAAGATTCTTCCTTAGCTTCTTCCATGTCTTCAAGCATTACAACTGATGTGGACAGGTATGATAGCTTGTCTTGGACATAATTGTGTTTAAGATTCCTAAAAATCATCCATAAAAAATATTTCAGTTTTATGTTATTTGTTTTGACAATAAAGTGTTCTATATTGGAAATCTTGGGGGTTAGTAAATTTAAAGAACGAAACATTCAAAGTTGCAATATATACACTAAAGTTGGAGATTTCACAAATGTCTGTTATTTCTCACTTTGATTTAGATTTCTAATTTTGACATTTGATCAACCATTGAAATTCCTTCTCCAAGATGGACAAAGCCTCAGAAAAATTCCCATAGGATATTTCAACATAGCAGCTATATTTGTTGATTATGTGTGCAAGGCTTCAGCCTTTCACCATAAGCCATCACCCCACCTAGTTGGGATCTCAACTCTTGATACATGGCCAAATTGTTGCTAGCAAAGAATAGCTCAGCTTTGGAACTTCAGTTGAGTTTATTTTCTTTGCCTTTGGGTTTTCTCCTCCTTCTAGATTGTGAATCAAACCAAGTTACAAACTTGTACAAGTTGTTGGCTTGAAAGGTAACTGACGTAGATTTGTTTTGATAAATCATCGTAATATGGAGGATGTCGCATAATAAAAATATCCAGTGTTTTCAAAGCTACGCCTAGGCAACGCCTAGGCGTTTTAGGAAGAAAACGCCTAGGCTCTGTGCTAGGCAGGCAGTGGGGGTTTGTACAAATATTTAAAAAGTTTAGGGAGGTCTCTCTAATTTGAAAAAAAAGCTTTAAAAACATAAACGCCCACTTTTTACAGTAAACCCTCGAACCTTTTTCTCCCTAAGCCCATCCTTCCTATTTGCTTTGACCAAGAAACGTTGTCGAAATCTCCGGCAACCCTGCAATAGATATTTGAGTTTTGTACTTTTGAATCTTTTGGATAATGTGTATTGTGGCATAAATTAATGTTTTGTGGACATGAATTTAATTAACATGAAGTGTTTTTGATCATTTTATGAAAATTTAACATTTATTATAAAATACAGTTAGATATATATAATTTTGTATATGGACAGTCTTTGGACCTGTAAATAATTAATTAATTATCTAGGGACCTATAAATAAATTTTTTTTATGGCCTAGGCCACGTCTAGGCTACGCCTCGCCTAGACGGGACAAATCGCCTAGATATTGCCTTGGCGCCTTGAAAACATTGAAAATATCATGTGTGAAAATTCCTAGGCAACTGCATCTTGTAAGTGGTTGATCTTGATCTAAATTTGGTGGCCACAAGTAGTACAAGCTCCTGATCTGAAACTCCTTTGAAATTTGATTTTTCTTCAATTGAAAATAGTCGATCTACCAATTCATCAGGTTAGAGATTTTCATGAAATTCAAGAATATCAATTTTTAATCTTGACTCCCACCTTTTTGCATCACATATTTGTTGTGGAATACGAAAACCCCCTTGACTAGCAATTGAGTTCTCAAGTTCTTCCTCTATCCACACATCTCCCTCTTTAATTGTTGGAGCCAAGGTTAACTTTTGAATCACTAATAGCCCTCCTTGGTTACTAATAACGATTTCTTCCTCAGATTTATCACCATATTCATCAAATATGGGTGGATTATCAAAAGGATTTGCTTATGCATTCCATTCATCTATAACAATTGGTGTGAAATAAACCTCACAACAAAGTTGTGGTGCAGGCACGGGCTTGTGGTAGCAGCTCTCCCTACAATCTAGATTGATCGCATGGGATTGGTCGGATTCGGACCCCTGCTCCGAATCATGGAGTGAAATTGCAAGATTGCCATGAGAACCCACAATTTTCTCCCTGTCTTGGACAACGACCGACTCTTGAAGTTGTAGCTACGACAACGTCAAGCGTAAAACAACTTTCAGCAGTTGATTCATAACTGTGACATTATTGGTGATCAATTCTTCAAGTCGATTGACCTGAGAATTGATTGCGAGTCTTCCTCTTCTCTTTGACGCCATTGACGAAAAAGAGCAAGATCAAACTTGTCTCTGATAACAATTTGATGTAGATTCATTGCGGAAGCAAGAACGAAAATACTAAAAAATATAACCAAATATATATTCTATTGAATAAAATATTCAAAGAGAAAAAAAAAAAAAATCTTCATCTCCTAAAATTCGTAATTGGAGCTCCTTATATAAATAACTCCCCTAAAACAACTTCCAAACAACCTAAAACACCTAAAAGTAAGCTTCCTAAGTTATGTATAGCATAATAACAACTTCCTAATCCTATTAGAACTCTATTTTGACACTTCTAAACACTTTTTAATATACTTAAATAATAAAAACGAATTTTAAAACTATCTAGAACTACCACTAAAAAAATTAAATATATCAAAATAAAAACTTTCCTAAAAAAAGAAACTAAAATAAAAAACATAAAAAATATGCAAAAAATACATTATACATCAATAACTCAAAAAACAATAATATGTATTTTTTAAAATCAAGCTTATATTATTCCTTGTGCATGTGAGCAAGTGCACATCCATCCAATTTTTGTGCTCTTATAGATATAGATCATCTAATCTATGAATTATGGGAATGAAATGTTTTATTGAATTACCTATTATTGTAAATTCAAACATGGAAATGTAACTTATGGATTTTAGAATCAAGAATTAATTGATAAAACTGAATCAAAACTTAATGCTAAATTCGATGCTTGTAAAGAGACTTTAGATTCATGAGGGTTGAAGATTAGTAGGACTAATATTAAATACATTAAATATGATTTTAGTGGAAGTATAAACACAGATGAAGAGACCATGGAGATTGAAAGCTAAGTGGTATCAAAGACTCAAAGAGTGAAAACTTTTGGTATTTGGAGTCAATTAATTATTCATTGAGAAAGACAATTAAGAAATATTGCCAATCATTGAATTAAAAGAAGTTGGGAGAGCAGGGAAGTGCTTCTGCAATATTATAATCGGCAGTTCGACACATTCTTTGTAGTTAAGAAGAATATTTTATAAAACCATTGTCAGGAACCTAGGTACCCATGCTATATAGGACATAGTATTGAGCAATGAAGAAACAACATTTTGATAGATTAAGTGTAACAAATATCTGAATGTTAATATGGGATGTGGTAAAATATTAAAAGATAAATCTAGAAACAAACATATTTGAGAATGGTAAGGGTAGCCTCAACTGGAGATACATTGAGAAAGAACTGAGTTAAGATAGTTTGTTCTGTTGCTAGAGACATGATCATATAAACATTTGAAATTTCTTTTCTCTGGCCATTTTTTATTGATTACAGCTTATATTAATCTTATTAGTATTATAAATTTATAATCACAAAGATTAACAAATGTTTTAGCTGCAGGCTGGTTAAACTGCCTTCTGAAGTCACAGATACTGAAGATCTGAGATCATTTGGACAAGCCATGCTAATGAAATTGTCATATTTACTACTCAAGGCAAAGGTGCTGAGGCTGCTTACTTTTTCCCCCTTAAATCTGTTAACTTATTTTAGATTTTAACACTGCTAAACTTATTTCCTTGCAGACGGCATGTACACTGATGTTAGGTTTAGGAGAAGATTCAATCAGTGCTTCATCGGTTCTTGTGATGCCCATGGTATCATCCTCAAGGATGACTGGATTCCGAGGAACTGGTATTGGCAGGTCTAAGTTGTTCTCTCCAAGAAACCCTGGTTGGAGTAAGATATTAATGAATGAAGATGATGCAGAATTGCTGGAGACAAGTTCTATGCTGTCTCACAGCCATGGTTAGAGTTATCAATACATCAATACATATCTCGAGAAGGACCATTTTTGTTTTTCATTCATATTTCTTTTACTATGATGGCTGGCCCCAATAATTGGGATTAGCGGCAGTGGATGACGAATTCTTGTATCAAAATTGTGTAGAAGTGATATAATTTTCTGCTTTATTTTTTTACCTTTTATGGATTGGGGAGGGGATGTGGCAGCATTGTAGTCTCAGATGGGGGAGTTGTAATTTAAAAGTTGTTACTTTTGTATATCAATTAATTCATTGTTGATCATTTCTTGGTCATTTACCCCAAAATAGTTTTGTTTGTTAAAGTTTTGAGAAAGACATAAAAATTACTTGCCTAGCCTGTAACTTATATGTTGATATTTCAAATTTAACATGGTAAAGAGGTCTTTGTGCCGATTATTTCTGATTTAGTTGAAGTGGTTAATGTTTCTACTTTCTCCAAAAGTGCTTGTCATGTCCAGCCATGGAAGCTCACCAAATTGGAACGTTTTCACATAATCTGGTCACTTTATTGGAACAGCAAATGATTCTGGAGTGGTTCAAATTTTCCTTTTCTTTGGGCAAAATGTCCTGGGAGTTCTCATACCGCAGAGTGGTCACTCAACATCGAACCCTAGTAAGCTTTCTAGATGCTATTACTTCAATTCTCTCTCTCTGTCTTTTTTTCCTGACTTGCTGGAGCTAATATTCTTGCAATGCTACAGAAAGGAGGAACTTTCTGTGGGCAAACAGGGCTTTTATAACATAAGGCAGGATTGTATGTCTAGTTGTGATCTGCCTTCTCCATATTCTTGCAGCAGGGTACAGGACTTTTGGTAGCCTTGATATTGTCTCTTCATAATAGTAGTTGATGCTTTGGGCTTTATGGTTTTTGCTAATCTTTGAAAATTCATTCACTAGTTTGGTGTCGGAAGTAGTAGTCCGAGGTATCTCACCTTCAATATGTGGACTATTAATTGTTTTTTTTGTCCCCCTTTTGTTGCTTCTTGGTTTCTACTACCCCTTTCATTGCCATGTCTCTTGACCTTTTCTACAGCTACAACTCAACAAAGCCTTTTCCCCTTCAATATGTAAACTCTTTATAATTAACGTATTTAATAGTCTTTGTTGTATCTACTTTGTGTATATGCGTTTGATTATCTTTGGACTATTATTGGTAAAGAATATCAGGTATTCTAATGCCATATACATAATTTGAAAGGGAAGTATTTTGGCAAGGAAGAGAAGGAAGTTTGGAATAACTTCTGAAGCTCCTTTATTCCCCAACTTTAAGCTATTCCCTGAATTGAGAATTCCTCATCAGAGGATTCTTACAACCCCATTGTTCCATTTCTAACAGTTTCTTCTACACATAAAGTGAAGACAGGGTTCTGTTGATTAGCATTGTAAAAGCTGTGGGCATGGATCTAACCATACAGGTGTCTAACCTTTCTCCTAACGTAACCCTCGCTGACCTAACTACCTTCTTCTCATATTGCGGTACCGTCAACAAGATCCTGCTAAAGAGGTTGAAAATGTGCTGATTTTCTATTATCTTTACTCTTCCCATTTATGAGACTTCTTTGTCTCATGTCTGATGGTTTTATGTTTTTGGTCAGGAGCAGTATGGATGACCAGTCACAAATGGCCTTTGTTACTTTCACACAACCTTATGCCCTGCAAACAGCTCTTCTGCTGAATGTGAGTTGAAGCTGATCCATCTATTAAGATCATGTTTTATCAAATTTGTATGCCTGTTTTTTAATCTTCTAGATGTGTGAAAAAACATTAAACATATATATATATATATATATATGATTCTAGCATTTTCTTAGCTGCACCGAGGAAGAGGTCTTGAAATTGCTCTCCTCTTGTGATGTGTTGCTACTACTGTCTAGAAACCTATTCCCCTGGGCCCTTTGTTTTGATGTAAATTTTCTTGCTGCTATTATGGAGGAAAACAGATTCTACATATGTTTAGATGAACGTAAAAATAGTTTGCCTGTAAAATTATTCTTTCTACTGGAGAGCCATGGTGTTAAAACCAAAATATGGAAGGATCGATTATTTGTGCTAACTCCCTTTTAGCAGAACCAACAACCTCTCTCCCTTTATGCAACACACTTTATTCACCATTCTCTATCCCCTTCTCTATGCCTATCTCTCTGTCTCATCTTCATATCTTCTTCCTCTACAACTGGTCTCTTTTTGTGGTACTCATCTCCTCTCTCTAATTAATTTGCATCTTTTTTGTCCCTACTCTTCTATCTTCTCAATTTTTCTTTTTAGATATTTTTAAGTTATGACCCTTCTCTATCCCCTTCTCTGTGCATATCTCTCCGTCTCATCTTCATATCTTTTTCCTCTACGACTGGTCTCTTTTTGTGGTACTCATCTCCTCTCTCTAATTAATTTGCATCTTTTTTGTCCCTACTCTTCTATCTTCACAATTTTTCTTTTTAGATATTTTTAAGTTATGACCAAATAGCAGTAGCAATTGAAAGAACAAGAAACCGGTTAAAAATATCTATAGCCTAGTTCTTTATATTAGACAGGCAAACCCTTACCAAGAAAAAAAAAACCTTATCTGGACTGCTTACAAATAACTTTTGTAAGTGTAACAAATGGATTTAATTGGGCAACAAGACAGCTAATTCCTGATCATTCATTCTCATAGAATCCCTTCTCTGTGTAACAACTGACCATGAGATCTTCTTTTTAGTTTTGGGGTTCATTTCTTGTGCAGCTGCAGACAAAATAGAATATTTGCATGCGATGCAGAAGTGGTTTACACCCTAAGACCATGCGCAGACATGGCTCTTCTGATAAATATTACTCAACTCACCTCTTCTTTCAATGACAATTCTGCAGAAACAATCCCTTTGCAAAGTCGAGGTAAGCTGCATGGATTAACACTTTGCTAATCCCTGCAATGCTGAGAGCGTTGTGGATAGGCCAGAGCATAGAAGACATTTGGTTTTAGATGCAATTAGATTAGTGACATAGAAGATATGGTGACCCAAATGGGTAGGACAGAGGATATG
Organism: Paratinospora sagittata; assembly: GCA_035771175.1. Classification (NCBI taxonomy): domain Eukaryota; kingdom Viridiplantae; phylum Streptophyta; class Magnoliopsida; order Ranunculales; family Menispermaceae; genus Paratinospora; species Paratinospora sagittata. The sequence goes on along the minus strand of CM069602.1, from coordinate 606,871 downwards.
TTGATTATGATGCTTTCAATAAGCAGTTTCTTGTTTCGAGTTGAAACTAAATTGATTGAGCTTTTTATTGGCTATTTTTAATAAGATTTTAAATTATTTGTGAATGTTGTTGTATTGTTCTATGGTTTTCTCAGTTTTGAAGTTATTGCTGTTTCCAGGACGCAATCATTGTTGATAGTCAGGTTCGCATTTTGTCATTAAATAAATTCACATCTCCACCCAGTTCAGGTAACATGGATAATAAGGCCAAGGTAACTTCTCTATTCCTTTTCTTGTTCCCGCAAAATGCTTTTTGTATGAATTGTAAATAAAAGTAGCAATTACCGTAGTGCCTCTGAACTTCACTACGAATTAAGGCCTGTTCCTTTTTGTGGCATATTTGGACCAACCCATTATTTAGAAACCATGAAATATGCTCAATTTCTTGAGTTCTCACAAATATTTTGTTGCTGAGGTATCTTCTTGAACTTGTGTCATACTGCTATACAGAATCCTTAATTAGTAGCTGCTTTAGTTATCTATTATAGGTTTTAAATCATTTCTTGTACACCCGAGTGATTGAAATGAAAAATAGCAAGTTGGCGCACACACCCAATGATTTTTTTTGTTCACATACAGAAGAACGAGAAGCGGAGCTTCATTCCAGCAGCACAGTATCTGATGCAAGCAATGTCTTCAAAAGGATATGAAATATTAGACAAGGCCAAAGAAAATGTAGATGATAAATGCAGACTGTCAGAGAGATGCAAATTCCTGATTGAACAGGCAAGAATGGCAATCTTGGCTGTAGAGCAGAAGGCAGGGCGCATTGAAGAGGCTGTCATGAACAATGAATATTTTACGGTGGGTGCTTCATGGGTTTCAAGTGTAGTTGTGGGTGGTGCTTCATGGGTTTCCGGTGTAATCGACAAAACAGCCAAATATGCAACCCAACTTGGTTTTTGGAACACGAGGGAAGACCTAAACTCCATGAAGCAGAAATGATTCATCCTCCTTGTATAGTTAATGTGTTAACTACCATGTACCACCTGGACAAGCACTGAAATTAGAAGAAAATAGTATTTAAGATACAGGAACTCTGGTTTCATATATTTGATGTTAAAAAAGTCATTCAGATTGCCATTCTATTTGTGACGCTTACAAGCTTAATCAATTTCTGTTTCTCATGCTTAGAAGGATCGTATTACGATACAATCACCACTGCCCTAATTTCTTCTCAGAAGAATTCGGCCCAATCGCGCCGAGTACCTGTATTTCTGTAATCAAACAATGTGGAAACCTCAAAACCCTGAAATCCATTCATGCCTCCATGCTTCGCTCCAATCTCCACCTCAATCTCTACTTCACCACCAATCTCATAAGCCAATATGCTTCTTTAGGTTCCACGTCTCATGCTTATGCTCTCTTCTCTTCATCTCAAAGCTCAGATTTGTTCTTGTGGAATGTAATGATTCGAGGTTCAGTCGAAAATGGCCTCTACGAGCGCTCAGTCCTCCTTTACTATCAAATGCGAGAACTCGGCATTGAACCTGATAATTTTACGTTTCCCTTTGTTCTCAAGGCCTGTGGGTATCTTCGGGATGTTGAGCTTGGAAGGAAGATACACTGCGACGTGGTGGTATTTGGTTACGAATCGGACGCTTTTGTGCTCAATTCTCTTATAACCATGTATGGCAAGTGCGGGCAAATTGATATTTCTCGGCAATTGTTTGATAAAATGCCCGAGAGAAATGTAGTTTCGTGGAGTGCAGTTCTAGGTGCATACGCACATAATCTTCGTGAAGAGGAAGGGTTATCTCTATTTGATCAGATGTTGGACGCAAGAATCGTACCCAGTAGAAGTGTCATCTTGAACGTGATTCAATGTGTTCATACGGAAAATGAAGCCAATAAGATTTGTAAGATAATAGAAGAGAATGGGCTTGATTCGCATCAAACAGTCAAGAGTGCAACCATGGCAATGTATTCAAGGTGTGGAAGAATTGACATTTGTCGCAAAATTTTCAACGGAATGATCGACAAGGATTTGGTGTCTTGGAGTTCAATGATGGAAGCTTATGCACAGGCGGATTGGCCACTTGAAGCTTTTGAACTGTTCGGACAAATGAAATTGCAAGGAGTCCCTATAGATTTTGTTACAGTCCTAAGTGCCATTCGTGCCTGTTCGAATTTAGCTTCCTTTCGACAAGCTCGCTTCGTTCATGGTTTTATCATTCGAAGCTTATTATTCAAGAACGAATTAATGATTGCAACAGCTTTAATCGATCTTTATATGAAGTGTGGAAGCATCGATTATGCTCGTAAAGTTTTTGATCGGATGAGGTTCAGAAACGTAGTTTCATGGAGCGCCATGATCGGAGGATACGGAATCCATGGCCGAGGAAGAGACGCCCTTGAGCTATTTGATCAAATGACGATTACGACGAAACCAGACGGTTTCACATTCGTGGCTGTGTTATCAGCTTGCAGCCATTCCGGGTTGATTGTCTCAGGATGGAGAATCTTTAATTCTATGACAAAGGACTTTCAAATTACACCAAGTTCTGAACATTATGCTTGCATGGTGGATCTCATGGGAAGAGCTGGGCAGTTAAATGAAGCACAAGCATTCATCAACACTATGCCTATAAAACCAGATTCTGGTGTTTGGGGTGCTTTACTGGGAGCATGTAGAATACATTCAAATCTTGAATTGGCCGAATTGGCTGCGAAAAATCTATTCGAATTGGACGCAAAGAACTCAGGTCGTTATGTTTTATTGTCCAACATTTACAATTCTTCAGGTAAGAAAGAAGAAGCTGACGGCGTTAGAGCTTTGATGAAACAACGAGTGGTGAGAAAAACCGCAGCTCACACCGTTATAGAAGTTAAGAACAAGGAAGGAAGTACGTAATTAAAAGTGGAGTATCAACCAGAAACAACCACGCGGAATTGCATATTTAAACAAAACTTGCTTGCCAAGGTAAGAAATGAATTTGACTTTTTGCTCTGAATATACACAAGACAATTCTAATTTCATAGCTTCTGAATTAAGTAAACAACAACTGGGGCCCAATTATGACCGAGTGGCTCTGCGTTTACGTCTCTCTCTTTGTAACAATTCTTGTTTGTTTCGTTCACTTCTAGAAACGGACCCATAAACTATATACGAAGCTCTCATAGCGAGACTGACTGTAGACAATTTCAACGATTTCTGTGGATTTTTTTACAAAGGAGAAAGACCGATCGATTGATTGAGATTTTCATGGCGCCGAGTTCGATCGAACTCAAAGTTTCATCTTGCAAAGATCTGAAAGCCTTCAATTTCTTCCACAAACTCTCCGTCTACGCTTTTGTCTCGATCGCCAGTGACGACGATCGGGAACAGAAGAAGCAGAAGACGGTGCATCACAAGCAGAAAACGCCGGTAGACAGAGAAGGAGACGGAAATCCTGAATGGAACCACGAGATACGGTTCGATCTGAAAGAGATCTCATTTCTGGATCTGGACAACTTCTTCTTGGAATTCCATTTACTTTCTGAAGTCATCTTATTCGGAGATAAGACGATCGGAGAAGTTCGCGTTCCGTTCAAAGATCTGGTGGAAGAGTCCAAGGGATTCGTCAGATTCGTGAGTTATCAGGTCAAGAGCATCGATGGAAACCCTAACGGCGTCTTGAATTTCTCTTACAAGGTTATTGACGAGAACAAGATCAGGAGCATTTATCCAACCATCGACAACACTGGATCTACGCTAGAACTAGATTTCCCGCCGCCGGGAGTTTGTCACGTGATACCGAAATCTGTTAATCCGTCGCCGGAACTATGTTATCGGAGACCGGAGTTTCTGAATCCGTCGCCGGAAGTTTGTTATCCACAAGTGGAAGTTCACAATCCATCTTCGGAAGATGGTTGTTGTTATCCACCACCGGGAATTCAGTATCCGCAACCCGAAATTTATTATCCGCCAATAGAAATTCACTATCCATCGTCGGAAAATTATTTTGTGGTTCAACCACAGCCGTCCTCACCGCCAACCCCGCCGCCACCGGAGCCGGTGTATCCTCCTGCGTCTGCTTTTGTGTATCCTTTTTGTTCGGGACCCGCTCCATACGGGTTCGGGTCGGGTGGGCTTAATTACCCGATATGTGCGTATCCAACTAATACCGTTTATCATGAGTTGGAGCCATCATCATCGCACGGTGAAATGTGGCGTAATGCACCGCAACATAGAGGAGGAATTGCGGGTTACTGGGACGTGAGATGAGGTGAGTGATGTTTATAACATATAGTATTCTTCCATACAGTATGAATGCAGTCATTTTTGTAGTTAGTAATAGTTGTTTGCAATTTCTTTTAAATAGGGGCAAACAATAATGTTTTGTTACAGAGACTTGTCTGTAAAAATAAGATGGAGGGATGCTCCGCGGCAGTTGCCAAGAATATTTCAATGCAGCTGCACATTCCTGTAACAGTTATAAGATGTATTCCAATATGAATTATGAATTATGACTCATTAATATTCTTTAGTGCAATTGATGTCCAAATATAAAACTCAGAAAAAAAAGGCCTTATAAGATAACTCCGAATTTACAAAAAAAAAAAACTAAATCTGATAGGCCTCAAAAACATTGGAGAACACCAAGCGTCTTTTTCTTTGTTTTTGTCAACGTCTTCCTTCTTTCAAACAAAACATAAGAAGCTTGTTCGACGTTATAAGACCCAAAAGAAAATATTTTAAAGTAATGAGTAGAAATAGTCTTTCAACCACAAAAAGGTGAAATATGTTTGAGAATACTGTATATTGTCCCTTGAATGTAAACTACTATACAAAGCAATCCAAAAAGATATTTCAAGATATGCTAGTTGTGTTGAAAAAATCATGATCTACATAAACATACAAGATAAAACCTAATATGCAACTCATAACATTTGATATCATGGTTGATGAAATTGTTTATCCAAAATGGGACTTGTTTGTGGTTCAATCAGTCTCGGTAGAAAACTCGAAGGCTCATGAATTAGACCTCTTATTAGAATAAGTAGCATGCTTGCACACTTTAGGTTAATACCGTACAAATCTCAATCTCTACCTTAGACTGAAATCCTATGAGCGCACACATGGGTGCTCTACATGCACGATGCCTTAACTGAATTCTTGATTTTAATACCATTTGTTAGCTTGAATCTCAACTAATACCTATATTATCTCTAACTTAACTATTTCTAGGCTCATATTCATATGAGTTTTATTCTAATAAGGGTGAAAATTCTAATTTGTATTTCATGCGGCGAACTTGTCATATCCAATATAAATATTATATATTTTGGTCCAAAGAAGTTATCCAACGTCGAATCTTCTTTATAGAGATAATAATTTGTGAAGATATTTCTATCTTTTAAAAGAATACCCTGTTTACAGTTCAAAACAAAAATCATGGGGATTTACTTACTTTAAGAACGTTGCATTGAACACAAGAAATCAATGATGTTCTAAGCCTTAAAAAATAAAAAGGTTAGATTAGTTGGTGAAAATGTGGCTACTGGAGGGCCCAAAAAAGCTAAAGAAAAGAAAACAATGCAATTGAAGGGAAAAAGGAAGAGTAGAAGCAAAGGTTAGAAGAGAAGTACGTACAAGAATCATTTGACCCCAAAAGAGACTTGGCATTCGCCACTCGAACCATAAAAAAAAACCAACCCACATTGATATTTGATAGATGAACACAATTGAAAAGGGAAAACACAAACGACAACCCTATCTTACATCACCACTTTGAAATCAAATCCATTTCAGAAACACAACAGAGCTGGACTGGCAATTAAAAATGATCTTCTCTCTAGCTAGGTACACACACATATATATGTGTAGAATTACAGGTATATTTAATAAACCATATATACCCATGATAATGAACCAAGCCCACTTCCATAATAAAAACTCGGAAGATTAATCACTTAATAATATTCAGCAAATGGTGCCAAGATCGATCAAGAAAGAAGAAAATGATGATGATGTTAATTATATATACTAAGGAGATGCTTGATACTCCAACAACTGCGTACGACTTTGCATCCTTAGTTGCTCGTAAAATCTTCTGATAAATTCTTCAGCATCATCATCAACTTGAGGATTAATGCCCATTTCATTAATCTCATCGTCTGACGAAAAATTTGACACTCTTACAGAAAATGGGGAAAGCAGAGGACTCAACCTCTCTCCTGCAGGCGCCAAATTTGGCGTTCCAAATCGAAACTTAAAATTGTATTCGGGCGAATACTCAATCTTGGGCAACACAACAACTGCCCCTGCTGCTGCTGCTGCTGCTTGAATGTCCCCGTGATTATTGTCGTCGTCATCATCTCGGGGAGGGTTGATACAGGGAAAATAATGGTGTTTACGCTTTGACACGTGGAAAAAAACAGGGTTGGGACTATTGCTGCAAGAGAATTCGTATTCCTGTAGGCCGAAGCCTCCACCACCACGTGTCACGTTTCTAGAGTGATGATGATGGAACATGAGATTGGTCACTGTTTTTCTAAGGAGTTTCCCTCTTTTCATCATAAGATCCATGTCCATGATCAGCTTCCTCTTCGAGATGAGACCCTTTCGCATCATAAAATATGCGATCCTGAGGAAATTCCATAGCTTCTTAGCTACAACAGAGTTTACTGGAAAATGCATCTCCATATATATAACAAATAAAACGCACAACTGAAAAAATTAATTAAATCAAAGATATATAGCTAGAAAATAAAGGTGTAGGATGTATAGAGAAGCAAGTAATTCAAATGGGTATTCTTGTTTCTGCGAGGCTTAGGAACCTCGCAGAAGAAAGAAACCCTATGAGAGGAATAGAGAGAGGCGAGTTTCAGGGAATTTATAGAAAGAAAT